>CM021102.1:453636854-453665469 GCA_007115665.2 Sequoiadendron giganteum
TGTTCTTCACAAAAAGAATTGAATTCCCATGAAGTAAATTCACCACCTCTATCTGACCTTAGACATTTGATCCTTTGACCTGTCTCATTCTCTGCCATAGCTTTAATTTTTTTGAAATTTTCTAATGCTTCATGTTTTTCTCTCAAGAAAGTGACCCATATCATTCTAGAATAATCATCAATGAGCAACATAAAATACCTTTCACCTTGTAGGCTTCTGATTCTAGAAGGACCACATAGATCATTATGTATCAAATCTAGTACTCCATTAGAACTATACTGTTTTCTCCGAAAAGAATTTCTTGTTTTCTTTCCCATTTGACATTCCTTGCACATGGTGTTAGTAGGCTTCACTAACTTAGGTAGATCTCTAACTGCTTGAGTAGAGTTTATCTTGACAATGTTATCAAAGTTCACATGACACAACTTCCTATGCCATAACCAATTTACATCAATTTGAGCAATCAAACAACTTTCATTAGCAACACTCAATTGAAAGATATTACCTTTTTTCTTTGTTCTTGAAGCAATCATATTTCTTGAACTTCCCAATATTTTGCACTTACCATTCTTGAACTACAGATTGTAACCTTTGTCTACCATTTGTCCAACACTTAACAAGTTATGCTTTAAGCCTTCTACATAAAGAACATCATCACTATTGTGCTTACCACCAAAAGAAATAGTGCCTCTACCACGAATCAGACCAGAAGTGTTGTCTCCAAACCTCACAACACCACCATCATAGTTTCCCAAGCTTACAAATTTGCTTTTGTCACTAGTCATATGATGTGAGCATCTGATGTCAATCAACCACTCATCTTTCTCTTCAACTTTGGATGCAAGAGCTTTCTCAACATTCACATTACTAGTAGATTTAGTGGACACCTGACCATTTTCTTTGATAGCAATAAATACCCATTCATCTTCATTTCTAGTTTCTTTATCAGATTCTTCATCAATTACACCTTCTTCAACATAATAGCACTTTTTTTAAAATCTATTGTTCTAAGGTTTATACTTTGAAACTCTTTCAGGACATCTAGATGCAAAATGACCTATCTTACTGCAAGAAAAACATTTAATAGGTAAATTTCCTTTGTACTTGCCATGACCTCTTGATTCTCTTTTCACAATCAACGCTTCTAGTTCTTCCAATTCCTTTTCTTCATCTTCAATTCGCTTCATCTCATCTTCATACCTGAATGTTCTCTTGGAAATTTCTCCTAAATCATATCTCTAGTTGCTTTTCCTGGATACAGTAGCCTTGAAAGAAGATTCAGTCTTAGGAGCAGACTCATTGAATTCACTCAATTCAAATGTAGCAAGTTTTCCAATCAACATGTCTTCTGTAATATTTTTCACTGTCCTGAGTTCTTCAATAGCATGAGATTTTGTCTTGTAAGAAGGGGGCACAAATCTAAGTATCTTAGCCACAATTTCATTATAATCCAAGGTTCCACCGACACATCTAGTGTCCATCACCAATTCATTTATCTTATGTGAGAAGGAAAAGATGTTCTCATCTTCACTCATCTTCAAGCTCTCCCATTTTCATTTTAGACTTTGTAGCTTATCACTTTTCACTAGTGCATCTCCTTCATACAATGTTTCCAACTTTTTCCAAATCTGGTATGTAGTCTTCAATCCAATAAAAATTTGTCATCTTTGAATCTATCAATGCACTCACCAGTGTTTCTACTACCCTGGTATTAATTTCTACTTGCTTGATCTCATCTTCAGAGGAATAGTATATGGAATTTGTGTCATCTACCAGAAAGGTTCACCAATGCACCTTAAATGACATTCCATCCTGAGTTTCCATAGAGAGTAGTTTGTACCATCAAATCTAGGACTATCCTTTTTGAATGATGTCATCTCGGATCACCTCAAGTTGTTAAGCTTCTTTAAGAGTAACTAGCTCTGATACCAATTGTTGGTGAAACAAGGATAGACAATTGAGAGGGGGGGTGAATTAGTTGTTACCAAACTCAAACTTATACAAAATTAATCAACCTTATATCATAGATCTAACAATTAATAGTGCAAGCATTAAATCAACAACACATCAGAGACACATGAACACCAAGATTTTATACGTGGAAACCCTATTAGAAGTATAATGAAGAATAAAAAGGGAATGCACTTGCATTCAGACACACTACCTAGAGCACACTGCTCAAAGGGAAGGCTCACTACCTTACATATAATAATCAGATTAAATCCATCTGATGAAGTTGAACTGAGAAATTAGCTTCTACAAAATCCTAATTATAGTTCCAATTAGGTGCACAAAAAATTCTTCAAACTCTTCCACCCTCTGCTCAAACTCTTCCACACTCTGCTCTGAATGATTTGACATTTATTCACACTTGTACACTTGAGCACTTCTTTTTAAATGAGGAAAATAATCTCATATATATATCCGCTATATGGATTTACAACCACTATTCAGTCGGCCACAAATAAAGAATGAATTACAACTATCGGCCTTGATACATGAATAAATTACATGCACACCAACACAAGTCAGTCACAACATAGTGAGGACCCAAAAAAAAACCTCCAAACATGTCAAACAATAAAATATTAATCCTCATGAATCCGCAACATGCTAACATCATCATGTCGGCCAAGAACATGAAAACTTGGGCACACATCGGAAGAATCTCTGATCACAAAAACTTCAATCAATGCAGACATATAGTAAGGATAGAGCATGATCTAGACTCATCCATGAAGGTCATGGGTACATGTGCAACACATGAAATTACCAAAATTTCATTTGCTTCAACCAAGAACACCATCTACAAAAACTGAGTAACTTTAAGCACACAGATCTTCATAACTTCCACAAATATTTATGCGAACCTTTGAAAATTTCGGACAACATGATAGAAAGCTTCAGCAGCAAACCCTTTGAAGCACACCTTCAGATCTTCAACACATAGAGCTTTACAACATTCTGAACTTCTTAGCTCCACTGGCTACCTATACTATATTTTTTATAATTTTCTCAATATCCTCGACATATACAACCTTAAGTAGATAATATGCTAATAGTGTTGACATCAATGACAACCACATATTTGCAACATATCCACAACATCCAACACACCCATGGTAGAATCTAAGACCTCTATTTTATCTCTCTTTATGACCGTGAAAACACTACTATATAGTCTTATAGGAGTACATCGTGGGTCTCCCCAAACTATCATGCCACACAGTCTGGAAGATATTGCTTGATCATAGTATGCTCATGAAAATATAGATATTAGGTCTTCCTAGTGAAAAAAATTTACTGGTAGTCATTGTACCATGTTGGAACCTATAGCCATGGCCTCCATCTGACTATGGTCATATCATCTATGACCCTCCTCTAGTAATCGATCCTTGTAGGCTTAGTATGTTGTAATTTCATCACTACTTGATATCAATACATGATGGGCTCATCTTGATCTATGTCTGCTAAAACCACAATGGATCTTAGCACTGGAATATGCTTGTATGCCCAGATGTGCAGAAGCATAATACCAGCTCCAATGCCTCTCCCTTGGCAGTATATTGCCTGATGCATATCATGTTATAATGAGGCCAACATGATTGGACCCCATGCATACTAAATGATCTTGTAAATCATGCCATACTATACTGTTCCCCAACCTAGATTGAAACCTCTACCCCGTCGGTCTGGGGAAATCACATCAGAAATTAGAGCAGTTACCACCAATCTAAAAGTTGGAACCCATATATGGTATAGATCCAAGTTGATCTAAGAGCTCACTAGAATGGTCTCATTTGACTACAAGAGCTCACAACATGCATCTATCCCAGTTTTTTTGTCATAGATGACTTGCTCCCCATGAATGGGAAGCTACAAGATCTGCTAGATGTCCTTGAGTGTCACTATCACCTCATCGGTGGGAAGGTGGAAGGACAAAGTCTCACTATGCCAGCACTCCACTAGTGTTGTCAAAATCGCCAAGTGAGTGTGGATCTCAGACATATAAGTGAAGCATCCTAGTCCTAGGGCTCCTAGGTACTCTTGTTGCTCCACATCGAAATTGTGTGTTGCTAAAAAATGGTTAGACCGATTCTCCCGAGACATGAGAGGTTGAATATCCTCCTACATGCATCACACAAATAGCATCAATTTTCCTAAAAAAATGGAAGTTGATTAGATTCTAAGTCTTTGAATCCTGAAACATCAATAGACTCAATCTTTTTAGGGTGCGTTGTTATATTCTTTATAGGGGTGCATCAATGTTTCGTAATGCATGTTGTGATACTCAATAGCGTGTCGATATTTTAACATGTCACTATACCAAAAATGATACATGTTTTGTTGTTTAGTAAGTGTGTCACCATTTATCACTGGCGTTGTTGAACCAAAAACACTCGACGCGTTGCTATATGCAACATGCATCACTTTGACATAAGTGTGTCACCAAACAAAAATTGACCGATGCATCGCTAAACACAAAGTGTGTCACTCTTCAGATCAATAGTGATTCCGATCATTCCAGATGTGTCACAATAAAATGATGCCCTAAAAGACCTAATTTCAAACCCTAATAAATGTACGAAAATGCAAAAATCAAGAAAAATTTCAAAGCACATACTTGGGGTCCTAGGTCTGCTCAACTCTGTCAGAAAGGTGTGTGGGAAGCACACATCACGCCATCTTACCAAGGTGTCAAAGCTTAGGAGAAGTAATCGCTATAAGTCAAGAGTGCAAATTAATTGAAAGTGACCCTTTAGCACCTATTTATGCCTAAAAATTAAGGTTTTTTTTCCCTAATTTGAGGGAAAAGCTAGGGTTTTTAGCTTGTTTATATGTTTTTTGCACTATGGAGCCTATTTTGAGCTATTTTTTACATTGTTGAGCTTGTTTTTGCATCCTAGAGCCTTTTTTGGCACTTGAATCAATGTTACATCTTTATTGCGAGATTGACCCAAAATTTCAAAATTTTGCCTAGTCTCTAAAGGGGGAAGTGTACCAACTTAATTCCTTCCACTGGGGCAATAGCGGGGCATCTAAAAAAATATGAATTTTTAAATTTTTGATTTGAGTAGCAGCATTAATATGAAAGGCTTCAGTCTTTGAACCAATATAATAGGTACCTCACTTCAAAGAGGGAAAAAATGTAGACACTTAAAATTGTCTTGAATGGTATTATGCACTTGAATCTGATCACTAACATCAATTCATCCTGAAATTCATCATCTTTTGTCTGTTTGAATAAATAAGCCTATTCATCATTTTCATCTATTAATCTAATTAATTTAATTAGGTTAATTCCTACCATCTCACACAAACATTTCATCTTGTTTGATTAAATAGTGTAAATTATTTAATTAAATGTAATTTGCATCTCATTTTCATTAAGTAACCTAATTATTTAATAAGAAGTGTTTTCCCCTCAACTTGCACAATTAAAACTTAGTTTTAATTAGAAAATTTATGATTTTCCTCACCTGTCCACTTTCACTGGGAATATTCTAAATGAATATTCTTTTATTTGGCTCCAAAAATGGAATATTCCTTCCTAACAAACTTTGTAACAAAATTTCAAAGTTGTTACAAAGTGTTTTTTTTAATTATTGTGAGCACTTGATGCTTTCTTTGGTCCATGTGATCTTTGAAACTCATCCAATGATGAGAATCCTTTATCCATGTTTCACCCTTCATTCTATCTTGACCATTGATGGATCAAATCGATCTCAACCCTTGATTCTTCATTTGCTCTTCTATAAATATTTTTCATTTGGAGAGAAATGGATCCACTTCCATCAAAGCAAAGTTATGCTACTTGTTTGAATACTATCTATATTCATACTTGCACCATTATAAAGCTTTTTCATCCTTTTCATCCACCCATAACATCATTTTATCAATTTTAGCTTTGTTTTCAACAATGGAGTTCGGTTAATCGCTCATCTCATCCAAGGGATTGAGAAATGGTTATTGTTCCACACTAATACGCCACCAATCCCCCAATGGAATAAGGTTTGGAGTTTTAGATTAGGTTTCTTTTAAGATTTCATATTTATTTCATGTTTAATTTAATGGTTTCTTAGTTTTTGAAACTTTAGAACATCTCATTGGGATTGTAGCTTATGGGGTTAAATAATGCTTAAATTCATTAAGATCTGGTATGTTTAACCTATACTATGATTATAATAACATGCCCCATTAATTTAAACTTGTTCCATTACATAATATTTTTTGTTTTTATTTTTGCATTTACTGTCCCCGCCATTTTGATGGAATCCATTCTTGTTCCTTTTAACCGTTGTTGTTTCTCACATTGTGTCTCGTCAATCAAAATACTTATGAAATATTATCAGGGGTTTCACAACTACAAATGGATTGAGTTTATGAAATTGAGGTAGAAATCAAGAATGATAAACAAAGGAAGCGTGAAATATCATTTACAATTTGTAGTGTCCTGCTATTTTAGTTTTAGTTTAGATCCCACATTCATTACCTTAAATTACACTCGGCTGAGTGCAGCTATTTAATGTTATGAAATCCCATGAGCAATGTGATGCGGGTTCACATGCATAGTGAATATAAGGAATATTTCTTTTATTCCATGATACCTAAGATTAAAATTTTATTGAATTGGCCCCTTATATGGTTCTTGGAGAATCTTCTGTATAAGCTTTTCGCATTTCATGATTACTATTTTATTCAACTATAATAAGTAAATTTCCCTATAGTTTGTATAGGATTTATCTATAGTAGTAATGATTTCAAATTTTAAATGTGAGAATAATTTTATTTTTCATTTTCATTATTATATTTTTAAGTTAGAATACAAAATAATTTCATTTTTCTTTTTTATTATTATATTTTTAAATTATAATACAATCAATTTTATTACTTTTTGGGTGTATGAAAAGGTGGGGATATCATATATATTTATATTATAATATCAAAATATTTACAAATAAAATGTAGAACTCATTTTTAGAAACATAACTAAAATTATATAACCAAATTTCAACACAATAAATCAAAATAAGAGATGATATAATATCATTGTTAATGATCTCAACACCTAGAATATATTAAAAAACCAAAACCTTTGAATAAAATATTTAACGCAAAACAAGTAAGATAATATACCCTAACTATAAAGGAGTATATAAATTTGGAACATGCTTAACAATAAGATAATAGCTAGCAAATAATCTTTCTACATCATTATTTGTTTTAAGAAAATCAGGAATGACCTAAAGCCATATATTTAGATATTCTTGTGAGCAATAGTAATGTTCCTCAATAGAAAATAAAGAGGGATTTATAAGCATTTTGAACTTCTATAACATCACATAGAATAAGTTCTTATGATTATTTGCTAGAGCATTTCTAAATTTAAATAGAAGAGTCATTTACAAGTCGTCAACAACATTTAACAAAATACACAGGGCTAGCTAGTTCACAACTAAGCAACACACTGAGAAATAAAAAACCAAAATCTCATATAGACTAGCACAACAATACCAACAACTTTAGAGAAAACCTTTCTTCACTTTATTAACCAAAAGTACACTTCATTGCACATATAATATATTATGGTATGTGAATCAAATTTCCATTATTTTAGATATTTTTTGGGAGTTATTTTCATATTGATCATTGCATTCATTTCACCCAAACTAAAGGTGTCATCTTGTTGATACAAATTTGAGGAAATTATTTGCCTCAAACTATCTTCCTTTACTATTAGATACTTTGGATCTTCATCTAGATTATAAATGGCCACTAGTTTGTGGTCCATTACTCTAGAAAAAGAATTATAACCTACATAACCCTAAAATTAAAATTAAAAATAGTGTTAATTATATACTAAAATAAAATTAAAGGGTTTATATATGCACACACTAAACAAGCTCAAATATGCACATAGAGGATGCATTTGCAACCATGGAATATATTAAAACATGTGATTTTATCCTGAAATAGAGTTCATTTCAATTTTTTAAATAATAAATAAAATAATCTAATTTATTGGTCTCAACTATCACTAATCAATCCTTTAAACTAATTTATACTTAATGAATCAAATTTACTTAATTAGCCTATTTTAATATTAATAGATATTTTTTCCCTTTACAATTATATCATTTCATCTATGTATTATTGTTATATTTTAACTAACTACAACTTATAAAATTATTTCATGAATTCTATTATATATATGAAATGTAGCTTACATCATTTCTCATATAATTTGATATAAATGAATATTATGTTCATTTTCATATTTTAAGGTTGTTACAAATCAAAGAAATATATTTTTATAAATTTTAAATTTAATAATTAAAATTAAACCATAAGAAATGTTGGTGAAATATCCATTACATTAATAGACTTTAAATACTATAATAATAATTGTAAAATTATTTGAATGCAAATATTAATGTACATGATGGTAAAGGCTTGCTAGCCAAAATTTATTTGGACATGGTCAAGGCTCTAGATGGTTGATAGCTAAGCACTTGATGCCCTACTCCTCTTTTAGTTGAAAATATTAATCCTTTTTAAATTAATGAAATATCTCATAGTGATCATTGATACCTTTAAATCCACATCTCTATTGTAGTCAAAATTATATATGATTAATGAAATCTCACAATCAAAATATTTATAATAACTATTTTCTGCAACAATGTTTTTCTCCCTTATACCTATATACTAGAATTTTGAATCTTGCTACCATCATTCCTTGATATATTGCGAACATAGTGGTCACAAATGTGTTGTATGAGAGTTCATTACTATTTGGATAAGAATATGGAAAATTTATAGTTTAGATGATGGCCTTCCAAGTATTAAGTAATATCAAGCAAGTATCCTCACTTCAAGGAGTTTCATATAAAATTATACATGCATTCTTCCCATACATAAGGAAAGCTTGTCACATTTTTATGAAGAGAACTTTGCACTTTAGGTGTGCTAAAAGGTAGATACGTGTATAAACAAGATTACATGGATTTAATCTATTTAATCCATTCGTAGGGGCAGTGTCCTATGATGAAGATGATTTGGTATTTATTTATATTTTTCAAAATTTATCATATGACCCATCATTACTACACTTCATAAATGGGATAAAAGATTCAAGAAAAAAAATCCATGTACTTAAGCACACTCTTTTCTTATAGTTGAACTAGAATATGCCCATATAGGTTAGGATGGGAAGGATATAATGGTGCATATATATTATAGGGTTTTATGTCTCCCCTAGTTATGTTTGATTGAGAGTAAAACATGTCACTATGATTTTGATATTTTGAATTAGATGTGGTGTAACATGTACATCTTCACAGTCTTCATCTAACATTAATGCATGCGACCATTCATAGTTAATCCATCCACAATAATTTTTTCATCCATTTATTTTTCCATTCCCAATAAATTATATGCAATTTTCAATAAGTAAATATTTCTAATGATTTATAAGAATAATATAATAAAATGATAAAATCCTTGTGAAGATATAATATTGAACTTATCATTTACAATCATTTAAAAAATATATATTAATATACATAATGATCTACAAGATTAATATAATAAAATGATTATTTTTATAAGTACATAACAACAAACTTATCATATACAATCCTTCTAGGAAAAATATAACTTACACAACCCTAAAATTTAATAAAAGATATTGTTAACTATATGCTAAAATGCAATTCCATTTATAAGGTTTTTTTTAAAGTCTTGGCTATTAGGATTCAGAGAATACTCCCTGACCTTATATCCAAGAACCAAAGCGGTTTTGTTTGAGCTCGTGAAATTTTGGATTTCATTATTAGAGTCCATGAATTTTCTCATTCTCTTGCTTCAAATATTTATTCAACTACTTTGGTTGGAAAAAACAAATGGAGATCCATTTGAAGCACAAAGGGTTATATAGGGTGACCATGGGTACAAAGGTTGAACCTATAGGTACTGTTGAGAAGAGAAAATGGTTTAATAGGTGTGATGAGGCTTTTGGGAAATTATTATTGTTTGTTTCTTTAGATATCCTCTTTCATTTGGAGTCTTGCACAACACCCAATCAGATCTGGACTACTTTGGAGTTTGTTTGGGAAGCGGGATACTATGAGAGGGTTTTAGTTGGAGAATGAGCTTATTGTCTTAAATCCTAGGGATTTTGACAGTATCCAGGAGTTATTCACTAAGCTTAAGTCTCTTAGATTGCAACTTTCACAGTGTGGTTTTCAGAAGGAAAACTCTCAGTTGATATTGTCCATTCTTTCTAAGCTTGGACTAGATTATTTAGTTTTTGTATCTACCTTTTATGCTACTAGAGATGCACTTGGTACTAGATTTACTATGCCTTGTTTTGATGATTTTTCATCTTCTCTCACTCAAGAGAAGGAAAAGTTGGCTAGCATAGGAAATTTGAAGCCCTCTTCATCATAGGCACTCATTGCATCTCAGGGGCCCACAGATCATAACACTTCTAGTGGAAAGGGAAAGAAAAATAAATAAAAGGATTCCAAAACTCATGAGTAGAAAAAGGAGTCCTCAGATTCATCCTCCTCTTCTAAGGGGAAATCATCTAAGAAGGAGAAGGTTACATGTGCATATTACAAGAGGGAAGGACATTGATGAGCTGAAGCATCTTAAAAAAAAATCAGATTGATTTACCTTCTATGATGTATGCTTCTCCTCCTTATCTTCATACTTCTTCTTCTTGACCACAGTCTGATAGGGGCACAACTGGTTTACATACTTCATCAAATATGAAGGGACAAGCTCTTTGTGCTTCTTTAGGTCTTGGATCAAGGAGATGGCTTCTAGATTTAGGAGCATCTCATTATATGGCTTCTTCACAGTCTATGTTCACTTCCTTTGGGTCTCACATTGCCTACTATTTTGATGGGAAACAATACATACATGAGTGTTATAGGGAATGGGTCTATTAGTTTTGGGGACAACAATTTTTTGGATGTCTTGTGTGTTCCTCATTTGATGAATAACCTTCTTTCCATATATCAGATCACACATGGAGGGAATGGTAGATCTATGGAGTTCACACCTGATTCAGTTATCATCAAATACTTGGAGAGTAGAGAAATTATTGCTACTGGGGTGGTGGATCACTCATCTCTGTTGTATTCCTTTGCATATTTTTCTACTGATGGTGCTTTTGTTCCTAAAGTTGTTCATCACACTTCTAGTGTGAATCATCATTCAGAGGAGACATTTGGCTACTTGAACATTGGAGTTCTCATTTCAGATCTTGTTCTTGAGCCATCCATTCCTTCTCCTCCACCTACTGTTGCAGTTGTTGATACTCCTATGACTACAGATGTGGTTTCTTCCATTTCAGTGTAGCAGGACCTACTTGAGCATTCGTCTTTGAAGGTTTCACTTTAGTCTTCACCTACTTTGATTTCTTCATTGGTTGAGGTCACACCTGCTTCTTTGGAGACATCTTGGGCTACACCTACTTCACCTTCAAATATTTCATTCATCCGGCCTCTTCCCTCTCTCTTCTTTCAGGAGATGTGGTTTCTTCAGTCCTTTTGGAGCTACTTCATTATGGGGGGCTATGTGGTCTATTTCTTCCTCTTTCTAGGGGGGTTCTTTCATGTATCTTTGTGATGGATGGTGTCCTTGGGGGTCTAATGGTGTCCTCCATCTTTCATCACTTAGTTGTTAGAGTGCATTCTATTTTTGGGGAGGAGTTTTGTTCCCACTGGGTTTTCTCCTTTAACCCATTTAGTTTAGTTTGCATTGCATTTTTACTTGGGTACCTGATCAGGCCTTTGTTCCTGGGACCCATCTTTTCTTTCATGCATCCTTTTCCTAGTATTTTAGCTACTCCCTAATTTCATCTTAAGGGGGGGTGTTAGAGTAATAAGCTATTTAACTTAATTAATTTAATCACATTAGTTAATTAATTAAGTCACTTATTCCTTTAGTTTTACTTAAGCTAAACTTAGGCACATTAATAATTACTTATTAATTATTAAGTGTGCACACTAGGGTTTCCTAGTTTTAGGTTTCACTTTAGGGTTTCTTGATCTCCTTCATACGGATTGATCACATTGTAATAATTGATTCTCTTAATGCATTTTTACTGTTTGAGGTTTACACAACATCTTCTTTGGTTCTGAATATCTTTTGTATGTGATAGATATTTTCATTCAGGTGATTCTTGGGGCTTGTGAGGTTGGGTTTCTCAACTTCTATAGTTACTAAGGGTAGTTTCCAAGCCTAGTGTACTAGTTGCAATACTAGGAGTGGAAGTTTGAGATAACCCAAGATTTACAACAAGCGTATTGTCATGAGGTTCCATGAGTCTCGAACTTATTCTCACTAACGTATCAACAATAGGACACCAAAAAATCATGCAAAGGTTTCTAAATGCAGGTTAGGTGCAAATGCAATGCAAACAAAGAACAATAAAAATGCTTATAACTAAAATTTTGGAAAACAATACATAAATGTAGAAATAGCAAACAAAAGTGCATAAAATTCTCTAAAAACTCCAGAAATTATAGTGTAAAATATGCAGGTGGGCTAAGTCACCTAGTGTGGTGAATTAGCCCCAACAGTGATTTTTTTGACAATTTTTAAAGTTTTGAATTATTTTTATGATTTTTAGGCTTTTCCAATGCAAATACAAAATGAAAATATCTAATTTTTAGACTTTTTTCAATGAAAATACAATGCAAAATGCAAGCTAATATGAACTTTTCACTAATGCACTTTTAAAAACCCTAGAATGCAAGACAATGCAAAACCCTACTGCAATGCAAGCTTTTCCTAGGATGAAAATGCAAGATTAGAAGTGAAAAATAAGTGTTCTAAGGTCGGTTTCAGCAAAATGAACCACCATAAATAAAAGGGGAAAGAGGACTCCCCAAGGTATCTTAGGGTTTTTAACCTAGAAGCTAGGGAGAGAAACTATCTTTTGCACCTTAAATTTATGGGTTCATTCAAGACTAGGGGTTTGATATGTTTGATGTGTGTGAAATGGAATGTGCCTAAGTGCTATAGAATAATGCAGTTAAATAACTATGAAATGTAAACTAATGTAATGCAAATGTATTGAAAACACTATATAAAATTTCCTAAGAATGCCCTAAAATGCATGGAAACTATAACAAAACTTACGGAGACAAAAATGGTGCACCTAGAAACTGAAGGTTGATGAAGAGTAGCTCTAGAATCTTTTAGATTTTGCTGTTGATGCTAACTGGGATACTTACACCAAGTTGGGCAACTTAGTTCTGCTTTGGGGAAACTTTTCCAAAACCAGTTTCAGGGAAATGGGTGTCCAGATCTGCAGAGATCACTTTTTAGGCCTAGCAATGGGACTAATTAACTAATAATGGTGACTTAGTCCACCTAAGACTTTCGGGAATCTCGGAATTGGAATCTATTGCTACCCACTTATACTTCTATTTCTAATAGAGACCTATGTTTGAATCTTCAAATGTTGACCTGCAAGTTGTCTTCAAGCTCCTTTTAGGGTTTGTTGACTTGGAATGATGTGGATGGAAAGATGACACCTTTTATCACCTTACTCTTTGACTAATCTACATACAAAGTCTACAAAACACACATGCAAAGAGGGGAGAAGGGTTAGGGTTAGAGAATAGGGGTTTTCCTTAGTCAAACCCCATTTGGTAATCAACTCCTAGATAATGAAATGAAATATAAAGGGAAAGATGATTGAATATCATTCAAGTACAATAACTCACCAAACCATTATTGAAGAAGTCTGAAGATATGCAAGTGATCAACTCCAATGGATGTTGTTTGATGTGCTTAGTGCTTTAATTTTTGATGCTTGCTTGAGATGATAGATTGCTTGATCATGAGAGAATGAGGAGATGTTGGGAGATAAGAGATGTAAAATGAGGATAAAAACCCTTATTTATACATATTATGCCCTAATCCCCCCAAAATAACACATCATAGGCCAAACTTAGGGTTTATGAGACGAAATCCCACCAAAATTTTAAGTTTTCTTTGATTTTTGTGCCAAATGGGACTAAGTCGCCCAAGGTGGTGACTTAGTCCACTTGGGCAATTTCAAGTGGTTGTCAAGAATTAAAAGGTGATTATTTTTTATTAACGGGATTGTCTTCCGAAACACACTTAAGTAGGACCTATAAGTGCATTAAGGAGCCATTTTATCCTAAGAAAGGGTTAATTTGTTAATGAAAAGCATAGGAAAGTGTGAGAGTATATTACAAAACCTTACAACACTTTGAAATAAGGCTTGGAAAGGGGTTATTTAGATGAAATAATGTAGAAAAGTCCTAGAAAAGTGAGGAAATGTGTTACAAAACTTCACAACACCTTTGTAAGACATCTTTAAGTTTTTGTTGATTTGCAAGTGTTGAAGGCCTAATGTGAATGTATTGGCCACATTACAACATTAAATCTAAGCAAAATCAGACCAAAATCTATAGGAAAAGGCCCAAATGAGTGAAAAATGTCAAGGATACATTTTTTTCGACACAAATAGAAAGCTGGTTGGGTGGAAGGGTGCTCTCCTTAGTCAATCAAGTAAGGTTCAAATCATCTTGTCTACTTTGCAAAATATTCCTCTTTATACTTTGAGCCTTTTCAAGATTCTGACAAAATTGAAGAAAAAATGGAGCAAATAATAAGACAATTTGTGTGGTCAAGAGTGGAAGACAAGTCTTGAATTCCTCTTATTGCTTGGGACCTTGTCTATAAGCTAAAGAAGTGGGGTGATCTGGGGTTGAGAAACATCAGATCTTTTAATAAGGCTCTCCTCTCGAAGAACATCTGGAGACTCCTTAATGGTGAGGCTAGTTGGTCCTGTCTAGTCAAGAACAAATATTTGGCTGGGGTGGGGAGATTTTGGGAGTTCCTTTATGTTGATTCTATCCCCTTGGGTTCTTGCTTCTAGAAGAATATTGTCCCCTACAAGGAACTCATTTCCAAAGGAATTAAGTGGCTATTGGGTGATGGTACCAAGATTTTGTTTTGGGAGGATGTTGTTGAATAGTTCGGATAACTAAGAGGGGGGTGAATCAGTTATTATCAAAAAAAATTCTTTACATTAATTAATCCAAAGAAAATTCAAATCAATCGGATATTAATGAACATGAAAGCACACAATAACACTATGCACAAGGAACACAAAAATTTATGTGGAAACCCTAGAAGGGAAAAACCACGAAGAATTCTAATTCTAAATTATAAAGCACTGGTTAAGGTGACACTGATTAAGGTGATTTTTTCAAGGTTTCACTGCCAAGTTTCTCACTATAGGGTGGATCACTACTAGTTGGGCTCACTGCCTAGCTATTATAGCCAAAGATACAAAAAGGATTACTACCAAAAGAGAAAAGCTAACTGCCTACAAAAAATGGCTCACTATAAGAAGAATAATGAAAAGGAATCCGCCACTAGAAAGAACTGTCACCAATAATGAAACCAGATAGAATCTCACTATCTAATGCCTCCAACCATACACTTTCTCACACTTCACAATGTTTGGGTATTCAAATTCAGATTCATCACACTTGCCTTTATTAAACAATTTTTTTTATACTTATACCATTCCATGCAACAATAATCTCCCGAGTCGGACAAAAATATTTTCATAATTTCGGATTTGGCCAAGCAAAAATTAAAGTAGGTCACCACAAAAACATTCTCATGATGGAGAGGAATGAAACATGGACCACACAAAACCTCCTCACTAAAATCAACATGCTACATGATATCTGGAACCACAAAATAATATATACACGTTACAATGCAAACCATGTGTTAGAGCACATTAACCTACTACAAGATCGGTTCAGACCCAAAAGAATGTATCTCATTATGTTACAAGAGGAATGGTACCAAGACAAATCAGACCCAAGATAGATCATTACAACATGACATCTAGAACCAGGCCAATTCGGACCATCAAAGCACCAAAACAGAACATTGGTCACACAACCAAGATATGTTGACATCAATGACAACCATTAATGACCACAAGCAATCATCATCATCTCAACACATTCCAACAATCTCACCCTTTTTTATTGATGGAAAAATTTATCAATAACAAACCAAACAACTTAATTTCAGCATCAAGGACCATCTTACCTTCTTTTCTTCTCCCCTTTCGACATTAAAGACAAAGGGAAAAAACCCCTTTGAAAAAATTACTGTACTCCCCTATGAGGAAGCGACCAAACACTGATCCAGATAAAAATGAGCATATAATATCCTAGACCAATGCACACCTTGGTACATGTTATTGTAGACTAGGAGGGGGTAGAACCCCTAACTTCAACCGAAGATACTCAAAAGTATCTTTGCTCAATGATTTTTTGAAAACATCTGCAATCTACTATTTTGTATGTACGTATTCAAGTTTTACTTCATTTTCCAACACCTTCTCTCTCAAGAAATGATATCTTATAGATATCTGTCTTGTTCTGGAGTGTTGTACCAGATTCTTTGAAATATTTATTGCACTAGTATTTTCACACATGATTGAGATCGGTTCATCAAATGATAAGCCAAAATCCTTCAATGTTTGTTTCATCCACAATATCTGAGTGCAACATGAGGATGTTGCAATGTATTCAGCTTCAACAATAGATACAAATACAAATTCTTTTTTCTTACTTGACCAAGAAACCAACTAGGAGCTAAGGAAATAAGCTCCACCACGTGTACTTTTTCTGTTATCAACACATCCGAATCAACATCATTATAAGTTGTCAGTGAAATATGAGTCCTTTGGATGCCATAACCCCAAATATTTTGTACCCTTCAAATATCTAAAGACCCTTTTTACTACAACAACATGTGATTCCTTTGGTTCTTTTTTAAATCTTCCTTCTCAACAAACTACATACATAATGTCTAGTCTAGTGATAGTCAAATATAAAAATCCTCCAATCATTGATTTGTACATGCTTGCATCATCTTTAGGTGATTCATCTTTTGTTGTCAACTTTCATCCGGTAACAATAGGTGTACAAACCAGTTTAGAATTCTCTAACCCAAACTTCTTCAATAGTTCTTTTGTATACTTGGACTAAGAAACGAAAATTCCTTTGTGGTTTTGATTTACTTGCAATCCAAGGAAGAAATTTAGCTGACCTAGCATAGACATTTTGAATTCCTTCTACATTTCATCTGCAAATTTTCTGCACATATCATCATTTCCTTCAAAAAATATGTCATCAACATAAACCAAAACAATCAACATCCGATCTAAGTGATTATTGTAGTATAAATTACTTTCAATAGATCCCTTTTGAAATCCTTGTCCAATCAAGTACTTGTCTAATCTTCCATACCAGGCTCTAGGTGCCTGCTTCAATCCATATAAAGCTTTCTTCAACCTACAAATGACATCTGGGTCACTTCCAAATTTGAATCCCTCTGGTTGCTCAATGTAGACTTCCTCCTTCAGTTCTCCATTTAAGAATATAAATTTCACATCCATCTGATAAACTTTGAAATCCTTGAAAGTTGGAAATGCCAAGAAAATCAAAATTACTTCCATCCAAGCAACAAGAGCACACGTTTCTTCAAAATCAATACCTTCAATCTGAGTGTAACCTTTACAAACCAATCTTGCCTTGTTTATCATTACCTTTTTGTTTTCATCCAGGTTGTTCCAGAACACCCACTTTGTTCCAATTACATTTTTGTCTGTCGGTCTAGGCACAAGTTCCCACATTTATTTTTTCTCTATCTGATCAAGCTATTCTTTCATTTCCTTCACCCAATGCTGGTCACTGCATGCTTCTTCCATAGTCTTCGGCTCAGTTTTTGAGAGTAAGCACAACAATACTTGCTCTTGAGTTTCTTTGCTTCTTGTAGTAATTCCCTTATTCTTATCTCCAATAATCTATTTTTAGAGTGTCTTTTCTATACATACCTTGGAGTTTTAGTTGTAGTTCTTGGAGCCTCCTTTGTCTCTTCTTCTTCTTCTTCATCTTCTTCTTTCTTATCCTTCTCTCCTTTGTCATTTAAGATATCTAGTTCATATTCAATATGTTTGACAAGAATTCATTGAGCATCTTCATCTACTTTCCAATTCGCGCTTTCAACCATCTTGTTCAGTCTCTTGTTGTAACATCGGTACACTTTACTTTTTATAGAGTAACCCAAGAATATGCCTTTGTCAACTCTTCTATCAAAATTTTCAAGATTGTCTTCATCTTTCCAGATGTAGCACTTGCTTCCAAAAATATTGAAGTACTTTACTGTGGGAGCTCTTCCATGCCATAACTCATATGATGTATTTCCATACTTTCTCTAGAATAGTAATCTATTAAGAGTATATACTTTTGTGCATACTGCTTCTCTCCAATAGACCTGTGGTAAACCTACTTCCATGATCATTGTTTTAGTTGCTTTTTGAATTGTTTGGTTAATTCTTTCCACTAAACCATTCAACTGAGGTGTTCTAGGGGCAGATAGCTATCTCTTAATACCATGATTTTCACAACATTTTTTCAACTCATCAAAAGTAAACTCTCCTCCTCTATTAGATATTAGACACTTGATTGTTCTATCAGTTTCATTCTCAACTCCTGCTCTAAAAATCATGATTTTTTCCAATGCCTCTAATTTTTCTCTAAAAAATGCAACCCAAGTAAATATGGAATGATAATCTATTAAAATAATGAAATAATTCTCACATTGTAAGATTCTTGTTCTAGTTGGACCACAAATATTAGTGTTTACAAGTTCCAACAGTCCAGTAGATGAATTTTCTTTTCTCCAAAACATTCCTTTGTTCTTCTTTCCTTCTTGACATCCTTTGCAGATAATATTGTCTGGTTTGGTCAATCTTTGCAAATCTCTAATTGCTCTTGATGAACTTATCCTTACCAAATTTTAAAAGTTAATTTGACACATCCTTCATTTCTAGAGCCAACTATCATTGGATTGAGATACCAAGCATCTTTTTATATATCCTTCTATCCGATACATATTTCCACTTGTTCTTTTCCTAGCTGCAATAACATTTTCATATTTCTTCTGGATCTCACAACCATCATCCTAAAACACCACATTGTAACCATTTACACGCATCTATCCAACACTCATAAGATTATGATATAATCCCTTCACATAGTAAACATTGTAAATTTTATGGTTTCCATCAAAGGTAATAAAACCAATTCCAAAAATCTATGTAGTTTAATCATCTCCAAATCTAATAGAACCTCCATCATATTTCTCAAGCTTCACAAACTTAATTTTTACACTGGTCACATGATTCGAACATCCACTATCAATCAACCATTCATCTCAATTTATCTTAACAAATAATGCAGTCTCAGTTTTATCATCATATTTTAGACAAATATTAGAGATATCAAATCTAGGTTCATCCTTTTCAACAAAAAAAAAACAATCCTCATGATCTGACTCATCATCTGAAATCCCAACATTTTCATTGACATAATAGGCATTCTTATTGATTTTTTTGAACTTTTATCTTGTTCCTTTCTTTGGACATTTAGTTGCTAAATGACCAATATTTCCACATCTAAAACGTTTAAGAGGTAGTATACCTTTGCACTTGTCGGTACCTTTATTTAGTCTCCTTGTGAAATTCACTTCCAACTCTTCAAAAATTTCACTATCCAGATCATCTTCTATTTTTGTGGCTTTGAAGGCAGTTTCAGTTTTCTCCTTTTCTTTTCCAAATTTCCTCATCTCAAATGCAGTCAAGGCACCGAATAGCTGCTCTCTCATGATTTTTTTCAGATCATAAACTTCCTCTATAGCTGAGATCTTTTCACTGTAGCTCTTTGGAAGGGTCATTAAAATCTTCTCCATTACATCTTCATCTGTCAAAGTACCTCCTTGATTTTTGACTTCATTTACTACACTATCAACCCTTTGAAAGTATCTTGATATATCCTCACCTTCTTCTATCCTCAAGTTCTCATATTTGTGCTTAGCTGTCAACTTATTTAATTATTTGACTCTATCATTTCCTTCATAGATTTCTTTCAACTTTTCCCAAACTTCATATGCGATGCCCAATGAAATAAATTTTGTTAGCTCAATCTTAGATAAACCACTAAATATTGCATACCTTGCCTTTTCATTCTTGTCATAGCTTGAAATATCATATGTAATAGAAACACCTTTTGTTGACTCAACTTATTTTGTCTTAACAACTTTCCAAGTCTTTTAGCCAAGAGAGATTAGTTAACCTCTCATCTACACTTTCCAAAAACTATAGTCAGATCCATCAAACACAGGAATTTTAAATTTGTGCACCATTGGATCTACCCCAAGTGGTTAAGCTCTTCTTCGAGGAACCAAAGATTTGATACCAATTGTTGAATAGTTTTTTGTTGCAAGTTTTGCATCATTCTGGGATAAAACTCTAGTTTTCAAAGATTCGACCATAAATTTCAAATGGCTACAAAAATTTTCATGAAACAATTTCTACAAGCTGGAGAAAATATCAAGAGCTTCCATGACAAAAATAAGATTTTTGGAGATGTTTTTAATTTTTTATAATTTTTTTGTTATTTTTCATAGAAAATCAATTTGGAGAGAAAATTGTCAAATTTTTTGGATATTTTTACATTTCTAGAAAGAGCTCTGAATTTCAGTATGGGTCTATTCTTTAGGTTTTAAATGCAGATGGAAAATTATTAGTCAAACAACAGATCTTTGAAAATTAGGGTTTCATAAATATTTTCCTGAATCTCACAAACGGTTGTAGATAAATTCACAATGTTTTTTCTAAAGATTTGGAATGATGTCTGACACCTTCAATGAAAAAATCATAGCTTTTGGACATGTTTTGAATTTTTAATAGTTTTTTAATGATTTTTCATAAAAAAACAATTTCAGGTGCAAAACAAAAAATCTTTTGGATTTATTTACATTTTTGGAAAGCTCTTGAAATTTTAGTAAGGGTTTTTTCTCTGTATTTTTATTTTTACTATAAAAAATATTTCCAAAAATCAGATTTGTCTTGACTAGCTAACCCTCTAATATTAGTGATCAAGTATCTTGTTAGGGTTTTGGCTTTGTTGGGTTTGTGAATGTGTAGGAAAAAAATAAACACTTAAAAACACACATTGGATCAAGTGGACAAAGAATTTGGAGCTAAAGAAAGTCTAGGTGCACACATTCCATCTTTCATCTCTAATCATTGTCGTTTTTTGTCTTGTTTTGTTTTTGTTAATGTTTTGTTTGTAGTTGTGCTTAGGGGGATAACTTAGTTTTTGCAGGTCGAAGAGTAGAAGACCAAAGAGAAACCAAAAAAATAAAATAAAACACAAACTTCTTTTTGTAGGATGAAAGGCGAAGACACAAAGGAAACTACTAATCATTTGCATGCAGGACCTTATGAAGACATTGATTTGTTTTAAAAAGCTTTATGTTTGGTAGTTAAAAATTGTCATTTGGGTTTAAAAATTAACCAGTGTTTTTCATGCCTACTCATGTTAGTTTAAAACCCCACAATTCAGTATATAGAAGTATCCTCTCCCCTTGCGTATTCATGTGATCCTGGGTGTAAGAGAAACGGTCGCCGACTCTAGAACTTGAGCTTGTATTGGTGGGATAAAGTACTCACCCCAAGATGACTTAGACCGGTAACATGCTAAAGCCAAGCAACTTCCAACCAATATATAAAACTGGATTTTTGGGGGAAACCCCAAAAATCATGCTCACTGTTTTGAGGAGAACGATAGAAATGGTCTCTCCCCATACTGGATGATGCCCCATGAATGGAATGCCCTTACTAAAAGCCATGTTGTAGTTTTTTCCAAAATCCTTTCTATTTGCTAGTGTAGCAAGCTCGGACCTGTGAATCCATCTTACATATTTACGGTTCATGTGTGGAGATGAGATGTATGCCATGGGAATTTCATGGGTACAGTATCTTGGCTGCCCCGTATAAGTGAGTGTCGTGGAGGGGAGCTAGTGGGGTCAAGCTACTAGTCATCTGCCTTGAATATGCGTAGCTGGATTTATCCAAGTAAGAACTTAGTAAATATTGTCCAACAAAGCCTAGGGTGTAATTGTTCTCTGATTTAAACAGATCCATCACATCAAACTAAAAACATATTGTATTTTGTGCTTTTTTTTGTTGTTTCATCAAACAACTTGATCATCAAAATGGAGTCAGTCAAAATAACATCTTCAAAAAGCCGCAACTGTCAAACAAAATGCTGCATGTGTCAATCAATAGTTTATAGCTTTTACATAATCTAGTTTTAAAGCCGCAACTATTATTTTGTGAGCCGCATGTGTATCTGCAAGCCATAACTATCAAATGAATAGCCGCAACTGTCTATCAACAGGGTTAGTCCATACTCTGAGTCGCATCTGATAAAATGAGTTGTGTCTGTGCAAAAACCGCATTTTCCTATTAAACATTTCAAACCAGGTTTTAGTCAAATCACCGCATGTCCAACATAAAACCGCATTTCACATATTAAAAGCTGCATTTGCAAAACAACGCAACATTTGACATTTCCAGAGCCGCAACACATTAGCTTCCTATAGCGACGCATTTGCCTGACAGAAAACCGAACACTATCTCATACTAGAGTTCAAGTCCAAACATCTTAGCCTACTGTCAAACATCTTTTTCAAAAAGTCTCCATCAAAAACCAGAATTGAAATTGCTTGAAATATCCATCATTTGCATTCATTAGCTTGCATTTTAACCATAGGTTTAAAAATTCCAGATTTTAGTTGCATTCCCTAGGCGTCATAATCATCATTTTTTATCATAAATTTTTCCTTAGGTTTCAGCTTGGAAAAATTTGGACTAGGTCAAATCACCACACTTTGCAAAAACTATTGTTTTCAACTTTAGGTTATCTTGGGACTCAGTCATTATTCCTCTTTTTTGTAATTGTCCCTTTTGTGAGAACCTCCAACTCAATAGTCTAGTTAGGAAGGCTCACTTGTCAATTCAATCTTGTCCTTTAGTCCCTTTAGCAAGTACCTTTTGGTAACCAAAATTGAGACAAAAGTAAAGCTTAGAGTGGTTAGGCAAACCTTTCTCCAAATATCGTCCAAACTTAGTCTTCATTTTAAGCTTAGTCCTTTATCGAAAATCCAAAAACATAGTCTTGCATTGTCATCCTTTATCCAAAACTACAAAAACTCAGGCTAGTGTCATCCTTGCATTTAGTCATCCTTTTTCATCACTCTCATTTGAGAAATTCCCCTTTATGGTGGAAACGAGACTCCAGATAAAGAAAATACAAATGGAAAACTTTGGACAATATTCTCATTCCAATGTCACCAATCACACTTATTTCCCAAATTGGACTTTCGATGACCCACTTATTGAAAAAACTACTCAACCTCTCATGAAAATATTGCCATCCTCATCAAACAACCCTTTTGAACCATTCTTACGTAAGGATGAATATGGACAAATACTTGCAAAAAACCTAGAGGTAGCCGCACAAGATCCTGAGGCTGTCTATTTTGTAGAACAAATGGCCTTATATGAAAAAGACAGATATTTAGCCATACTTTCAAGTCAAGGAGCTAAATTACCTTGGGGGTTTGACATTAATACTTTGAGACTGTCATCTCCTGACCATAATGTCAACAATATGAATACCATGTCCAATAGTGGTCAACCTCCAAACAACACACACAATAACTTTTTTGATACTACCTCGCAAACTATCACAACTACCATGAGCGTTATCTCCAACATTCCAAATAATTCCAATTCAATCAACGCTACATCATTTGGAGGAACACAGTCCGTCACACTACCCACAATATCGTCACAATCGATTGGAGCCACCTTTGGGTCCTCGACAATGTGGGCAAGTTATTCTAATCCTCTATTTACCACTTCGGCAAATGCCTTGGGGGAAACCTCAAGCCATAAAAATCCTCCATTGATGAATACATCTAGTACCACGAGTTCATCCTCATCATATCCTCTCATTGATACGTCATCCTAATCCTCCATTCACATCATATCCTAGTCCTCCATCCACGTCATATCCTTGTAATGCATTCATGTCCTATCCTAGCCCATCATCACTCAACCAAGTCCAACCCTCCATGTCATATCCTAGTCCATTAGACACCAATCCATTCCAAGACAATACATTTAGTCATGAAAGCAAATCTAGTCATGGTCTCCAAAGTCCCATCCCATTTCATAAACTTGAAGATACATGTCAAGAGGAAAACCCACAGCATGACATCATAACTCCCCCGACATGTCAAGATCAAAGTAGTCCATTTCGTGATCCCATCTTTATGTCCATTCAAGAGGTCCTCCTAGACAATCATGGCATACCAAAGACACCTATCCTTGGTCAAGAGTCCATCCAAAGCCATCTCATTCAAGATGAACCTATCCTTGGTCAAGACCCTATTTTTGATCATATCATCCCAATTGAGACCATCATTGATCGAGACACTACTTTTGAAGAAGTTCAAACCGATCCATTCCTCGAACTCTATGCCATTTAAGCCCAAACACTTAATGATCATATCCAGGCCCCGACTATTTCCACAATGAGACACTTTCCACCATGGGATACATAGATGATCTTCATAGAGAACAAGAAGCTTCTATCCTAGACATATTTGCAAAGGATCAAGCTATAACTAAATCCAATGGGCTCTATGACAATGACCATGGAGACAGTTTTGACATAGACTTGGAAGCACCAACAAAATCACAAGAGTTTGACATGTCAAAAAATTCATACTGAAGATAGTAATCACAAATCTTTCCAACATGTCATTGAAACTACAACATCCTATCAATTAGGATCAGCTATCTTTTTCAGAGCAGGTTTTCCTACAAATGAGAAGATTTCAAGCATTAATTTCCACAATAAGGATGGGTTAGCATCTTGCTTCCAAAATAACAAGTACTGCATCACAAACAAAATTTGTCAGAACATGAATTTTCAGGAAAAAGGATTAGGCCTACATGAGCAAGTAATTTTGGAACCCGTTCAAGTTCAAGCACATTACGGACATCAAGGTCTTGTCTATTCATCAGTTGGAAAATCTAATGATGTTAGTGGTCCCTCCTTGATATTGGGGGAAAATTTATCTAATACAAACATCAAAAGGGGTGTCATGAGTAGTCCTTGTCATAAGATTGTTGCCAAAAAACCTTCCCTCCACACCCCAAACCATCATTCCCTCATAAATAAACCTTCCATTTGGAACCAACAAAAGTCTTACAAATCCAAAATCCAAAATCAAATGTCAAAGGTCATGGAATCAATCAAAAATAAAAGTGGACAAATGAAGCTAAAATGGATCCCAAAACAAAATGGATCAAGTCAAGAAAAGAATGAATCAAGCAAATAAAATATGCAAAATCCAAAAGTCAATCAAAATGTGGAGCCACAACACAAGAGGACTCCCACATATAGTACATGTCCACCTCCTTCAAAATGGTCATCAAGCAAGACATATAAAAATGTTGGTTCTAAACACTATCCTAACAAAAATTCCCAACTTCATCATCCAACACCCCAAGTTTGGAAAATAAAAATCAATGCATCCAAACGTCCAACTAACCCATCCATTTCTACCATCATCCATCATAATCCTACATCTCGCCTAAAGTCCAAACATCCCATGTCACAAATCTATTGCATTTTGGAAAAAACTGTTTATCATAAGGACTCTCATGGCACTCTATCACGATGTGTGTATTCTGATAAGGCCAACTCTAGTATCAATAAGGATCACAATTACATCAATCAATTGTAGGCAAGCGCTATCATCCTAGCAAGGCAACTACTTCAGAAAGGTAATTATTAGCATGCCATGGCACCAGTCTCTACATCAGCACCGTCAAAAGCTTCGGCATAGTCAGTGGTCATCTAAAGCATCAAGGCTATCCAACAAAACCTAAAATTACAAAAAAAATGAAAAAATAAAAAAAATCGTCACCTTGATGAAAACTTGGCAAATAGGCATCTTGGTGACACCAAAAAAAATCAGAAAATATCAAAAATAGTAAAGGAAAAACTTTTGTCCTATGGTGAAAACCTGACAAATAAGCATCATGTGTAGAATAAATCATCTATGTGGACCATTACACTTGGGGGAAAGATGTCTCATCTCCTTTACCCTCTGCATGACACATTTCTTATGACATTTCCATCCATCCATGTGAGCCCTATCATGTCCATCCATTTTCCCACCTATTTTGATCTTGACAAAGACTAAGGCACAAACACAAATCATGCTTTGAAAATTTTTTGACATGTATATCTTTTGGTCATACTTTATTCATGTCATTACCTTCATAGCCTCCTTTTCACTATGCGACATCATCCTTGGAAACCATATGATAATTCTCTTAGTCCAAGCCATCCATTGTCCTTTTATATTTTATCACCCATCTTTGTTTCCCTTGTCAATGGTCTAAAGATCCCTCATCATTCCATCTAATCCTCACAAAGTCATTCCAAACGAAATAATTTGGAAAACTTGGCGCATCATCCAAATCATCCCTTGGCTTTGTCCCTGGCCCTACTGCAGACTTTTATCCTCTTGTCATATCACTGTCATCCTCACATTGTTTCAGGATTTTTCCTTCCCACATCAAACAACATTGTCATTGTCATCGTCACCTATCAATTAGTATTCAACTTGAATAGCAGAAAAATCATGGTTGTCCTTGGATTCATGCGTGTCAGAATCATTCACATGCATTTTGTCACAAATTTTGTAGCACATCAAAAAGACCTAAAAATTCTAAAAAGTCTTTAAAAAGTCTTGAAAAAAGACCTAAAAATAAAAGAATGTCCTGAGAAAATAGAAAAACATCCAAATCAATGTCAAAATACCAAAAACAGAGTCAAGGTCAACATCTGTCTTCAAAATAAATCCATAACAGTCATGTTACTAGTTTTTTAGCGAGATCTCGATAGCAGGATTTAGAAAAATAGTGACGTCTCATGACGCTTGTCTTATTTTTTGACACTCATGTTACTAGTTTTTCAGCGAGATCCTGACAACAAGATTTAGAAAAACAGTGAGGTCTCATGATGCTTGTCTTGTCTTTTGACACTCATGTTACTAGTTTTTCAGTGAGATCCCCACAACAGGATTTAGAAAAACAATGATGTCTCATGATGCTTGTCTTGTCTTTTGAAACTCATGTTACTAGTTTTTTAGCAAGATCCTGACAATAGGATTTAGAAAAATAGTGACGTCTCATGACACTTGTCTTGTCTTTTGACACTCATGTTACTATATTTTTAGCGAGATCCTGACTACAAGATCTAGAAAAACAACGATGTGTCATGACGCTTGTCTTGGTCTTTTGACACTCATGTTACTAGTTTTTCAACGAGATCCTGACTGCGGGATTTAGAAACATAGTGACGTATCATGAGGATTTTGGCTTTATTTTGTCCTTTTGGAAATCATGTTGCTAGTTTCTTGAGGATGTCCTAGAAATAGGATTTAGGGAAGCAACGACGTTTCATGGCTTGTCCTTATTTCATGTCTATTACCCTTTGGCTTTTTCATCATGTTACTAGTTTTTCAGCAATGTCCTGATTATGAGATTTAGAAAAACAATGACATATCATGATGGTGGTTTTATTTTTGTTCTTTTTGGCAATCATGTTGCTAGTTTCTTGAGGATGTCCTTGAAATAGGATTTAGAGAAGCAACGATATTCCATGGTTTTTCTTTCTTGCCTTTTTTCTGCTTGCGACTGGTTATGACAAAAAAGACTGGGGAAATTGTGCTCTTAGTATGCGTCATGATCATCCTTGTCTGCGACTGCTTGTCTTATGTGATGGTACGACCTTGCACATTTTGATTTATGTCATATCATGGAGTTTATTGGCCATCACAATAATCTACCCAATGATGATTAAAGAGCAATAAATATTAAAGTCCTATGGTAAGGTTTTGAAGGATTTGGTCTAGGAACTCACATGTATCTCCTTTTGTCTTGTCATCTTCTCTCGCTCATCTCATATAGGCATGGCATCCATATCATCATCCATATCTTTTACACTAACATTTCTTTGTCTCTTCATATTCTAGTCTTCTCATCCATTTCGAGAGCACATCCATGTTCTTGGAACCCATCTGTCCTCTCGAGGGGGCATACCGCAACCCTCCTCATCATTCTGTAATGACCTAAAATCTTCCTGCAAACATCATCAAACCATTAGTTGTACCTGCAAGTTAATATAAATCAAATAATGGAATACAATAGAGAAATAATAAGAAAACAAATGAATTAGATAGATCTCACCCATGTCTCTTCTCCTCCATGCTTCACTTCCATTATACCTTCTTGGGATTGTTGTAATAGTATGATGCCCTCATATTTGTGAGCAATCCTATAATGTCTAGCCCTAGTCATTGCCTTTGAAGGATTTGAAATCTAAACTATTGCAATGTAGAATGTTATTCATATTATGCAAATAGTAAAATAAGTAAAAGCCTAGAATGATGAAATGCCTATAATAAAAGTGTAAACAAATGATCATGGATCCGAAAATGAGATCAAGATTGTCATTTTATAGAAAATGCAATCTTGAATGGACGGACAAGATGAGAGATTGAGGAATACCCTAGAATCAAAGGTCAA
>CM021102.1:453665569-453781446 GCA_007115665.2 Sequoiadendron giganteum
TCTTTTGCAAGATCAAATCTAAGTTAGAACATGCATGCAATAAAAATGATCATTCAATGGAATGCAAAGGAGAATATGAAAGAAAATGGAATGACACTAGAACAATCTCACCCATTTCTTTCCTCCATGACTACTTCCATTGTACCTCCTCAAGCTTGCTATTATGAAAATAATGCCCTCAGCCTCGGTGTGAGCAAACTAATATGTCTCTAGCCCTAACAAATGCCTTTGAAGGATTTAATATGATTCTATGCAAACTAGAAATCAATTTCTAATATGCAAACAATAATATGTCTAAGATCAAATGCCCTATGATGGAAGAATGCCTATAATGAAAGTGTAAACAAATGATCATGGATCCGAAAATGAAATCAAGATTGTCATTTTATAGAAAATGCAATCTTAAATGGATGGACAAGATGAGAGATTGAGGAATACCCTAGAATCAAAGGTCAAGATTCAATAAGGCAACCTCAATTAGGGTTAGGGAAAAATACCCATATGTGTGAATAAGATTTAATTAAATGAATTAAATCAAGACTGAATGTGACAGTTGAGATGAAATTAGTAAAAATCAGAAGACAAGAGGATGAGATTTTAGAAAATCAGTAATTTTAGAAATTACTTGATTTGTAGAAGAATAATTCCATTTTGAATTAAATTAATTCAAAATAGGGATTTTGTGAGATAAGCAGTAATTGATTTTTGAAATTAATTACTAAATGAAGAATCAGTTAACCATGTGAGATATTTTTAAATGATTTGTTTTATTTAAAAATATAAAAGTGTCACATGCCATAATTAAATAATTACAAATAATTATTTAATTTAGAAGAAGTAGTTAATTAATTAAATAAATTAGCAAATCTATTTAATTTAAAAAGATTTAAGAATTAGTGAGATAGTAAATCAATATATTTAAAATATATTAATTTAATAATTAGGAGGACATTAATGATAAAGATTTAATTAAATAAATAAGATGACTTTATTTAATTATTAGAATACTTTGACAATTAGTGACATATTAAATTAAATAAATACGATTTATTTATTTAATAATCATGAAGAACGAAAGATTATGAATTAATTAAATAATCATGAATTATTTAATTAATAGTTGAATGTGGGTTAGGGACATAATTCAAATTATGCTAGGATGAAAGGTGGTAAAATATTGCTTGCAGGCCTAAGTCATTTTTAGGTGTCTACACATTCTTCCTTATCCTATTTTGCACAGGGGCATATTTTTGACTTATTTTCTTTGCCACAATGTGACAAGCTGCATTATGACAAAGAGGGGCAAATGTAGACACATAAAAATGACCTAGGCCCACAAGCTCTATTTTTACCACTTTCGGCCTAGCATAATTATAAAATTTAATTATGTCCTTGGTCCACATTCAACTATTAATTAAGTAATTCATTATTATTTAATTAATTCATGTCTATTGTATTCTTCATGATTATTAAATAAATAAATTATATTTATTTATTCAGTACGTCTTTAATTGTCTATTATCTTCTTACAATTAAATAAATTTATAAATTTATTTAATTAACTTTATTCATTTCTTCTTCCTAATTGTTAAATAAATGAATTTTATTTGTTTATTTAATATGTCACTAATTATCATAATTAAATGAATTTATTAATTTATTTAATTATCGGTCATAATCCTCTAAATTAAATAATTATGTTTAATTATTTAATTACCTAATTTCATATTTCTCTCATTTTAAATAAATGAAATTATTTAAAATGATTTCATTTTATTAACTATCACTTCATTTTAGTAAATAATCTGAAAAAGATTATTTATTGTCACATAAAAACCTTATTTTGAATTAATTTAATTCAAAATGGCAATACTCTTCCAAAAATCAAGTAATTAAGCAAAGGCTTGATTTTTCAAATCTGCTTTTTAGTTCAACTCTTTATCTTCTTGATTTTCTGAAATCTTTATCTTTTTGGCTAATTATCACATTTATTCTCGACCACTGATTTGATTTTATCAAATGACATCTTGACCACTCATTTAACAATCTTTCCCTAACCCTAATTAGGGATTGTCACATGAAATCTCGTCCATTGATTTTAGGCTTTGTCAGCTTTCAATCTCGTCCGTCCGTGCAAAATTGCATTCTTTATACAATGTAATTTTGCTCACAATTAGGGCACCACTTTTTGCACCCTTCGTTATTATAAAAATCAATTCATTAGAATTTACTTTTCATTTTAGGCATATCATTTATCATAGTCTTTATCATTTAAATCCTTCAAAACTTGCATAGACAATGGCATTGTCCATTTGCTCACACACTCGATCTGAGGGCAACAATAATACACTGCAAGCTAGAAGGTGTTATGGAGGTGAATCATGGAAGCTTCAACGGACATCAAGTATAACTATTCTTTTTTATGCTTTCTTTGTGCTTCATAACTTCTTTGGGTTTTATTTAATCTAACCACGCAAAAAATCCATAACCCATTGATACACTAAGAGGAGGATGAATAAGTTATTATCAAACACTTTTCTTTACTTTAATTAATCCAGAGAAAACTTAAATCAATTAGATATTAATGAACATGAAAGAACACAATAACACTATTCATAAGGAACACTAGAATTTACGTGGAAACCCTAGAAGGGAAAAATCATGGAGAATACTAATTCTCAATTATAAATAATTGGTTAAGGTGACAATAGTTAAGGTATTTTTTACAAGGGCTCACTGCCAAGTTGCTCACTATAGGGTGGATCACTACCGATTGGGCTCACTGTCTAGTTATTATAGCCAAAGATACAAAAAGTGATGCACTCAAGGTAGGAGGATCCAATTAAGGATTGTCCAACCTTATAGCCTAACTTACCAACTCCATGATCACAACAAATATGCAACATAAATTAATAGATAATCTATAGAAATATAAAAGAAATTCATGAACACCAAACACAAGATTTATCATGGGAAAACCCTAATAGGGAAAAACCTAGCCTTCAAATATCATTATTCATTATATTAAATCTCAAAACACATTACAAATTCCTCTCGGGCTTTATAGATTCTAGGATGCAACCCAAGAGTTACAAATAACTCAAATAATGACAATCTTCACAACAATCCTCCATCGACTCCATTTCCTACTCCACACTCCCTATCTTCTCAAAGGTTCTTTCGAATTAGAATACTTCTTTGTCATGCTTCTTACTTCACACTATTGATCTCCTTATCGACCCCCTCTCTTCTCTCTCATAACGAATCCTTTCTCTTCTATTTATATCATTCACACATCATTAACCCTTAACAAGTAAGCCCAATTACAATGACTTATAACATAATGTGTAGACCCAAATAGGTTGGCCACAAACAATAAAAAAATTACCATGCACACCAACCAACATTGGCCATAATAAAGAAAGGACCCAAATCAACATCCTCGAACATGCAACACCTTCAGATTTCAATTCTTGAAGATCCACAACACGTTACAACACCTTATCAGCCAAGAACATGGAAACTTCAAACTCTCAAAAGAACTCCACCAATCATGAGCACCATGATCAATGTGGAACACCAACACATGTTCTAGAAACATCCACATCATCAAGGATCACCTCATATTCCTTCAAGCACATCGACTAGAACAACTGAACAATTGTTCGAACATAGACATCCATAACTCGATCAAATCTTCATGTGCACCTCTGAAACTTCTGGTGGATAAACAAGACATATTTTTTAGCAAACCCTCTAATCCATGACTTCTCATCCTCAATGTATGGATCTAGCCAACATACAAACCTTCATTGAATTAATAGAAAACTTGCCACTTCACTATCAACTACGTCAATTTATTAATACTTCTAGATTCTCGTGCATCAGACTCTCAAGGTTTTTTGAAAAGTGAGCCTCTTGACTTTGATCTAAATTGTATCAAATCCAATGTTATCTCTTACACAGGTTCGTTGATTAGTCCAAAGGTACTTGCGACTACCTCACGGTCGGTGGTCTATTCAAGTCCACCCTAAAAAATATCTCAAATTCTTCTCCTTGAATTGGTTCGATGCTCTACTTGCAAGCCTTGTACTACCTCACGATCGATGATATGAGCAAGCCCACCCTACAAGTTGCCTCAATTTCTTCATCTTGTCATGGTCAAGGTTCAGTGATCTACTTGTAGGCCTTGCACTACCTCAATGGTCGGCGGTCTGAGCAAGCCTACCCTACAATTTGCCTCAATATCATTATCTTTCTCTATAAAATTTCTCCATAAAATCAATGCTTCACCTTCTTCCAATTTCACTATCCCATCTAATTTATCCAAGGGTTCCTCTTCCTCTAGATAATTTAATTCAGTATCAATAGGTTCTTTTTCATCTGCATAAACTATCTCTACATTCTTTACTACTTCTCTTTCATTAGCTTCTCTAACATCAGGTTCTTAATGACCTTTAGTGCTTGATTCTTTCTTCTCCCAAACCTAAAAATAGGTTCCTTCTCTAACAAATCTTCTTTCACTCCTCTAGTACCCTTCATTGTGATAGGTATTATGAATCGTGTCACCTCTCCCTCTGTAATTTGAATAATTGTCCTTGTCCTGATATGCATAAGGTCTCCTTTCTCTACATCTTGATCCCTCTTTTCCTCCAACATATGAGTTTTTCCATCTGTACAATATTCTAAGAATATAGGTAACATGTTTCCACTTTGCTCCATCAATCCATCCATAATCCATCTACTTACAATCTATCATAGAATATCCTTATCATTTTCTCCCAACACATCTTCTCAGAATGATTCCTTAATCCACATATCTTACAAGGATGTAGATCCCAACACAATTCCTTTTCATGTCCATGCCTATTACAATGTGAACAATACATACCTTTTCTTTTCTAATTCAAACTTGCAATAACATTCTTAGCTCTATCATATACAAGGCCTTCACTATTTCCTCGCATTACTAGTTAAATAGGTTTTTTCATTCCTTGTTGATGCTTTCCTAGTCCTTTCCCTCTATATCCCATTCTCTGCATGATTTTTAACCAATACCAACTCCAACAATTATAGGATTAGTTACACTTTCATCTCCTACAACATCACACAAATCATCAGTATCACAAGAATCATAACAAATTTTATGCTTAGGTCTCAGATTCTCATTCTCCTTCTCCTACTGACTAACATGTTCCTTTAGATCAGATATCTCCTTCTTCTCCAAAATGTTCTCCTTGTTCAGCTCTTTGAATCTTTCCTCCAGATCTTTTCTCTTCTTGTCCAGCTTCTTAAACAACTTGAATCCTTCTTCCATTTCCCTTTCAATATCTTCAAACTTATCCAGCTCTTCTTACAGTTCTTCATTTCTCCTTCTTTAACTTCTAGTTCTTCTTCAAGAGCATCATACTTGTATTTTCCTAGTTCTTTCATATTGTTCATCAATTCTGCATTACACTTCCCGAGTTCACACAATTCTTCCTCCATCTTACAATAGATTCACAACCAGCTCTGATAAACTCTGCAACCAACCCTTCAACCTGCTCTTCAATCTTCTCTGATAAAGATTCTCAAACATCCAAAAGATTCGCAACCAAATCTTCAGATTCACAACTAGATCTTCAACCAACTCAGATAAACCAACAACCAACCATATTTGATACCAATTGATGCAGTCAAGGTAGGAGGATCCAATTAAGGAATATCCAAACTTGCAACCTAACTTACCAACTCCATGATCACAACAAATATGCAACAAAAATTAATAGCTAATCCACAGAAAGATAAAAGACATTCATGAACACTAGACACAAGATTTATCCTAGGAAAACCCTAATAGAGAAAAACATAGGCTTCAAAGATCATTACTCCTTATATTAAATATCAAAATACACTACAAATGCCTCTCAAGATTTACATATTATAGGTCGCAGCCTAGGAGTTACAAGTAACTCAAATGATGACAATCTTCACAACAATATTCCATCAACTCCATTTCTCGCTCCACACTCCCTCTCTTCTCAGAGGTTCTTTCAGATCAGAATACTTCTTCTTCATTCTTCATACTTCACACTATCGATATCCTTATCAATCCCCTCCTCTTCTCTCTCATAACCAATCCTTTCTCTTCTATTTATATCATCCGTGCATCATTAACCCTTAACAAGTAAGCCCAATTACAATGGCAAATAACATAACATGCAAAACCAAATAGGTCAGCCACAAACAATAGAAAATTAGCATGCACACCAATCGACATCGTCCACAACAAAAAAAGGACCCAAATCAGCATCCTCAAACACGCAACACCTTCATATTTCAATCCTCGAAGATCCACAACACATTATAACACCCTATCATCCAAGAACATGGAAACTTCAAACTCTCAAAAGAAATTCACCAATCACGAGCACCACAATCAATGTGGACCACCAAAACATGTTTTGGGAACATCCATGATCATCAAGGATCACCTCAGAAATTTACACATCAATTCAAGTCATCAAAATCACATTATCTTCCTTCAGGAACATCAATTAGAACAACTAAATAGTTATCAAAACAAATACATCCATAACTTCATCAAATCTTCATGCACACCTCTAAAACTTCTAGTGGATAAACTAGACATATTTTTCAGCAAACCCTTTAATTCGTGACTTCTCATTCTCAACGTATGTATCTAGCCAAAATATGGAGCTTCATTGCATTACTGGAAAACCTGCCACTTCACTATCAACTGCCTCAATTTATGAATACTTCTAGATGCTCCTGCATCAAAAAGGCTCACTGCCAAAAGAGAAAGACTCGCTGCCTAAAGAAAATGGCTCACTACCATAAGAATGATGAAAAGGAATCCACCATTGAAAAATATCTGTCACCAATAATGACATCGAATAGAATCTCACTTTCTATTGCCTCTAGTCATACACTTTCACACACTTCACAATGTTTGGGTATTTAGATTCAAATTCATCACACTTGACTTTATCGAACAAAAACATATTATACTTATACTATTCCATGCTTCCATTATCTCCCAAGTCGGCCAATTTTTTTTCATAATTTATAAGTTGGCTAAGCACAAATTAAAATAGGTCACCACAAAAAAATTCCTATGATGGAGAGAAATGAAACATGGACCACACATAACCTTGTCACTCAAATCGACATGATACATTATATCTAGAACCACATAATAGGATATACATGTTATAATGCAAACCATGCACCAGAGAAAATTAACCTACTACCAAATTGGTCTAGACCCAAAAGAATGTATCTCATTATGTTACAAGAGGAATGGGACCAAGACAGATCCAACACAAGATAGATCATTACATCAAGACATCTAGAACTAGGCCAATCTGGATCATCAAAGCACCAAAATAGAACATAGGTCACACAACCAAGATATGATGACATCAATGAAAACAAGCAATCAACATCATCTCAAAACATTCCAACATATGTGTGGTGTGATGGTGGTCCATTGGGAGTTTCCATGGGTTCCTCCCCTGGTTTCTATCTACAAGCGTAATTTTGGTCATATGGTGGTTGATTATATTCATAATGGTTTGTGGAGGGTTTTTCATAATTGGGACCCTACGTTTCTTGTTTTACAAAATTTCCTTGCTCATATTCATATTCCCCAATTCTTGAATCTTGGTCGTGTTATTCAGGCACCTCGATCTAATGGATGATTTTCTACATCTTCAGCTTTTTTTAACTCTTTGGAAAAGCCTAACCCCTATCTCTTTTGGGGGGAGTTGTCGAATAAGATGTTGATCCCTAAGGTGAATATCTTTTTGTGGCTCTCAATGCAAAGTAAGGTGTTGAATATGGATAACCTTTGTAGAAGGGGATTTCCTATGCCTAATAGATGTGTTCTTTGTGAGTTCAATGCAAATAGTTCTTCTCATCTCCTTCTTGGTTGCAATTTTTTCTTTCTAATTTGGAGAAAGTTCCTTTCTTTCTAGAACCTAGATTGGGTGTTCTTAAATTCTCTTTATAGCTTTGTTGATCAATATAAATATCTTTCATCTTCCCCTCCTCTTTGAATGATTTGGGCATTCACGATCCCTCATATTACTTGGGGTCTATGGAAACAAAGAAATAACAAAAAATTTCATGACTCAAAACTTAAAGTGGATAGTATCTTTATCAAAATTTGAAGGGAAATTGTGGAAAATGTTTCCCTTCAATTTCAGAACTCCATCTAGTGTTCTCTGTCCTCCTTTCTTGTTGGCTAAAATATCTTTCTGATTACTAATTGGTAGATCACTTCTTTTCCTTTTGTTTTAGTTAATTCTAGCATTAATTCCAAAGTAAATACTAAGTCGAAGTCTCTACCCTCAAGGTGGGTTAAAATAGATTTTGATGAGGTAGCAAAGGGAAATACTAGGCCAGTAGGTTGTGTGGGGTGTTGAGGAATGAATATGATAGGTTCTTAGGTGTGGTGGTACTCCCATTAGGAAACCAAACCAATCATCATATTAAGATCAAATTTTCTTACATCAACATCAATTTTGCATTGGATAGTGTTTTTCAAAGTTATGGGTTGAGGGAGACTCCATAAATATTATTAATTACTTTCTTGGTAATCAAAAGCTGAGCTAGAAAGTCAAACAACTTATTGTGGATTCAATCATGATGCTAAGATCCTTTGATGACACCTGTATCACACATATCTATAGGGAAGGTAATTCCCTTGTTGATTTTTTTTCAACCGAGGCTATCAACCTTAATAGTTTTAAGGTGTGGGAGGATTACTCTTCCCTTCTCGAGAAGGCCAATATTTTATTGTGAAATGATAGCTTGATTTGAGCTTATGATTTGGGGTGATCGAGAAATTATCACCCTCTTAATTACCACACATTTTGTGGGTTATGTATTGCCTAATCTTTTCTCCTTTGTAATTTTGTAAGTGTTATTAGGCTCTAGTATCTGTTAATGTTGACTATTGAGATGGGTGGAGATAGGAGTAGGAACAAACCTCTAACTTGCGAGAGGTGGAAAAATAAGTATAAAATTTGGAGAATCTTGATACATGGGCATTTTACACCCTATTTGGAAAGGATTCATGGCCATGACCCCAAAGCCTTTGTGGAGTTTGTTTGCTGCTGGAAAAAAGATTTTTGAAGGTGAAAGGTATGGAATTTGTTATCAATGATGACTTTACTGCCTTCATTACTGGGCTACCAACAGATTGCCACAGTTTTTTTAAAGAAAGAAAGAGCAATGATGATGTTATGGATCAACTCTTCAAGGAAAATGAACAAGCAAAACTGATAAAGCTACCCTCATGGGGTTATGAACGGGCTTTCATGAAGCGTATCTAGACTAATGTGGTAGAAGTATTAATGTGGTATGTTACTCTTAATGAATAGTTTACTACTATTCTAGGGTACCGTTTTACTTTTCTTAATCATTTTAGATGCATGTATCTTTCCCATTTTTTCTCCTATCATCCCTAGAATTTTTGGTTTATGCCCACTTAAAGAATTGTAGGGCACTTATTCTTCATGAAGGCCTCATTCTTCTCATCATGGAGCATGTGATAGCTCATACTCCAACTAAGTCTATTAAGGGGAAAGAAAATGCCACAAGTGGGGATTCTTTTTCATCTGGCTTGGAGATGAGGATAATATTTTGGGAGTTTCCTCATCCCACATGGCTGCTAGTTCAAAAAAAGAAAAAAAAGGGGAATTTAAAGAAGAAGGGTCTTACCAAGAAGTTATGAAAAAGTTATATTCTCATGGGCCGCTATCTGATAGGGAAGACACTGATCAAATATTGGGTGGGTATCATTGTCGTCTATCTAAGGAGAATGTTGAGCTTCATGGCTAGGGTTCTAGTGCATCTGGTCGTGAGAAGGAGGATTAGTCAGTTGAGGCTAGGGTTAATGTGGTTGAGGAGACTCCATAGAGGGCTTCTAGAAGGATCACTAAATTTCAAAATTAGGGTTCAAAAGGTGGTAGGAATTGTAAGAATGCTTCTCCAGAATAGGTAAAGGATGCGACATACAATAGTGTTGATCTTGACGATTCCCCTATTCAACAGTCTTCTCATTGTTAGGAGGGTGTTGGGGAATTGGCTACTGAGGATGCCTCAAATGAGAGGAATGTGCATGAGGATGATGGTGTGAATCCAAACCTCAACATTATGGAGTCATTAAAGGTTAATCCTCTATCTAAGGATTTTTCTTATCTCAATGATGATAATACCTCCATGTTTGAGTTGTTGGATATGGCTCAGTCGGGTGCTATGTGCACCTTTAAACTTGTTAAATGGGTGTTGCAAAATATACACAAGTTCAACATTAAGATTAGGGGCTTAATGGAGAACATGTCATTCCATCTGAAGGGGTCTTCTTTGGACCTTCTTATTAAGAGGATAGTAGAGTTAGAATGCTCATTTTTTTATTTCAAAGCCTAGTGTGAAAACTGCCTTGGTGAATTGTTGGGAAGGATTAAGGAAACAAATGAGAATATCAAGAAATTACTATAGGTTAGTCATAGTTTTGTTAAAAATAGTGTAGAATCCCTAAAGGTTCTGTTTGGTAAGATTATTCAGCTCAAAGATGGTCATTTGTACTTCATGGACATGATTGAGGAGTAGGCCTCCAAAGGTAAAGGAAAGAAGATTGTCAAAGAAGAGGCTAAAGGCCCAAGCACCAGAAAAAGGGGGATCCTTAGGAAGACATTTGAAGAAGAAAAGAAATAATTAATGGACATGGTTAACCTACACTGCAATCAAGAGATTGATGTGGCCAACACCTTAAATATCTGAAATAGTTTCAATGTTTTTGTTGTTTTTTCTGTCTCTACTTCTCTATTGTTGGGTCACTATTTTTTGGTTGTTGGTTTTCTTTTGGTTTTTGCTTATGGTATAATGTATTTTCTCTCATAGCACCATTGTTTTATAATGTGATGTAAAGGGTTTCAGGTCTCTTAAAAAACTGTTTTCCCCATATAATCAAATATATATGCTAAATCAAAGTAAAAAGGTTTACGTATATATATTTTTTTCTTAAACTAACATCATATTTTCTTGAGTGGCCACTTTTTTGTCCACTAGTTAAATATTTTTTATTATATGAGGCTCCCCTATGTAGGGGAATTACATGAGAAGTTTGTCAAAGTTTATTGATCTCAAGTAAATGGCCTTCTTTGAAACAAGAACTTATAAAACTAAACTTTGATGAAGCTGCTTAATGTAACCTTAGTGGTTATGTTGTGATCCAAGGGATGGATATGGTACAATACTATTGAATAGTACAAAAAATATTTCTAATAATGAAGTAGAGGCATATGTATTGGTCTTGTTGGCTCTTTAAAATTCCAACTAGATCTATAAGGAAGCCAATGGATTTTCCAATTCCAATAATTAGCAACCTGAAGAAGGTTGGTCAATGAACGAGAGAAAGAAATTTATCTTTCCTCCTACACTTTGAGCTTTGCAAAACCTGGGAGGGTAATCCCACAATGAGTCTATAACATACCTTCACAAAATTACCATTTACATTGCATATCTAGCAGATACATTCTCATAGTGATGACTCAACAAGTGAAAAATAGCAAGAACTTGAAAAATTCCTTACGCCTTTATAACTTGGAGAAGAGAACAGAAAATTCAATTGAAGACTGTGATAAAAATCATCATTATGGGTATGATTTTTATTTAAATGTAATGTTCTTTGAAAATATTTAGTTGATCAAAATATATTTGAATTCATTTAATATATAGAACAATGCTTTATCCTAAGGTGACGGGGTCAATATTATAACAAACTATAATGCAATAAAAATAGCATTAAATATTTCAATATTATTATGGATTTGAATTACAAATCCATAGCTGAGATATTCCAGACAAAAAGTACTTAAAGATCATGTGACTTAACCCACAAACTAGTGATTGCATCTAAGTGCTTTAATCAATTACTTGAATTGAAGCATAAATGCAAACACACATCTAACCATATTAATTGGAGACCAATAAAACAATTCTTAATCATTTTATTGCTTATTCATGAAAAAAACACAAGATACAATCTACTTGAAATTCTCCATTATCAATTTCAAATGTTGTAGTTGTTGCAAAACATTTAAGCTAGTTGTAAGTATAAACTCATAACCTAAGACTCAATGATCAATTCCATATCCTTGTATGCTTGTTACAGTATAGGAAAATATTTTTTAAGACTACCTGAGATCAACCAAAATTTCAAAGACCCCCTACACAATAGCCTTCAATTCACTTTTATAAGATTAAGGGATTAAAACAAGCTTCAGGATATTGGTTGGTCATATTAAATTTTAATTTGTATTTCACAATATTTTATTTCATTTCAACCCCCAGACAGTTATATTTGGACTCATGAAATGGAGGGGAAATACAAGAAGAAAAAACACTTACAGAAGCCCACATAACTCGTACCTTTGGTGATTGATGAATCCACACTTATAGAATTACTCGGCCCAAAAGAATAAAACATGAAAGGATAAGAGAACATAAATAAAAGAGAGGGAAACTGGTTGAAATACCATGTGCAATTTCTCGATTGGGAAGATATAAGTTTTAAACAAATTTGTTTCAAAGGCTAGACCTGTATTATACTTGACCAAGTATTATATCCTCCCGCCACCCTTGTGGCTTACTCAACATATTTTCCCAACTAGTTTATGTATTCTTCTTCAGTGGTCCAACTAATATCCAATATTTTCTGGACTTTGGTGTCATATGCACTATATCTTGCATTAATTGTCACCCTGGCCTCTTTTACAAAGGTATCCATGCTCGTTTCAATTTTAATGAAATTGTCAATTAAAACATTGAGAACCAAGAGATCTAATTTATCCTCAATATACACAATCTAGGGACATATGGTTGTGTGATGATTCAACAATGCTCTCCATGAGGCATAAAATTTTAGTTCTCTATGTTTATCAAGAATTTTGGGTACACCTTGGTCTTCCATATCCCTGAAGGCCTTCATTTTACCTTGTAGTTGTCCATCAATTCTCTCATGAAAACCGATAATTTCACTAATGGTTTCAATTCCTTTTATTATGTTGGGAAGATGTGATGAAGCTTCAAAATCTCCCTTTGCATTTGTTTGAATTTACCTCAAACTATTCAATCTACAACTCCATTTATTCTAGGTGCTTTTGAAAACTTCTTGAACATGCTAAAAATTTCCATATGCCTCATGGATAACTTTTTAGGTCAACCATTTGGTCTCTTCCTTAAGAGAAAATTTGGATAATCTGTAGCTTAGGATACCTTAAGAAATATCTTGAGTGACCTTACTCATACCTTCTTGGAGCATGCTTTTTTCAGATTTAGTTGCTTGGAGCTCGTTTTTCAATGCATCAATTCTTAATTTTAGGGTATACCTATCTTGTTGTGATATATTAGATGGAGAGGTAGGAAAAGTATTTTGAGTTTCCTTGGTCACAATATCCATCACTTCATTATACTCCTCAACTAATTTGTTATGCTTATCCAACAATTTTCGATATTTGGCCTGAGTAATTTCTGCAGTGTCAACACTTATCATAACCGACTACATTTTTGACCTTGCAGCCTATGGGGCTGTCATTTCTGAAGCTCTTGCTATGATCACATCTCCTAAAAGGCCATTCATTGCTCTGATGAGCCTCCACCTCCCTAAATCTAGTGTTAACGACCAAATAGCTAGTGCATGTAGACTGGAGCTACACCCAGAATCAACAGTCTTCTCATCAAAGGTATCTTTTGAAATCAAAACATTCTGGTCATTCTTGATTGAATCTAGGGAAATTATAAAAGATAGGTTCCATCCGAGCATCACCAAAATCCCATAATCGTTAACCAATCTCCTAGTCTCTGTGGGATTCATTCGCTCAATTTCTTGAAGAATCTCTTCCCCAGTTTTCTTCTTGACCTCCTCATGTTGTGAGGGATCAAATCCCTCTTGTGCCTTTTGTATTCTATCATTTATTTCTTGAGCCTTTAGCTCAATAATTAATTCTACAAATTCTTTAGTGGTCACAAAATATTCATCCTATAGAAACTTTGTACAAGCTAGAGCCCTTGCATCATTATCTTGAATCTCATTATATTCCCAAGGTACTAGCTTTTAATTTGGAACAAAAGGTTCCATCACCTCTCCAACATCAAGTATGAGAATTCCTACTCTACTCCTTGATCAATAGGGATTGATGCAACAAATGGTTGTTGTACATCCCTTTCAACACTCTGCACTTCATCAACATTTATAGAAGGCAACTCCATTTCAGGATTATCTTCAATGTCTATTGGTTGTTGTTGGATCTCTAGTATAGGATCTTCTGATTGGCTACCAGTTTTTAGTAGGTGCTCTTGTAAAGCACTTTGAGAAATTCGCTTTGCTTGTTGCACCTTTTCTAGTAAAGTGCCATCACTGAAGTCAACAAGTATCATTTCCATTATCTTGAATTTATCAGTGATGTGTTTGTAAGGGATTTCATAATGTGAATTCTTGGTAAATTCCCTATGCTCAACATCAAAAATGTTCATCCAAACTCTTTCTCTATCTTGAACAACAACAAATGTTGGCGAATTTCTTATCACATCTTCCTTGTGATAGAAAACATGAGGTCCACATCCTGATATTCCCCTGTTGATCTTTTCTCTATCGATGAGTCCTTATGGATCAAACTTTCTAGTGGGGGATAGTATCCATTGTCAAATTTTTTATCATTATGCCAAACACATCATAAGCTTCTTTGCAGTGACCACAAAATAATCAAAAGAGAAATTTATAGCAATTATAGAGGCCTTTTTAGATAACCTGAAATTATCTGCACTACTATTATCCATTTGCCACATTATCTCACTAAAATCTATCCTATCATAAATAAACATAGGAAAAAGGTGTGGTGCTATAGTAGTCCCCTAACACTTGATGACTGTGCAATTGTCATAAAATTACTAGTCTCCCCAATTTCACTCATAATTTATATCATCTCCACATTCTCTAGGTCTCAACAACCCCTTAATTGTTATAGAGATTATGTTGATTGGCCTTAATCTCATTTGTACCAAAATAGTTTGTTTTATTACATTGCAAAATCCAACATAGTTTGAACTTAAACAATGTAAATCCTAGATGTGTGTCTACATTTGTATAGGAAATCTTTGATTCATCTCATCCACTTGTTTGAGTTTCATGAAACAAACAAAAACTACCATTCCCTTGTATAGAATAATATGCATTAGTAATGAATAGTGCTTGAATTTCAAAGGGGCTTTTCTTTCTTTCAGCTTTATAAAGTCATAGTGCAATTTGTCAGTAACTGGGTGAGCATAGTCAAACCACCTGTGCTGGTTTTTATGGTGAATCTCCATGATCATATTTAGCAAGGATGAAACTATCCTTCCATCACATTTCACCCCAACACTTTAAACAACATATAGTATGTGTACCTAAAATAATTAGTAAATTCCTCACAATCGTGTGGTTCAACCTCTTTGATTGCAAACCCAAAGCCGTTATCTCACCTATATTTGGGAAATTCACCTCTTTTGATGCCAACTGTATGATCAACATATTACTTGTGCAACTTCTCCATAATAATTTTTTCATTGGCATCAGGGTTCATTCTGAAAACCTTTATGACCTTACTCCTCTTTATTTCAAGAATGCTTCTACCATCCATATCCGTGACCACCCTATTGTCATCACCATATCATTCTACAATATACAACATTAAATCTACCCCCACAAAGATATTAGGGACAACTAGTTTCCTGAAGTCATAACCCCATACATTTTGACTAGGGTTTCGAGCATCCCTCCTTTTGAAATTGTACAAAAAACCTCCCATCTAGGCTCAAGCACAACAATTTCACCAATTCCTACTGCAAGGTCCTTGAAATTTGTGGTTAATATTCCTTCCCCAGTGGCCTTTTTACCGCTTGCTTTGACATCTATAGGCTGAAACTTGTTCGTGAAGTGGACATAATTCTTTGATTTCCCCTTTTTTCTTTCAATTCCCTCAAATGTCTATGACGGGTCTTGAGAAATATTTTTCATTTTTGTCTTGTGGGTGGACTTAGAAGAAGATGACTCATCTAGATAACATATAAACTAGACTAGGGCTCCGCAATACTGAATTCTAGTTGGGTTTCAAATTGATATGCTTAAAAAAATTCAAAATTTCAAAATAGTTCTACTTTATTTTATCCTACCCCATCTAGGAAATAAACTAATCAAGAAAATTTGGGAACCCTAGTTTACCCTTTTAGACAATTTACCTAAACCCTTTTGATACACTAAAAGAATTCTTGCAAAATAATTTTTTTTTGCATGGTTCAAATATGGCTTACTCGGGGAAAACCTTATGTAACTCTAGTTCATTGTGGTTCTTCATCACTCCACTATCTTCTTCAATCTTGTGTATTCTAGAATGAAAGAAAATTCATCCAATAGGACTTTTCATAGCTAGTTGGACAAATTAAGTCACCATTAATGGCACCAAAAAACTCATGTGAGTGAAAAAATTAATTCTATCAGTTGCTAGTTCTCATTTGAATTTTAACCATTTATGTACATGCTTTAAAACTCGATCCTATAGTTCACATATTTCCACCATCCCCATAATTCTTTTCTAGCAATTTGGTATGTACCATGTGATAAATGAGAAAGCTACCACATGTGTTCATTCATACGTACAAGTATCATCCATTGCTACCTCATTCTTGCTTTAGAGTCTCATCTAGCAATGGCAAAGAACCCAACAATGAGACATTAGTCATTGATCTTAGTCACATGAACATCCTGGCCACAAACGTCCTTTACATCACTTACCGCTCATCCCTTTTCCTTTAGGTGGTCTCAACTGTCAATTATTTGATCTCCAATGATGGGGATAAACTCCACCCATCAGTGGTCGTAAATTCCTTGTCAAAGAGTAAAACCAAAAATCAGAAGTTATAGCACCATCGATGGGTTAAAAGTTTAACTACATCCCTCATCAAGAGCTACCTTTTAGCGGTGATCTTAGAGCATGAGATGGGTGATAGAATTAAAATGGTTAAAGGGGTATGGCATCGCTCATCATAGGTTCAACATAGGTCACTTTAAGGGAGAGGCACGATTAGCGATAAACCACTAGGAAGTAAAACTTAAGTGATCTTAATAACATGTGGCATGAGTTGTTCTTAAAAGAGACTTGGCCTCTACAGGCAACCTAGTACTCGGGTCTAGTGAAACAATAATGATAAAGGCCATAAGATTCCACTTAAGTAACTTGTTACTTGATGCAATAGGTCAATGCAAAATTATAAGCTGATGAGATAATCAAATGTGCCAATGTGAATAAAATCTTAAAACCTTAAACCCTAATAGGAACAAAGACATGGGAAATTAGACTTCAACCATGAAACAAGTGGGGAAATAAACATTTTAGGGGTTCCACTAATGGGTCCGATTGGGGATGTATGCATCTTGTAGGCATAGCAAGATCTCAAATCTCAGGTAGAAGTAAACCAACACAAAAGGACCAAAAACTAGGAGCTTGTTCAGAAAAGACAAGCATACACAACAGAAAGGAAACACATGAAACCTATACACAAAAATTATAGGACTTCATAATGTACATGGAAAGATACCCCATTTTAGGAGAAATAGGGTTTCAAGAACTATCCATGTACTCGTAGTTCAAGAATTTCACCTGTTAGGGACTGCATGAAACATGAGTCTTATCCATGCATATCAGTAATTAGATAAGGACCTATCCATAAAGGATCAAAATTCCCATGCTTACCTTTATCCTCCATCCATGCATTCCATAATAAAACTGTGCTTATGAATTCAAATTTCCTATCTATTGCCTTTTTATCATATAAATACTTCACCTAAAACTGCAACTTTGTGCTTTTTCTTATGAGCTTCCCTCTTGGTCTCATGCAATTCAGTTAGGGCTTCAATTCTACACTGCATTTCATCACAAATGTCATCATCATACTCTTGTACAAGCTTATACATCTTCAACAAATTATTTTGTGGAAACCTTGTTGCAATACCATACATAAGGTCAAATGATGCATGACCAATGGCCTTCTTCACTATCACTCTATCTACCCACAAAAATAGCCTCAACTTAGAGTCCCATGCTTGTTTATTCTTCTCGATGATTCTCTTAATAATGTTCATCCAACTTTTATTGCTTGAAACAACTTGGCCATTCCCTTGAGAATGATATGGAGTAGAGTATGAAACATTTATTCCAGATTCATCACAAAAATCAGTAAACTGCTCAGATTGAAAACACATTGCATTATCTAAGACAAAAAAATTCAGGGAAACCAAATCTAATTAATATATTCTCCAACAAAAAATCAATGACAACTTTTCTAGTTGCTCTCTTGGTTGGGATGGCTTTGACCTACTTAGTGAAATAATCTATTGCCACCAAAATCCATGATTTCCCTCCACTTGATTTTCTACTATTTCCCCCAATAAAATCAATCCCCCATTATTGGAAAGTAGCTTAGACTGTAACAGGTCTCAAAGGTAAATTACTTGAGAACTTAAATTTTCCAAAAAATAATTGACAAGCATTACATGTCCTTACCAAATTTTTTACATCTTTGAAAAGTGTGGGCCACCAAAAAATAGCTCTAATAATTTTGTGAGTAGTGGTTTTTGCCATATAATGTCCTCTACAGACTCCATTGTGCATCGTATCCAATAAATTCAAAGCCTATGAAGCATTGACACCTTTTAACAGGACTCCACCTAGATTTATCCACCACAACTCATTTGCAATAACCACATACCTAATGGATTGCAACTTTAGAGTCCTCTTCTCATTTTTTGGCATACCATCTGGGCACTGCATAGTCTGCAAATAACTCACAATTTTTTCATACCAATCACATGTTTGGACATCATAGATGGGAGACACCTCCAAATAATCAAACTAGTTAATTTGATTTTCTTCTAGGTTAGTTTCATCCATTAACCTAGGAAGACATTGGCCTCAAACTAGTTTGGTGATTTGTATATCTATGTTAAATTCTTGGATTCTATTAATCTATATGCACCTCCTCCCTGTGGTCTCTTGTTGGGTGAAGATATCCCTAACCATTTCACTCGACACATATGCTACTATCTTGGCTCCTATGAGATAAGGTCTAAAAAATTTCACTACCTTTACCAGAGAATAGGCTTTTTTTCCATCAAATCATATTTTAACTCAATTGATTGTAGTGATTTGCTACAGAAAGCAATTGGTTTTTCATATCCTTCATCATTTTTTTGTAAGAGCACCCCAAAAATAGTGTGAAATGATGCAAACATAAATAATTGAAAGGGAAATGAATAATTAGGTGACTTAAGGAAAGGTGCCTCTTAATGAATTTCTTTATGGCTTGGAAAGCTTGTACGAGTTCATCAAACTAGGTCAACTTTTCGCCCTTCTTTAACATTTTTGATATTGGCCTAGAGATCTCAACAAAATTGGTGATGAATCTCCTCAAGAAATTAATCTAACCAAAGAAGGATTGAATTTCCTTGAAATTATTTGGTTGTGGGATCTTATCAATTGTTGTTACCCATCCAGGATAAATTTTGATCCCGTCCTTTGACACAATGTGACCCAACAACTTCCATTTTTAACTCCAAATTGAAATTTCTTGGGATTTAGGGAAATCCCATATTCCAAGGCTCTGATAAATATCTTTTCCAAATGATCACAATGATCTTATTCTTTCTTACTATGAGTAGTAAGATCATCTTGATATATGGCAAGGAACAAATAAATGAAGTCAGAAAAAGCTACATCCATGGCTCTTTGAAACGTGGCACCAACATTAATCAAGCCAAATGGAATTCTTACATACACATATGTCCCTCATGGAATTGTAAATGCATTCTTATATTGTTCTAATTCCTTCACCATGACTTGATTATAACCTGAAAACCCATCCATCATTGAGAGTATTTCTCATCCCATTACCTTTTGTAGCATAACATCCATGTTAGGTAGAGGATAGGTATCCTTCAGAGATGCCACATTCAAGTTTCTGAAGTCTAAACACAACCTCAGGTCACCGTTCTTATTTCTAACTAGAACCAGATTTGAAACCCATGATGAATGTATTATAGGTTTTATAATCCCAACATCTCTTAACTTTGTAAGTTCTTCCTGCATTTTTTGTTGCAAAATGGGATTGATTGGCCTCTATTTCTACCTAAAAGGATTTTCCTCAGACCTCAATGGTATCTCATGTTGGAATAGATCCTCCCTATAAGCCTTTAAGTTATCATACGACCATGAAAACACATGTCTATACTTCCTCAAGAGAGCAATCAACATAGTTCTAACATGTGGCTTCATCCTCTTTCCTATGTACACCAATTTTGGGAAATTCTTAGTTCCCAAATTGATTTCTTCTGGATCTTCTTTATGGGAAGATTCTTTCTTTACATTTTCTTTATCAAGACCATCAAAGACCCTTTCTAATGCAACTAGTCCTTTGGGGATTTTATTTGTTTTCAACCGAATCACCTCATTTCCAAAAAATATTTCCTTGCCATCAACTTCTACTACCCATGAACCAAAGTCAATTTCTTGGCTCTCATAATCATCAATACAATGCAAAAATTTAAGGATATCATTGTCATCATCAAACATTTGACAATTGCAAATGTTATCTAGCACTGTAGGTTGGGTATGTACCTCTATTTTTGAAATACCATCAAAGGTAACATCATCTAATTTGATGGCAATGTTTGCTAACAAATATGCTTTTACATTCTTATCTCTTTCTATCCAATCTATACTAAAAGCATCAAAGGCTTCAATCATATCCCATACAACATTTCTATATTGATTAATCCTTTTATCTTTGGAAAAAAAAATTGACCTAACCTTAGAAACCACCAACTCAGAGTCACCTAATACTTTTAGCATGATAATACCACACTTTGAAGCTATCTTTAGACCCAATAATAGAGCCTCATACTTTACCACATTGTTGGTACAAGAAATTTTTAACAAGAATGAAAATTTGAAGGTCTTACCTTGAGGTTTAGTCAAGATAACTCCTACACCAGAGCCCTCCTTGGAGCAGGCTCCATCAAAGTACATAGTCCAAAGAGCGTCTCTTTGTGAGTTATCAAAAACCTCTCAAACAATTGGTGCAAGTTCCATCTTCTCTTCTGAAATTTCCTCTTCAACCTAAAAGGTGTCTATGCCAGTATCTATAAAATTGATCCTTGTTGGCTCCTCTAGTTCCTCCACATATTCAATCATGTGATAGATTCTTGGTTCCCTAAAAATCTTGACATCTTTTTGATCAATAAAGAAAGGGAAAAATGGAAAATCACATTGTATACTCCCTCCCATGGAAGCACTCCACTATCTTGATAATAACATCACATAGGTCGGTGGGATACCTACCATTGTGATGCTCATAAACAATTCCCTTTTAGAGAAGGGTGCCAATTATATGGAAATTTTTTAATTGCTCCAATAACAAGGACCTCTCTCAAATCCATAACATAACACTTCCCATTAGTTCTATTAACCTTCAGACCCATATCTTCCATGATTTTTACTGGCATCACATTAGTTGAGGCCCCTAAATCAATCATGCAATTCCTAAGCAATTTCCCATCAATGATCAACCTTAGAAAGAAAGGATTGACCTGGATTGGGTTTGCTTTAATAGTAGTTCCTAAATATATTTTAGGTTTTTCATTTATCATTGCCTCAACCTCTGCATTCCTCTCTTGTCTTGTACTTGACCCAAGCTGGTCCATGACCATATTTTCCTTACCAGCCAAGATGACACTATTGATAAAAGAAATAATCTTCTACTTATGCTCCTTAATTATCATCATTTCTAATAATGGAACTGTCACTCTAACTTGAGAAAACACTTGGAACATGTCCACAAAAGAATACAAGGGTAATTCAGGGAGTATCAATTCTATAGAACTTACCTTTATCACCTTTTTTTTCACTCTTTTTAGTACTCAACTTGAGATCCTTAGAATTCATAGTTTGGGGAATAACATCACCGTCAATCTTGGCCTTACTATTCTTGTTAGCCCAAATTCTTATTTATTTACCTTTTTTGGGATTTTTATCTTCATTCTTATTCATTGTGCCAATCCCCTTATTTATTGTACTATTTTCTATGACAAACACACTACTCGAGTTACCTTGGTTACGGCTTACAATTATGTTTCTCAACTAAATATTGCTTATTTCTTAAGCAACCAAAGCAACTATATACTTTTCAATGTCTTCATTAGAGGGTCTCCTCAAAGAGACATTATCTAACTCAAGAGTATAAAAAATGTAATCATTCCATCCCTCTTCATCTAAGAAAACTTACCAATGATGCATATTGACTTCTTTTCTTTACATATCTACATCATTCACATCAACATCATTACTAGAAGAATATTCACCGCAATCAAGGTATGATTTGGTCATAAGTATATTTTCCATCCAATCATGGTCATGAGGAGAATTTGATCCTCCTTGATCATCCTAGGTATCTTCTAAAGATCTCGCAACAACACATTGTTGTGATGAGTGAGGCATTTGGCATAGTTCACACCATAGCAAGTCATCAACAACATTGGTGGAATTTATTTGTACAGGATCAGGAGTACCTTGAACATTTTTCTGATTTTTGTTAACTAGTTTTCCATTATGCCAGTTGGTATGATACATATAGTATTGTAGCCTTGGTGGCCTATCATTCCTCTATAACTAAGGATTTTTTTTCTTTGTTACCTTTTGTAACAAACTGAGAACCTGATCAAAATTTTCATTAGGAGCTGCATTCTTACAAACCTTTTCATTCTGAACCTTAGGGTTTTTTGTGGCCTTAGGGTCATCTTTTCTTCCCACTTTACCCAATTCTCTTCTATTGTTTTCAATATTTATTGCAATTTTTTATGATTCTCTTAGATCTTGTGGGTTCTTGTCTCTAAGAAGATAACACATCTTATAACCTAGGATCAATCTGATCCCAATACTATTCTTTGAAAATCCTATAGAAATGTTCCTTTGAATCAATACTGGCATTAGGTAATCCCTTGTACCAATCCTTGACATCTTTAGTCAAGGATTGCATAAAATATTTCATGGAAACATCATCATCCCATAGTTAAAAATATTCCACAAAGCTCTAGAAGGCTTTCAAATGATCTTCACCATTGAAAGCATTGTTACTAGTAAATTTAGGGAGATGCTTCCTTTCTTTATCAGGGATAAGTTTTGGGTACCTTAGGATGTTGTCAAAGCACAATTTCCTATACCTATCAATCTAGGGTGGCCTCCAAGAATTTCTATCTCTATGAGCATCCCTTTGCTCATCATCTCCTTTGTTGTCTTATTTATCTTGAGTACTGCTTCCTCCACTTCTGTCATTATCACCACCCATTTTCTTACTTCCCTAATCATCTTCAAAGTAATAATTGTTATTCTTATTGCTCCCTCCACCTCCACTATCCTAATCTCCACCACCACCCCTACTAGGGGTATATCCATCAGACTTCTTCTTTTGGAACTCACTATTATTTTCTCCAGAGCTTGAAGGTTCGAGAGTTGGCATAGAAATTTTAAGGGAAGCAATCTTCCTGGCCATTTCTACATTGGCAACTTCAATTTTGGCCTTCTTCAAGTCTTCTTACAATTTCTCATTTACCGCAATTTTAGGAGCTTAGGATTTGAGGGTGCAACAGATGGAGTGGGATCAATTTTAGGGCTATTGATAGGAGTTTTCATAGATGAAGTGTGGGTATTTGTATTGGTATTGGGAATGAATGTATTGAAGATATTTTTCTTGGTCTAGTCAATGGTCTTCTTCCCATGATCTACAAAGGACATCTTCTTAGCAGGGTCTAGAGGATTATAGGTTTGGGTAGTTACAATACTTGTTGCATATATACTAGCAGCAGAGGTTCCCATCTGAACCATTGCCTTAGGAATTTCATGGATGATCTGGGTAGCTAATTTGGCGACATTCTCTTCAGTAGCTTTATGCCTAGCAAGATCCTCTCATTTTCACAAATTTCTATCTCCTAACATACCTCTCAAGCTGCTTGGCTCTAACCCTATCCGCCTTTTCTTCCAACGCCTTTAGTCTATTTTTTTCTTCTTGCTCAACAAGCTAGTTTTCCTCATCTTCCAAGGCTTGCATAACCTTATCTACGTCTTCCTCATTTTATAAAAAATATCCATATTCACTTGGTGTAGGGGTATGAAAGGTTTGATCAACTAGAGCTTCTTCTCTTGATATGTCCGGCTCATTATCAAACACCTGCTCAATAGGGAAACTTACTTGATCTTCCCAAGACATTGCAACCCCACTTTTTTCTTCACAAGTTTTTGCACTGTTTACTTCATTATTGAAATTAGGAGATGCTTCAATGAGGGATTCAATAGACTTACCGGATTCAATATTTTTCTTCATCCACTATGGTTTCTTGTCCTTGGCAAGCTTTAACTACGACTTTTGCTTAGATTTTTTCTTCATCTTGGCTTCGGGTTCCTCGCATTTGTGCATGAGATTTCTTTTCTTTTTTCATGTCTTGAATCTTATTCTATTCTTCCTTTTCACCTCTTGAATATCTTCCAATATTTAGATGCACTGGTGTAGAGATTTAATAGTTTCCACCCAAATTGATTAGGACAAATTTATATCAATTATGCTACCACTCATGCATATTTTACGAGATCTTCATGAATTTAGAAAAACTTTTAAAAATGCAAAGTAATTATGGGTTGATCCTTTTAACATGAGCCTTTCACTACATAAAAGTAGTGGGGAACTTAGAATAAACTTTAGTGGAACACTTGGAAAAGACTTGAATAAAAGCTAGCGGACACTCAATAAGACGACTCTATAAACAATATCATAATACATGTTTGTGAACTTTGACAAGGAATACCAGTATACACAAACTTATTAAATGTATTGTCCCTAGTAGAGTCTCCATTCTATTAGCTCTTTAAAATTCTAACCAGATCTATAAGGAAGCCTATGGATTTTCCAATTCCAATAATTAGCAACCTAAAGAGGGTTGGCCAACTAACGAGAGAAAGAAATTTAGCTTTCCTCCTATAGTTCGGGCTCTCCAAAACCTGAGAGGTTAATCCCACAATGGATATATAACACACCTTCACAAAATTACATATACATTGCATATCTAGCAAATACACTCTCATATCGATGAATAAACAACTGAAAAATTACAAGAACTTGGAAAATTCCTTATGCCTTAATAACTTTGAGTAGAAAATGGACAATTCAATTGATGATTGTGATAACAATCGTCATTATGGGTATGGTTTTGATTTAAATGTAATATTCTTTAACAAGATCCAATTGATCAAAATATATTTGAATTTAATTGATATATAGAACAATGCTTTATCCTAAGGTGGCGAGGTGAATATTACAACAAACTATAATGCAATAACAATTGCATTAAATATTTCAAGATTATTATGGATTTGTATTGCAAATTCATAGCTCAAATATTCTAGATATAAAGTACTTAAAGATCCTGTGATTTAACCCACAAACCAATGATTGCATCTAAGTGCTTTAATCAATTACTTGAATTGAAGCATAAATGAAAACACCCATCCAACCATATTAATTGGAGACCAATAAAAAAATCTTTAATAATTTCATTTCTAATTCTTGAACAAAACAAAAGAGACAATATTCTTGAAATTATCCATTATCAATTTCAAATGTTGTAATTGTTGCAAAACATTTAAGGTAGTTGTAAGTATAAACTCATAACCTAAGACTCAACGATCAATTCCATATCCTTGTATGCTTGTTACACTATAGGAAAATATTTGTTAGGACTACTTGAGATCAACCAAAATTTCAAAGACCCCCTACACAATAGCCTTCAAATCCTTTTTATAAGATTAAGGGATCCAAAAACGCTTCGGGCTATTGGCTGGTCACATAACATTCAATTTTTATTTCACAATATTTCATTTCATTTCAACACCCATGCGGTTATATTTGAACTCATGAAATGGGGGGAAAATAGTGAAGACAAAACACTTGCAAAATCCCATGGAACTTGTACCTTTGGTGATTGATGACTCCACACTTATAGCACAACTCAGCCCAAAAGAATAGAACATGAAAGCATAGGAGAAAATAAAGAAAATATAGGGAAACTAGTTGAAATACCACATGTAATTTCTTGATTGGGAAGATATAAATTTTAAACAAATTCATTTCAAAGGACAAACCTATATTATACTTGACCAAGTATTATATGCTCCTACCACCCTTGTGGCTTACACAACATATTTTTACAACTATTTTTTGTATTCTTCTTAAGTGGGCCAACTAATATCCAATATCTTCTAGACCTTGGTGTCATATGTACTATATCTTGCATCAATTGTTACCCTAGCCTCTTTTACAAAGGTATCCATGCCTGTTTCAATTTTAATGAAGTTTTAAATTAAAATATTGAGCATCAAGAGATCTAATTTATCCTTAATATACAACATCTAGGGACACATGGAAATATTATGATTGAACAATGCTCTCCATGAGGAATAATCTTTTAGTGTTCCATGTTTATCAAGAATTTTGGGTGCACCTTGGCCTTCCATATCCCTAAAGGATTTAATTTTACCTTGAGTTTATCCACACTTTCTCTCATGAAAACTAGTAATTTCCCTAATGGTTTCAATTCCTCTTACTATGTTGGGAAGATGTGTTTGAGCTTCATAATCTCCCTTTGCATTTTTTTGAATTTCCCTCAAACTGTTCAATCCGTAGCTCCATTTATTCCAGATGCTTTTGAAAACTTCTTGAACATGTTGAAACTTTCCATATAACTCATGGATACCTTTGTAGGTCAACCATGTGGTCTCTTCCTTAAGAGAAACTATGGATAATCTATAGCTTAGAATACCTTTAGCCATATTCTAAGTGACCTTACTCATACCTTCTTGGAGGATTCTTTTTTCAAATCTAGTTGCTTGGAGCTCCCTTTTCAATGGATCAATTCTTAATTTTATGGTATCCCTATCTTTTTGTGATATACTAGATGGAGAGGTAGGAAAAGCATTTTGAATTGCATTGGTCGTAGTAGCCTTCACTTTATTATAATCTTAAACTAATTTTTTATACTTATCCAACAATTTTAGATATCTGGCCTGAGTAATTTCTGGAGTGTCAACACTTAACATAGATGACTGTATTGTTAACCTTGCAGCCTATGGGTCTATCATTTTTGAAGCTCTTTCTATGATCACATATCTTGAGAGGCCATTCATTTATCTATTGAGCCTGTACCTCCTTGAATCTGATGTTAACGACCAAATATCTAGTGCATGTAGATTAGGGTTGAACCCAGAACCAAAGGTCTTCTCATCAAAGGTCTCTTTTGACATCACAACATCTCGGTCATTCATTATCGCTTAATTTCTTGATCAATCTCTTCCTCAATTTTCTTCTTGACCTCCTAATGTTGTGAGGGATCAACTCCCTCTTGTGCCTTTTGTATTCTTCATTTATTTCTTGAGATTTTAGCCCAACAATGAATTCTCTAAATTCTTTTGTGGTCACAAAAGATTCATCCTCTAGAAACTTTGCACAAGATAGAACCCTTGCATCGTTATCTTGACTCTCATGATATTCCTTAGGTACTATCCTTTTCTTGGGAAAAAAAGGTTCCATCACCTCTCTAACATCAGGGTATTGCGAATTCTTGATCTACTCCTTGATCAATAGGGATTGATGCAGAAAATGGTTGTTGTACATCCCTTTCAACACCCTGCACTTCATCAAAATTTACAAAAGGAAAATCCATTTTAGGAATATCTTGAATGTCTATTGGTTGTTGTTGGATCTCTGGTGTAGGATCTTCTGATTGGCTGCAATTTTTTAGTAGGTGCTCTTGTAAAGAACTTTGAGCGATTTGGTCTACTTTTTGCACCTTTTCTAGAAAAGTGCCATCACTGAAGTTGGCAAGTATCATTTCCACTCTCTTGAATTTATTAGTGATGTGTTTGTAAGGGATTTCATAATGTGAATTCTTGGTAAATTCTCTTTGGTTAACCTCAAAAATCTTCATCCAAACTCTTTCTCTATCGTGAACAACAACAAATGTTGGAAAATTTCTTATCACATCTTCCTTGTAATAGAAATCATGAGGTCCATATTCTGATATTTTCCTTTTGATCTTTTCTCTATCGATGAGTCCTTCTAGATCAAACTTTCTATTGGGGGTATTATCCATTGTCAGATTGTTTATCATTATTCCAAACACATCATAAGCTTCCTTTGCACTGACCATAAAATAATCAAAAGAGAGATTCGTAGTAATTATAGAGGCCTTTTTGAATAACCTAAAATTATTTGTATCACTATTATCCATTTGCCACATTATCTCAATAAAATCTAGCCTATCAAAAACAAACCTAGGAAAAAGGTGTGGTGCTATAGTAGTCCCATAACACTTGATGACTATTCAATTGTAATAAAGGTATCAGTCTTCCCAATTGCACTCATAATTCAGATAATCTCCACATTCTCTAGGTCTCAATAACCCCTTAATTGCTTTAGAGATTATGTCATTTGGCCTTAATCCCATTTGTACCAAAATAGTGTTTTTTATTGCACTGCAAAATCAAATATAGTTTGAAATTGAACAATGCAAATCCTAGATGTGTGTCCACATCTAGATAGGCAATCTATAATTCCTCCCATCCACTTGTCATAGTTTCAAGATTCAACCAAAAATTGTTGGGGTTACTGAATGAGAATGTTTCAAATTTAAAATCTAAAACCGGTAGTGCCTCAGTGACTTTCATTTATAGATCACTCCAGAAGCACTAACAACTATGCCATAAAGCAGAAACAGGAACAATAGCTCTCCCCCATTGATCCTTCTGAGAAAAGAACAAGAAAAATTAAACCAGATTCAACACCATGAATAGACAAACAAATGAACACACAAATTTACGTGGGGAAAATGCTTTCGAGTAAAAACCCCATACTCCAAAAGTTAGAGCCATTGTATTATTGAAAAACTAAATGGTTACAATACAATATTAGGCTCATAGCCATTATAGGAGTTACATCTTGTTCATCTGGAGAAATACAGGCAACAACATAGATCTGCAACCTTGCACTGTTACAATGTCTTCACAAGACATATAGTGAAGGTTCCCTTCAGCTTTACAACCCATTTGCATAGCCAACCTTTCAGCCGACACAACCTAGTGACCACCTCAAGTTCACATTTTCCCAAGTTCTGAGTGTCTCAGTGTTCATGGTTACAATTCTCTATGCATATTGCTCAAACACACACTCTTCGATCTCTGACCAAGCTCACCGATCATGGATTTTTCGATCTGCCAATCATTTGATCTTTCGATCTGATCTCTATCAGCTTGCTCTACTTTCAGCTTTAGCTTCTCAGCTTTGGCTTACTATTGATCAATATCCAGCCTCACCTTTCGGCTCAGCATCAATTAGTATTCCATCAGCCTCAGGTTGACCTCTTAGCTTCTAGTCAAAATTGCATTCCTACAAAATGGCCATCAAGGTCTCATAATACCCCACCCAAAAGCTTCACCATCTCAGGTTGCATGCACTACCCTAGTAGCTGAAATCAAGCCACCCTGCAATAAATTCACACTCAGATCAAACCCTCGAGACACGTACACAAGCTTTCGATCACTAGTTGTTGATTTGCAACAACAAAGAAAAATCAACCAATAAGATTTTGCCACGTGTCGCATTGCCATTCATCTGCCATTTGCAGATCAGTTAACCTGAGCTCCATCACTAGCCATCAGTCAAACATCCAAGGCCAGTTAGTCAATAGCTCTACCACTAGCCAAGGGAAAATCCCTCATGGTATGGCGGTTAGCCAAACAACTGCCAACAACCAGCTAACCCCGCGTAACCACCAACCAAGCATTCCATGGTGAGGAGGCATTCGCCTTTGCAAACACAAACACCACTATAGCTGGGATGACCGACACACGTGTCCACCACTCATGGACTTCAAGATCATTGAGGAGGGAATCTCCAGTATTTCCTCGAGCCTGCCCGTAACCAACTTCTGAAGTTGCCACGTGTCCACCGCTTTTGCTTGCCACTTAGACCACACTCGGGTCCCACCGAGCCACGTGTAAGCCGTTGGACTTCCTTTGCAGAATCTCAAGCGGCATCCACTATATTCCCCAAGGAACTCTTGAGACGTTGACAAGTGTCCATGACCCGCCAACATAGCATAAATGCTTGGGACCCACCATCCTTCCACTGCACACACCACTTAACTCACCGCCACGCATCGAATGCATAAGAAATTTTGCTCGGCCAAAAATTTCTTAGTAGTACTTGCATCAGGATGGTGCAAAACGCGATGAACACCATTGGATCAAAGCCTCCATAGCCGTTCATCAGGTTCTTTGCCACTTGGTCCAACTTCAATCGCTCAACGCATATCGGCATATCGGTAAGACATGAAATGTCACCCGCTGATATGAGATCGCCTCATCGCATCGGCCCATCGATGGAACAACACAAAGACTCCCATCGATAGTGATCGCTAGCCGATAAGAAATGCCACCAACCTAGACCCATCGAGCCATCGTTAGAACACCACCAGGAGTCTCACCGACCAGACAGAGTCTCAGTGACAAGGAAAAGGTTGAACACATGAAGTCCCCAGGACCAAAGTAGTACAGGCCAGCAAGATTGAGGCACATATTTCCAATAATCTCCCACTTGACAAAGCCTTGTTGGTGTAGACACTTAAAAATGAGCTAGGCCTACAAGCTCTATTTTACCACTTTCATCCTAGCATAATTATGACATTTAATTATGTCCTTGGTCCACATTCGACTATTAATTAATTAATTAATTATTATTTAATTAATTCATGTCTATTGTATTCTTCATGATTATTAAATAAATAAATTATATTTATTTATTCAAATACATCTTTAAATTTCTATTGTCTTCTTACAATTAAATAAATTTATTCTTCCTGATTATTAAATAAATGAACTTTATTTGTTTATTTAATATGTCACTAATTCTCATAATTAAATGAATTTATTAACTTATTTAATTATCAGTCATAATCCTCTAAATTAAATGATTATCTTTAATTATTTAATAATCTAATTTAACATTTCTCTCATTTTAAATAAATTAAATTATTTAAAATGATTTCGTTTTATAAACTGTCACTTCATTTTAGTAAATAATCTGAAAAATATTATTTATTGTCACATAAAATCCTTATTTTGAATTAATTTAATTCAAAATGGTAATCTTCTTCCAAAAATCAAGTAATTGAGCAAGTTCTTGATTTTTCAAATCTACTTTTCAGTTCAACTCTTATCTCATTGATTTTTTGAATCTTACAAATCAAGTAGTTTTTATCTTCTTGATTTTCAAAAATCTTTATCTTTTTGACTAATTATCACATTTATTCTCAACCACCGATTTGAATTTATCAAATGAAATCTTGACCAATCATTTAATAATCTTTCCCTAACCCTAATTAGGGATTGTCACATGAAATATTGTCCACTAATTTTAGGCTTTGTCAACTTTTAATCTCGTTCGTCCATGCAAAATTACATTCTCTATAAAATGTCAATTTTTCTCACAGTTTAAAAAACCACTTCATTATTATAGACATTTTATGCTTAGATTTTACTTGGCATTTAGCTTATTTGATTTGATTAATTTTCATAGGCATAGTCTTTTGTCATTCAAATCCTTCAAAACTTGCATAGGGCTTGGTCACAATCATTTGCTCACACACACAAATCTGAGGGCAATAATCATACACTGCAAACTAGGAGGTTCTATGGAAGTGAATCATGGAAGATTTGGCAGATATCTCGTATAATCATTTTATTATTTTCTCTTTGTATTCCATACTTTTCTTTAGGTTTTTATTTAATCTAATCCACTAAAACCTTTACTTGAAAAATAACCCATTGATACATTGGTGAACCCGACACATTGTTTTTTTTAGTTTTCATACGGTTTTCAGTTTTCTATTATTATTTTTGCAGGTACAGATACGGAAAGCCACACTTGATTTTTTCTGTACCATATCTGATGCGTCACGACGCATTCATGGATTGAAATGATGCATCCATCCCACTAAACCATATACAAAGCACCGAAAGCCATATTTGAGAAAAGAAGAGCATACGTAGTTTCAAATGATGCATTTGATAAAATGAGACACACTCGAAGTTCTAATCGATGGATCTGCTCGTTAAAGCATGGCGCAGGTCCGTGGCGCATTTTCTACATAGAGTGATGCATTCGCTTTGTTGTGACGCATCTGCCTAGTAATTTTTTCCATCTTTTTTTTGCATTTTGAATTCACATGCTATTGATATGCATTCTGAATTCACATGCTACTAATATGCATTCTGAATTCATATGCTACTAATATGCATTCTAAATTCACACACTACTATCTTGGCTTAACCATAGGATTGTACTTGTTCTCTTATGTGCTTGATTACTTTTCAAAATATTGTGTTTGCCAAGTGTTTGTTGGATACTGAAAAAAAACAAACAAAACTAAAACATCTAAAATCAAACAGTCAAACTTTAAACAATTTAGGCTTTTGACCACCAATATCAGAAATTTGACTTTTTTTACATCTTGCAATGCATCTGTTAAATCGTATTTGCCTATCTTGAAATGCATTTTCCTTCTATAAAGCTGCATCTGAAATACTAAACCGCATTTTCCTTTAGTAAAGCCACATCTAAAATACTAAACTACATTTGCCTTCTATAAAGCCACATTTGAAATACTGAACCACATTTGCCTTCTATAAAGTTGCATCTGAAATACTGAATCACATTCACCTTCTGTAAAGCCTCATCTTCAATACTGAACCACATTTGACATCTGAAAAGCCACATTTTCAAAATGACACTGTATTTGACATTTCCAGAGCCGCAATGTATTTGTTGCCTGTAGCGACGCAATCGCCTGATAGAAAACAAACACTATCTTAGACCAAAATTCAAGTCCAGACATCCTAGCCTACTGTCAAACATCTTTTTCAAAAATTATCTGTGAGAAATGAGAATTGAAATTGCTTGAAACATCCATCATTTACATTCAGTAGCTTGTATTTTAAACAGAGGCTTACAATTTCCAAATTTTAGTTGCATTCCCTAGGCGTCATAATTGTCAATTTTAGAATAAATTTTTCCTTAGGTTTCATCTTGGAAAACTTTGGATTAGGCCAAATCTCCACACTTTTCAAAAACCATTGTTTTCAAAACTAGGTTATCTTGGGACTTGGTCATTATTCCTCTTTTCAGTCATTGTCCTTTTTGTGAGAAAATCCAACTCAACAGTCTAGTTAGGCAGGCTCACTCGTCATTTTGACCTTGTCATTTAGTCCCTTTAGCAAGCCCTTTTTGATAACCAAAATTGAGACATAATTCAAGCTTAGAGTGGTTAGGCAAACCGTTCTCCAAATATTGTCCAAACTTAGTCCTCATTTTAAAATTAGACTTTGCATTGTCCACCTCTAGTACTCATTTTGAACCTAGACTTTGCTTTAGTCCTCTTAGTCCTTAGTCAACATTATCATCTTAGTTCTCATTTTATTACTTTGGCTTTGAAAAAATTGTCATCTTGCATCAATATTTTCCTTGTAAAAACATCATCATAAGTCTTGCATTCGCATCCTTTATCAAAAATCCAAACACATATGTCTTGCATTAGCATACTTTATCGAAAATCCAAAAACATAGTCTTGCATTGTCATCCTTCATCCAAAAATTAAAAAACACAAGCTAGTGTCCTCCTTGCATTTAGCCATCATTTTCATCACCCTCATTTGAGAAATTCCCTTTTATGGTGGAAACTAGACTCCAAAGAAAGAAAAGACAAATGGAAAAATTTGGACAAGATTCTCATTCCAATGTCGCAAATCATACTTACAACCCAAATTGGACTTTTAACGACTCATTTAGCAATACAACTACTCAATCGCTTATGACCATACCATCCTCATCCAACAACACTTTTGAATCATTCTTATGTAAGGATGAATATGGAAAACTACTTGAGGAAAACCTAGAGGAAGAAGCAGAAGATTCGGAGGTAGCTGACTTCATAGAACAAATGGTCTTATATGAAAAAGATAGATATTTAGCCATACTTTTAAGTCAAGGAGCTAAAATACCTCGTGGGTTTAAAATTAATACTTTGAGACCATAATCTCTTGACCCTAATGTCACCAATATGAATAACATGTCCAATAAAGGTAATCCTCCAAACAACATAAACAATACCTTTTTTGATGCTACCTCGCAAACTATCACAAGGACCATGAGTGCTACCTCCAACATTCCAAATAATTCCAATTCAATCAACGCTACATCCATTGAAGGAACACAATCTATCACATTGCCTACACTATTCACAACATTGTCACAATTGGTTGGAGCCACCTTTGGGTCCTCTACAATGTGGGCAAGTTATTCAAATCCTCTATTTACCACTGTGGTAAATACCTCGAGGGCACAATCAAGCCATACAAATCCTCCATTGATGACTACATCCTCATCATATCCTCTCATTGGTACCTCACTAAATCCTTTGGGTGGAGGTAAACAACATCCCTTTATTCAAGGACCACAACCAAATGTTAACACATCAACATAGTTTGATACCAACCCCTCCCAAGGAAAAAACATGAATATCCCTCTGGGACAGTTCCAACAACCTCAACAAGGCAATCAAAACACACAACCTATGACATCTATCAAACACCAAAATATTCCTAGTCACCATATTCCCCAAATATTGACCCAAATGGCTAGGGGACATATTCTGACATATTCATACCCATCAACACGTCCCCAATCCAAACTTTTAGTACCAACACACAAACCAAAAAACATCATACATGTCACAACAACATATCCCTCAACAACGTACCAACATCCACTCACAACAAATGGGGAACCATAGTGTACCAATAAATCCAATGTATGGTGCCACAAATGACCTTATAATCGATGCCTTACAAGCTAAGCTCATGGGTCTAGAGAAGACTATAGAAAACATACAAATATCTCGCAAGAAATTAGAAGTGTCATATGATTTATCCGTATATCCCTTTGACATAAACTTATACATGCCACCATTTCCTCCGAGATATGTGTTGCCTAGTTTTACCAAATACAGAGGAAAGACAAACCCTATTGAACACGTCTAAGAATTTGTGACCAACTGTATGGACGTCACCTATGAACAAACATACTTGATGAGACTCTTTTCTAAAAGTCTTGCAAGAGCCGCCCTTCAATGGTTCTCCACTCAAAAGGATATCCAAACATGGTATGAACTTAAACGCAAATTCATAAAGAATTATGCATGCAAAATTGACATGGAAACCTCTATTACTAGCTTATGCAATTTCATGCAAGAGGACGCTGGTGAAATTTTCATCCCATTCTTGCAAAAAAGGATAATTCTAGCTAGTCGTTGTCACATTGACATACCGGAAATGGAAAAGGTTGACATGTTTGTACAAAAACTTCTAGGTCCCCTAAAATATGCAGTGCAGGTGCATTGTTGCACAAATTTCATGGACCTAGTTGAAAAAGGTGTCTAGATTGAGAAAGCCCATATTGCAAAGGGAGAGATAAAATACGGTCCTAAAAACACAAACACAAATCCTCCCATTGACAAAAATATGTACTGGGTCAAGAACAAACACATCACCAATGACGGTGTGGTTGATTCCAAAACTGTTAATGCAATAGGTCATGTCCTCACCATCAAAGGAGTTCAAAATCAAAATACACATGTGACCACACCCACACCAACTGCCAATGCTATTCAAAATAATCCTTCTCAATTTAATCAAAGGAAGTCGTGTCAGCCATGACAATTTCAAAAATTCACATACACTCCCTTGGGTGAGCCTATCGAAATTATCTTAAAGAAACTTATCCAAAATGGTGTCATAACTTTGGAAGACCCTAAACCATATGACCCTAGTTAGTTCAAGTCATCATGGTGGGATGATAATTAATTTTGTGATTACCACCATGTCAAAGGGCACAAAACTCCTTCATGTCGTCAGTTACAAATTACTTTGCAAGACCTTATTGAAAACCACACCATTGAGTTAGGAGGTCAACCGTTTGCATCTAATTCAGATCATACAATCCACAAGAACCCACTGTAGGATCATGGTTCTGGTAATCCCTCCTTATCTAGCACAAAGAATAACAATAATCAAGCCAATCACGTCTGTCCTGCCTATAATTATTCCGATGGCACCATCATTAACAATCTTTGCACTACTGATGAAGATACGTGTGTCAATACTATTACTATTAAAAAGGCCCAGGAATGAAATGTCACCACACATAAAGGCATGGTCACCATCCTAGGTCCCTCTACTCGTCAACCTAAAATTACCATACCTGGTCTATCAGCCAAGCCGTCAAACTCTAAACCAACGTTCAACCTTATTGAGAAATTGAATAAAACACCCGCTCAAATATCCATTCTTGAATTTCTTCGCATCTCACCCGTACATAAGGCCATCTTGGATAAAGTCCTACAAGATTCTTCCATAGCAAACAACATTGATGTCAATAATTTTGAAACCATGGTTGGCTATTTGACTTCGCCTCACCACATTTCATTTTCGGAAACTGACTCTTCCTCACATAAACCATCTCATAATGACGCCCTTCATATCGAGGTTTTTGTCCTTAAACATAAGGTTAGATGAGTATTAGTAGATGGCAGAGCAAGATTGAACATCTACTCTTTAAAATTGGTTAACGCTCTTGGCTTCTTTGATGCATGTGTGGATGCTACCAAGAGCATTTTCATCAAGGCATATGATGATGAAGAACATGCTTCTAAAGGCGTCAGTATAGTTCCAATTCGTGTGGGACCAATTATTATCGATAAAACATGCCAGGTATTGGATCGTGACATACATTACAATATCTTACTTGTTCACCCATGGATTCATGCCTTCAAGGCCATTCCTTCCACATACCACCAATGTCTAAAGTTCTATTTTGATGGTACTGAAATTACTATCCCAGGAGATCCTAATCCATTCCAATACTATACCAATTTGAGAGCCATTGCTAAGCACCAGGTACCCATTAATCAGGAGGCCTCAACTTCCACCTCTTCCAAATATATTGAACCGTCTGCACTCACCAAATCATCCATATCCATTCCATCGAATTCTACCACACCATCCTCCTCGACCTCAATACCAAGTAATGACCTAAAGATACAAGACCTTGGCTATGGAGAATTCAAACTGAATATGTCTTATTTTATCACCACAATACATAAGCCGCCTAAATTCTATGGTAGACCATGTTTTTTTGTCGAGCCTTAAACAACTTTCAATGTTCCACCAAAAACAATATTCACCCTATGGGGAGATATGGGTAATGAAGTCATTATCGACATAGCTAATTGAAACTACACAGACCTAAAAGGATTACCTCCATTACCAGTGCATATCTATGGAAAAGGCTATGACGTATGCAAGGTAGTAGGTTTTGATGACACAAGTGGCCTTGGAAAATCCAACAATGGAAGGCAAGAACCTATTAGTATTTCTGCACGACCAAGGTACATGAGGCTAGGGTTTGACCAACTCGGAACTGAGGATCAATGTACCTATGAACTTTCAAGTGAGGATGTAATGGCTAAAGAAAGTGTCGAGACACGCGAAGAATCCCTTACCGAAATTGACTATAATGAATGGGAATGGGGATATGAGAAAAACCCTAGCAACTATGATATTGGCGAACTATTCCTAACACCTGGCCAACCCCCCTTTGAAGAAAGATTTCGAAAAGAATACAATATTGATCCTATTGACCGTCATTCTATAGATAAGGAATGGGTAAGTATTCCTTGGGATCTAGAAGAACATAAATTATCATTGGCAACATCTGAATCATCCTGCCCCATTCCCGAGCCCACCCAAGAACCTATCATGTCTAAACCTACTATGCATGCCTCTAAAATGCCAACCACTAGTCATGATGCTAATAATTTTATCCCTTATTATGACTATGAATTAGACTCATCTAAGTCTGAATATGGTCCATCCATTGCATCTGACACGAAAGTTGAAATTGACAACTTTTCCTTCACACTTGAGGCTTCAATTTACACACTTTTTGTATCTTCCCCATATTTTACCAGAACTGATGTTGAGATTTCCCTTGTTTACCCACAACTGTTTGACTAGGACCAACAAGAACCACGAGTGATGGATATCTTTCAGAATGATGAGGCAATAGTGGAATTCATGGGGCTCTGAGAAGGCATACTATGGGGTGATCACAAAGCTGGATTCTCTATTGACCTAGATTGTGAAGCTTAAGTCTCCTCTAGTCACAAAAGTAAAAAGAATAAAATAAAAAAAGAAATGTCTTTAGGTGAAAACCGCAAGGCACCTTCTGACTAGATAATAGTAAAAACAAAGGACGTATCCGAAGGTGAAAACCTCTCTGAGGCACCTAAGGATGGAGGATTGGACTTTCTTCCCGTCACACAGGAAAAATAAGCTATTCTTATCGAAGACACAATTGAAGTTAACATAGCTACGCCAGAGAATCCTAAAATGGTTGTCTTGGCCGCATCATTATTAGAGGAAGAAAAACCTGAATTTCAACAATTTTTCATAGACAGGAAAGTTAACTTCGCATAGTCATATGCTAACATGTCGAGCCTTGATCCAGAATTGGTATTACATCATCTTCCTCTAATCCCGAGAATCAAGCCAGTCAAGCAAAAATTACGAAAAATGCATCCACATATTGCACTACTTGTAAAGGCTGAATTAAAGAAGTTACTAGATGTTGGATTCATAAGATCGATAGACTATGCTGACTGGATATCCAACATTGTCCCTGTCACAAAGCCAAATGGACAAATTCGTATCTATACAGATTTTAGAGATTTAAATAAGGCTTGTGCAAAAGATGATTTCCCGTTGCCAAACATAGACATGATTGTTGATCTCACAACAGGGTATGAGATGTTGTCTCTCATGGATGGTTTCTCGAGCTATAACCAAATCTGCATTGCAACTAAAGATCAACACCAAATGGCGTTCATATGCCCATGTGGAACATATTGTTTTTGATAAAAGGGTAAAACGGGTTTTACAGGGACTCGAAACCACAAAGTTTACAAAACAGAAAAGGGGACACCAAGGTCCCATCAAAAAAACTAGCTACCCAAGAAAAGACCAGCAACAACCAAATGAAAAAGATCAGGAGGGTCAAGATGAAAGGAACAACAAAGTAAGCACCAAGAAAACCCCAGCCACTAATTCAGAGTCTTGAGGAAAGACTCCGTCTCCGCCTCCAGATTCTGCATATCATTGCCACCCTTTTTAAAAGTTTGAATCATCTCCGAAGTAAGGGGGGCCTTGCGCTTTAGATTGGCTCTGGTTCTTCTAGAAATACCAGCTTTTGTATCCTGGCTTTTATCGTATGTTTCCTCTAGATCCACCACAAGAGAACCCTGCTGGGCTTTGTCAATCTTCTCAGTCATCGCGTTAATGATAATGGTGTTGTGTCTTGCCATGCGGTTGTTTTGCTCAGCCATGGTTTTGATGGTATTCCATATATTCTCAATCTTGGAATCCATATTTCTGTTACTGTGATCCACATTTTTCTTTTCAATTTCAGCAATCTTTGCGCCTTGCTCATCAATCTTGCTTTGCAGAGCCCAATTTTTAACTTTCAACTCATTAATTTCAGTGAAAGTCCATTCCAAGAGTTTGAAGTGGGACTCAGAATTGGTTTTGGCTAGGTTTAGAAAATCCAGAGAGGGCTCATTTCCAGTATTAGGGCAGGTATTCTCAGGGTTAGGAATAACAAGGGGGTAATCATTAAGGTGTTTATTCGACAAGGGATTGGAGCAAGGCACGGTTTGGTTGGCATCAGAATCCTCTGATTTAGAGGATTCTTTAGAGTAGGAAACAAGACTTTTGGCCTGGGGTTTCTTATCAGAAGAGCAATTGTCAGGCTCAAGCTCAACGTGGGTTTTGCCAGAATTCTCAGAAGGGACAGTGTGCAAGCTAGGGACTTTTCTAGCCAGACTAGAGTTAGGGAGGTACTCTGAGCCATTGGGCTCAGTGTCATCACTCTCAGACTCAGGGATAGTTTCCTTAATAGCAGGAGTAGGCACATAGATATACTCAACAATCAACCTTATTAACCCAGTGTGCAGGATGGGGAATATTTTAGGGTTTTTTAATTATCCTCCAAGATTTTCTTCAAGGAACAGAAAAGATAATAGGGGATGGAGACCCTTACCTTGTATCGGAAGTGGTTGAGGAGAGCAAAGTGGTAGCCATAGAATTTAGTGAAGAGCCCGTCCACCATAATGTACTCCATGATGACCTGCAAAACCTTTCTCCAAATAGCCTTTATGGTGTCGAAATCGAAGTAGCTGTTAGCAATTTTAACCATACTTAGCCTTTCTTTGTCCTTTTTAGGAAATCTGATCACAGCTTCATTAGAAAAAGCCCTATCCCTAAAAAACTTCTTCCCCTCAGTAGATAATCCCGTAACCTCAGCAATAAGATTTTTGCTGAATTCCACATTCCTACCAAACAGGATCAAGTTCCCATTATTCCATTTTTTAACAAAGAGATTCGTGGCCTCCTTGTCTGGGCCAAGAAGCTTCTCTAGGAAAGGAAGCAACCCTCCACTTTTAATCTTATTCCAAACCTTGGCATTTTTCATGTGTATATCATAGCTATCTGGCTCAATTTGCTTTCTGTCTCCTCCCATTTTGGCCAACACAGTGGGGTAGACCAAATGCAAGCTTTACTAAAATTGGCCCCACCAAATCTAAGAACCCACAAAGCATGCAGAGTTTTCTTGCAGATTAAGCCACTAGGCTCGGTCCCATGCACTCTAATGATTGTGATGTGAAAGATCCAGCTTGTCCTCATCAAAGGGATAACACGTTGCTTTTCCATGTGATTTATCATAATTTAATAGGGCGTGGACATTAGAGTTTAGTTCACAATTATTATGCTAGGTACACACATCTTTACTCCTAATTCCTTCGTTAGCAAAAAAATCTGCAACAACATTGGCTTCTCTATAAGCATGTGAAATTTTAACTTTTTCAAATTTGGCTAAGTTTAGTATGGCATCCTCAATCCACGAATTGATGGTCCATGAGGGGGGAGACTTGCCACGGAGGCAGTCAATTATGTTTTTGGAATCTCCTTCAAGCCAAAGTTTTTTAATGTTAAGACTTTGGGCTAAATTTATGATGTGAAAAGCGCCAGTAGCCTCTGCCAGATGATTAGTTTGAGAGCCAAGAGGCGAGGCAATCACACCAATGAAATTGCCATAGGAATCCCTTATAACTCCTCCATAGCCTGCCACCCTCGGATTGCCTTTAGTCACTCCATCAAAGTTAGCTTTGATCCACCCATTAGGTAGAAAAGACTAGAAAACACCCTCTTTTTCCTTCTTTTCCTTCATTATAGTACTAGACAAGTCTAGGCTAATGTTCCACTCCTTAGCAACAATTAAGTCATAGAGCGAATGCTCCACTTTCATGGGCGTTATGTCCTTCTGGGCCATAATATTGAATTTTTCCTTTAGGGATCTGGTAATTTTATCAAAGATAATATCCACAGAGGCTTCTTTGCCCTTAAAAATTCTATTGTTGCGTTCTTTCCAGAGGCCCCAAGCAACATGAGGGAAGGATAAGTCCCAGAAAAACCTGAGCATAGGGTTCCTAGTGGGGGCTTTCCATTGAGAAAAGAAGTCTTCAATGGACGAAGGGAAAACCCAAGGAAGGTGCCATAACCTGATGAAATTTACCCATAGAGAAGTAACAAATGAGCAATGAAGGAATAAATGACACACAGATTCAGCTTCCATCTTATAGAGAAAGCATCTATTAAGAATTTGAAATCCGCATTTACACAGGTTATCAATCATCAGCACCTTGTTTTGGAGAAGGATCCAGAAGAAGATATTGATTTTGGGTATCAAATGTTTGAGCCAAGCTTTAGACCAAAAAGGAGGATGATCTAGAGAAGAAGTGATCCTGGCAAAAGTAGATGACACTGAAAAATTTCCAGAGGGTTCATCGACACAAACCACACGATCATCCCACTTCTTAGAACTAAGTCTAACGGCCATCAGAGAAGACTAGATGGGAGCCAAAGCCTGACTAACACTACACAAGTCAACCCAATAACCATTCACCCTATAATCTTTCACATAAGTTCCAAACCTTGCCTTACAATTCTCAGCCCATTCACTGAAGGAATTGAATTTTATAATGGGCTCCTTAAAAAGTCATTTGTCCTCCCAGAATCTGGTGTGATTACCATTACTCACTTGCCATCAAATACCGTCATCCACAATATTTTTACCATTTATTATATTGTTCCAGCATATTGACCCTCTGGGAAGAAGGTGGGGGTCCTTCTTTATAATGGAAGAACAATTGTTTTCTAAGTATTTGCTAGCCAGACTATCAATCCACTCCCCAGAAGAAGAGGAAATTCTCCATATTTGTTTAGCTAAGAGGATTTTATTGACAGTTCTGATTATTCTTAAACCAAGTCCACCGACCTTTTTAGGTCTACAAACCAGATTCCAGCGAATTAAAGGAAGTCTTTTATTTTCCTCAAACACCCGACCAAAGAAATATTTTTTGAATTTTTTCAATGGCCTCAAAAAATTTAGCAGGTATCATAAAAAGGCTCAGGGCATAGATAGGCAGATTCTAGAGAGAGGCTTTGAGGAGCTGAAGTTTTTCGGCTTGACTTAGAAGGGCTCCTTTCCAACCCGCAAGCTTCTTGCTGAATCTTTCCACCAACGAGAGCCAGAAAGACTCAAGAGGTTTCAAGCTTGAAGGTAGACCAAGGTAGGTGGCAGGAAAGGAATCCACCCTGCACCCCAGAATTCTGGCAATTTTGGCCTATCTATGATTTGGAGTGTTGAAGAAGAACAAAGAACTTTTTTGATTGTTGATCATCTATCCTAAAGCTCTCGCATACTTGTCAAGCAGTTGTTTTATAGTTTTTCCTTCAGACACTATAGCTTGACCCATAAGCATAGTGTCATCAACGAATTGTTGATGGGAACACACTAGATTGCCTGAGGAAGGTTTGAGACCAGAAAGGAATTTAGAGTCAACCAAATTTTTTAGATTCCTACCTAAACTTTCAGCCATAATCGTGGATAAAATAGGAGAGATAGGATCACCCTACCTTAGACCTCTGGTGCTCTAAAACAAGGAGGTAGGGGATCCATTGACCATAATCGATATGGAGGCCATGGACACAAGTTGCTCCACCATTTGGATAACCCTATTACTAAAACCAAAAGACTTTAATATTTTAAATAAGAAAATCCAATCAACTCTATCATAGGCTTTTGAGATATCAAGCTTTAATAAGAATCCTTCAGTCTTTGACTCGACAAGGGAGTGAATATTCTCGTGTACCGTAACAATAGAGTCGAGAATTTGTCTACCAGGGACAAAGCCATTCTATTGAGGAGAAATCAAGGAAGGCAAAAAAGTTAAGAATCTAGATGTTAAGACCTTAGATATGATTTTGTAAACAGAGTTACAGAGACTTATGGGCCTAAAAGCCTCAAAGTTATCAGCTCCAAGTTTCTTGGGGATAAGAACCAAGAAAGTAGCATTTAATTCTCTTAGGAGACATCTAGAACCAAAAAATTCCTTAACAGCATTAACCACATCTTCTTCAACAATCTCCCAGAGCCATTGAAAGGAAAATAAAGGGAAACCATCAGGGCCCGAAGCTTTACTCCCATCAAAGGAAAAGGCAGCCCGCTTGACTTCCTCTTTGGTGGGGATAGCTGTCAAAAAAGAGTTGTTTTCCTAGTTGATAATTCTTGGTATAGCTTCAACTAACTGATCCTGCTCATTTTGGTTTATTTCAATACTTGACGAGAGAAGATGTTTGATAAAGGAGCTCACTTGCTTTCTTATATCCTCCTCCTCCTCATACCTAGTTCCATTCACTTCTATTTGAGATATTCTATTAACAGCTCTGTGTTTTGATGCCTATAAATGGAAGTACCTATTGTTTCTATCTCCAACAGATAGCCAAAGAGCTCTAGATCTTTGTCTCTAGAACTCCTCCTCCTTTCCAATTATGTCATGCATCTTCGTAAGGAGCTCATTCTCCTTTTCCTTAGTGTCATTCAAGTAACCCTCCTTCTATATTTTAAATTGAATTTCTCCCAAATCCATCTGTAGATCTGACTTAATTTTAAAGATGTTCCCAAAAGAATCCTTTTTCCACCTTTTTAAATTACATTTCACTTCCCTTAACTTTTTAGCAATTCTAAACATAGCAGTTCCTTGAATTATTATATTCCACCATTTCCTTATTTCCTCTTTAAGAGCAGGATGAGATATCCACATTTTTTCAAATCTGAAAGGAGTGTTCTTCTTTTTTATTGGATCCATAGTGAAGCTGATAGGAGAATGATCAGAACCTATTCTAGTAAGAGCTTTAAGGGAGTAGTAATAATATAAATACCAATGATTGGAGATCAAAGATCTATTTAATCTGACCTGTATGAGATCCATTCCCTTTCTTCGATTAGACCAGGTAAAGGAGGCTCCATGAAGGTCCAGATCAATCAACCCTTGATTATCAATGAAATTATAAAGATCCTCTTTACTCTCCAAGTTAATCTGGGATCCCCCAAATTTTTCACCATTCATTAGGGGTGTGTTATAATCCCCCATAACCATCCAAGCTTCTTTATCAAAAATCCTCCTAATGGTAGCTAATTCCGACCAAAAATATTTTCTCATTCCTTTTCCATTAGGAGCATATATATTCACTAAAATCCAACTGAAATTATGTTTTATATGTGTAAATATAGTGACTATATGATTCATACCTTCCAATATAGGATCTACTTTGATATTGTGGTTATTCCATAAAGTAACAATGCCTCCAGAAGCACCATTCGAATTATTGCCCTGGTTACTGTAATACTGGAAAAGATTCATCTTTTCAATTTTCTCCTTTGACATTTTAGTTTCCTAAATTAAAAGAATATCCGGTTTGTGATCTCTAACAAAATTGCGAAGAACATCCTGCTTGTGGGGGATATTAAGTCCCCTGATATTCCAGGACATAATCTTCATTATGTGCTAGGGGAGTTAAGACATTCTTGGATGGTTTTCTAAGATCCATCCACTATATCCTAAAAGTTATTCAGATTTCTTTTCTTTTTCGAAGAATTTTTACCTCTTGAATTCTTTACTGCTCCACAATCTAGCTTACCTCTTGATCTGGTAGAGATGCCACTTGGGGTCTTCCATTGTTTGTTTTTTCATGTCTTTTTCTTTGATGTATTCTCCTCTTTATCAGTCTCATCTTGACTATCCATCTCTCTACTGGACTCCCAATCCTTTTCATTTTGTATTCTTTGTTCCCAAGGTAAGGTGTCCATGATACGATTATCTTGACATGACAAGACATTACTGGAAAGATTTACTAAGTAATCCTATTTTTCAAGGGATTCCTCAACCCTGTCAGTGCAGTTGGTATCCATCAGGTTCACTACACCCTGAGGGGGAGGATAATCAGAAGACGAGGAGGGAAAAGGAATTTTCAGAACCAAGGATAAGCCCTCACTAGGAATATCCTCCAAACCCGGGATCTCTTCGTTCCTATCTGAAGGGGCTATCATTTGGGAAAAGGAGGTAGATAGGTTCCAGTCTCCTTCACCAACTAGGGTGTCCTCATTAGAGCCCCTATCCTTTGAGGGAGACATTTTAACAAGATTCAAGTAATGAGGATCATTAGGGATCTCACCTTTAGACTCCAATACCACTTCGATCTTTGGAGAGCTATTCTAGATATCAGACTCTTTGTTTTCCATTTCCTACTCTTTATTCTCCTTCCTTTCCTCTTCTGAGTCACTCTTTTTTTTTTCCACTCCTTTTTTCCAAGTTTTGCTAGTTTTTCTTTCTCTAAAGTAGCATTTAAGGGGCATTTTTTTGCCCAGTGACCAGATTTCCTACACTTGAAACAGGCAAACAAGATGGTTTCAAACTCTATATTCTGTTCCCAGGAACCAAGTTTAGATTGGATCTCAATCGATGATAGTAAATCTGCTTCCTGGGGAACTCCCACACATATCCTCACAAAAGTCAATCTCTTTCTAGTAGCTGTCATTGTGTCAATCGAAAGGAGCTCACCAAAGGAACTCGCTATACCATGGAAGATGTCTTCACTCCAGTACTCCAGGGGCAGGCCTGGAAGTCGTACCTAGACTGAGACATTCTCAAAGATGGAATCTGATAGATCCAGGTGGGAGGACCACTTCTTTAGAGCTAGGGAAGATTTCCCTATCACCCAAGGACCTCCACCTCTAATAGCCGTGATATCCTCTCTACAAGTAAATTCGAACGCGAAAAAACCCTTTGGAAGAGCAGCAACTGAGACTTTCCCACATATTGTTGGAATGTCATGCCTTTTGGCTTAAAGAATGCAAGCGCCACATAACAAAGAGCTATGACAATAATATTTCATGACATGATGCATATCCTCATGGAGGATTATGTGGATGACCTTTTGGCCAGATCTTTGACACGAAAAGACCATCTCAGGGTCCTAGAATTTTTTTTTAGATGGCTAGAAGATTACAAGGTTTGTTTGAACCCAAAAATATATGTCTTTGGGGTGACTTCAGGCAAACTGTTGGGCTACATAGTTTCACAAATAGGCATAGAAGATGATCCTGCTAAAGTGAAAGAAATTCTAGACATGCCACCACCAAAAGGAATCAGTGAGTTGAGAACACTTCAAGGTAGACTACAGTCCATCTGACATTTCATCACACAATTGGCATCACACAGTTGGCAGACAAGTGTCAACCATTTCAATATCTGTTATGCAAAAGTATTCCCTTTGTATGGACAAAAAAATGCCACACAACCTTTGAACAAATTAAAGAATATCTATTGAAACCACCAGTCATGATGTCACCCATTGAAGGCAAGCCATTGATCCTGTATGTCTCTGCAACTACAAATGCACTAGGGGCATTATTAGCACAAAATTATTATGAGGAAAAAGAAAGAGCCATATACTATATCAGTCGCACATTGATAGGATATGAATTGAACTATACAACCATTGAATGTGCATGCTTGGCAATTGTCTTTGAAGCACAAAAAATCAGACATTACATGTTGAATCACCAAACCCGCCTAGTAGCTAATAATGATCGATTAGAGTATCTTCTAAGTCAAGAAAAATTGATAGGCTGGTTAACAAAGTGGGTCATTATTTTAAGTGAGTATGGCATACAATATGTTGATCGCAAGGCAATTAAAGGACAAGTAATAGTGGATTAACTTGTAGATGCACCCATCCAAGGCACTCATCTACTGATAACTTATTTTCCCTATGAGTCTATCTTTCATGTCGAACCTATATCACCTTGGAAACTATATTTTGATGGGTCCGACACTGGTCACGACTCAGGAGCTGGCATCTTGTTCATCACACCATAAGGGGATTCCATTCCTAAGGAATTATGGATCACCTTCCCTTGTACTAATAAAATTGCAGAATTCGAAGCATTGGTCATAGGACTCAAAATTGCAATTAAATGGAAAATTTAGACATTGCTAGTATTTGGGGATTCTTAGTTAGTTATCAACCAAGTGAATGATGATTATGACACGAAAGATGAAAAGTTGCTCCCTTACAAGCGAATGGTGGATAGCTTCATGAAATATTTCAAAATGATTACGTTTGCATAAATCTCAAGGACACAAAATAAGGCAGCCAATGCAATGGCTACTATTGGATCTCTCTTAGACATCCCCAAAAAAGTGTCACAATTTGAGTTCTTAGTGGAACAGTTATTGATTCCTGCATATGACATCCAGAGTCAGAAATGGTTTGTGAAATTTTTGGTCCCAATTCGCCTTGGTACCAAGACATCTATGATTATCTTCAGTCCTAAACTCTACCACCCAACCTTTCCAATAACCAAAGAAAGTTGTTTATTCGAAATGCCGCTCGACACACCATCATCGGTGACACCCTATACCATCATGTCTTTGATAACACCCTTCTTCGTTGTCTCAACACTGATGAAGCCCAAACAACTTTACGAGAAGTACATGAGGGTATATGCGGATCTCATTCGATTGGTCCAAATTTAGCTAGGAAAGTCACCAGACTTGGATACTATTGGCCGACACTAGAAAATGATGCTCTTCAGTTTATCAGAACATGTTAGAAATGTCAAGTGCATAGTGATCTAATCCATGCACCTGCACAGGAGCTAAGACCGATCACTTTATCATGGGCCTTCGCACAATGGGGACTCGACCTCGTGGGCAAGATCCATCCATCCTCCTCTGACGGCCATAAATTCATAATCATCATCACTGAGTACTTTACCAAGTGGATTGAAGTCATCCCACTCACTTACATCATCGGAAAGCAAATATCAAAGTTTATCCTTAATTACATCATCTGCTGGTATGGTGTTTCGTAGTCCATCATGATAAATAATGGGAGTCCATTCAAAAATCAGGACGTTCATGAACTCTATGAGTGATTGTACATCCAACATCACTTCTACACCCCATATCATCCATAAGGTAACAGTCAAGATGAGGCGTCAAATAAAACAATTCTTCACATTCTTAAGAAGACTATCAATGACGCTGGTCGAGATTAGCATTTACAACTCAATCCTACCTTATGGGACTACCGTAATATAATTTGTACACCCACTGGAGCCACTCCATTTTCCCTTGTCTATGGATCTGAGGCCATATTTCCCATCGAGATTGAAATTCCTTCTCTCTAAGTTTCCTTAAAGAGAATGATTGATGATGAAGAGTACAAATAGTCTCACCTACATGAGTTAGAAATATTACAAGAAAGATGACAAAATTCCTTGAATAACTTATAGGCATATCAAAATATTCTCTACCGGAGCTATAACAAAAGAGTCATGGTAAGAAAATTTGAAATTGGTGACTTGGTCCTCATGCAGAACCCAAGAAATTAGGCTGACTGTGAAAAACCTGGAAAGTTTGAGGCTAATTGGCTCGGTCATTATATTATTACTACAACATTCAGTTTTGGAGCTTATTAGTTGGCCACACCTAATGGAGAACAGTTGACATAACCCATCAACAGCCTACATCTACAAAAATTTTAAACATAGCATCAGAGAGCTTGGCTAAAAACCTCAAAATACAAAAAAATTGAAAAATGGAAAAAAATCGTCCCTTGATGAAAACCTAGCAAACAAGCATTTTGGTGACACCAAAAAAATAAAAAAATGGCAAAAATAGTAAAAATAAATGAATTCGTCGAATAGTAAGAACTTGGAAAATAGGTGCTTTCAATAGGTACCATGGTGAAAACCTAGCAAACAGGCGCCATGCATGGTCAATCATTTCTCTACCATCTAATATTAGTCTAATCAGATTTTTGCATGATCATGACAGCCTGACACATTCATGACCTTCATCATACATCCTGTCAATTTCAGCCATGGCTAGCATCGGTTGACATCATCCCTTGCATATCCTTTTATTTTATCTCGCGTTTGCCTATGTCCATATTACTAGACCTATCTAGGGGCAAGACCTTTTATCATGGAACTACAGTGTGGTGTCGCACATGATCCTGGATTTGTAAAACATCCTAAAAAAAGTCATAAATTTTGAAAAAGTCCTGAAAAAAGTCCAAAAAATCTGAAAAAGTCCTAACAAAAGTCCTAAAAATCTAAAAAATTCTTGAGAAAAGACCTATAAATAAGAAAATGTCTTGACAAAACATAAAAACATCTAAATCAATGTCAAAATCCAAAAACAAAGTCAAAGTCAATGTCTGTCTTGTCAATCCAATTAGTCTCGTCAATCAATATTTAGCCCATGTCTAAACTATGTTATCTTTGTGCATTTGCTATGTAGGAAAGATTCATATTTGAATCCTCGAGACATTAGGTCAGTCTTTCTAGGTTTTTCAAAATAAAATCATGATTCCAACTTCTATCCTTTGGACAAGGTCATTGGTCATTGTGAACTACGAGGTCTCTGAGTGCACGACGTAGGCAAGGCCATCACTCGATGAGCCCCCGAGGCTGCACTAGGTCAGTCAATTAGGGTTCATAGAATTACACTGGCACACACATCAAAAGTCTTCAAGTAAGGATAAGTCATTTCCAAACATGGAAAACTCCTAAAATGAATTACGATAATCACTCATTCAACATGACAATCACACCAACACATCCACATCGACATGTAGTCACAACAAATCAACTTCAGTCAAACTTAGTCAAAACAAGTCAAATTGTCACAACCGGTCAATTCTTGGTTATCTTCCAGATATGTCCTTCTAAAGAATAGCCTTTGTCATTTATGCCCTAGGATGTGTCCTTCCTAGGCATCGTCACCATCATCTGACATTTTGAGGGATCCTCTCGACATCTATGGATCATTCCTCTCGAAATCAATGTTCTTTCAGATGTGTCCTTCTGGAGAACAACCTCCATCATTTATACCTTAGGATGTGTCCTTCCTAGGCATTGTCCCTGTCACCTGCCATTTTGAGGGACCCCTTTTGGCATTTAGGGATCAATCCTCTTGACACCAACATTATTCAGGATGTGTCCTTCCTGAATTTGGAAATCTTCAGCACTCATCATCTTGGCATCATCAAACAAAACACTTGGCATTTAGACACACTTGGAAAACACTTGGCACTTTTTTTTTTGGTTTTTCATCACGCTAGTAGTTTTTTAGTGAGATCCCGACAATAGGATTTAGAGAAACAATGACGTCTCATTACGTTTGTCTTGTGTTTTGACGCTCATGTTACTAGTTTCTCAGAGATGTCCTAACTACGAGATTTAGAAAAATAGTGACGTATCATGATAATGGCTTTATTTTGTTCTTTTGGCAATCATGTTGCTAGTTTCTCGAGGATGTCCTGGAAATAGGATTTAGAGAAACAATGACGTTTCATGGCTTGTCTTTCTTGTATTTTTCTTCTTGCAATTGGTTATGACAAAAAGACTGGGGCAATTGCGCTCTTAGTATGAGTCATGATTATCCTTGTCTGCGACTACTTATTTAATAGTTTTGCTACTTCTGGATTCGATTGTGTTGGAGTTTTTCATCAACATTTCGGATCACACTCTGTGATCCATCATTAGGATAGCTTATTTAATGTGATGGCACAACCTTGCACACCTTGATTTATGTCATATCATGGTGTTTGTTGGCTATTACAATAATCTTCCCAATGATGATTAAGAGCAATAAATATTAAAGTCCTATGGTAATTGTATACACCTAAAATTGGTCTCGAGAATTCCTAATAATTAAATACAAATTTATTTGATTAAATATCCTAATTTCCTCTACTATTGAATAAATAGAAATATTTATTTATATAGTTCACATTTAAATTTCATCTTAATTAAATAAACAAAATTAAATACTTTGTTTGATTTAATTATCAAATTCCTATTTTATTCTATCACATCAATCTTAAATTAATTTAAATAAAGATTAAACACTTTATTGATTATTTGCCATATTATTCTATTTAATTTAATAAACAACTTCTATAGTTCATTTTATTAAATTATTTATCCCTCTTTTGCTAATTTAAATAAATCAAAAATATTTGAATAAAGGCATAAAGAATTTTCCATCTATATTTCCTCAAAAATGAATTAGATATCCTATGTCTAAGTTATGTCTAAATTATGTCAAAATTAATGCTTTGAAACTTCACGAGAAGTTTTCGAGACAAATTGGAGACAAATTCCAAAATCTTCTCTCAATCCTCCTCCATCAATCTTTCCTCTTCTCTTGCCTAGTGTTTTCATGGGTAGAGACAATCACCAAAATTCTCTCAATCTCCTCCATATTTCACCATTCAATCCTCCAGATTGAATCCAAGCCTCTCAATTCCATCCCTGTGCATTTCTACAGCCAGGAATTCTATAAATAAAGCCTCATTGAATCAAGAAAAGGATCTAGATAATCTAAGTTATGCACTCTTACCCTACAGAAATTCAACATCCAAGCATCAAGCAATCAAAGTTTCATATCATGGCTGCCTCTTGTAGCTCTTCATTTGTCCATTTTCATGTTTAATCATTTATAAATCATCATATAGGATTATTTTTCAGTATTTAGCATCCATCTCATCCTTTGAATTATCATTTTAACAATCATAGTGCACTCACGATCTGAGAGCCACAATGATTTAATAAATCTTTGGAGACAGAGAACAATATGATGCTTTCAATAGATTATTGTTTTGAATTGATTCAATTTGGTTTATCTTTGATATAATGTCATATTAAGAAGTGTTTTGTGCTTTACACCTTATTCACACTTACAATTTGGCGCCCACCATGGGGAATTAACCTCAATTTTATCAATTTTTCTGGAAAGTGTCACACAAGTTCCCGTCGTGTTTTCTTTTAGCGCTTTCATCAAATACTATAGTGCTTCTATGGAAAACTACAACACTTCCATGCTCTGTTTTGGTACTTCCATGTTACTATAGCGCATCCATAAAAAATTTCAGCGCTTTCAACTTTAGTGCTTCTATGACCTATTTCAAAACACTGGTGATTTAGCGCTTCTAGGTCAAAATTTAGCGCTTCGGTGTCCTGTTTTAGCACTTTCGAGTTACAGCGCATCAGGTAACTGTTTTAGCGCTTCGATGGACTATTCTAGTGCTTTTGTAAAATCAATCTAGATCCAACGCGGTCACGGCCAAATTTTAATTTTTTCACAGTTGGACTAAAATTTATCAATCCTAGGATAGTCACTTCAGGTTTTCTAAAATTTATCAATCCTAGGGTAGCCACTTCTTGGTTTCTAAAATGTATCAATCCTAGGATAGCCACTTTTTTTTTCTTAAAACCAAATTTATCAATCCTAGGATAGTCATCACATTTTTACAGTACAAGTTAAAAAGAACAAACATGATTTCTGTGAAGCAACACCTTCACATAGATTAGAAAATTTATTTTTGGGCTTAAAACATAACAACTTATATGTTGTTCTTGTATTGATTAGGCTTATGCTCTCCCCTTAACTGGGTGACCAAAGCGCCAGATTCACTTTTACTTCATTCTATTTACGCTTTATTAAATCCTTTAGAAGGCCTATCGTAGTGGGAAAAAGTACTCACCCCACGGGAACAACTTAAGTGGGAATGCCTAAAGCCAAGGATTCCAACCCACTATAATAAAAATGCAAGTTTTTGATGAAAGTCCAACTTGACAGTAGTGAGCAAGATAACCATCCCCAAAATATTTGTTCTAAAGATTGGGAGGTCTCCTAAGGGAGTTTATCTATTTGCCGCACCGCATGGAAGCCCTATCTACGAACCATAGAGTAGTATCTCGTCGAGTCAGTAGCCATACATTGTCATACTCATAGTGCAAGGGGAGGGAATAATCTACCCCCAAGACACTCACCATATAATTGCCAATGATCATTTGCTCAGAGGATGAGAAATCCAACTTTGAGTACGTGCCTAGAAATGACAAAAACACGGGCGCCCTCTGGGGGGTGACACAGCTGTGTGAATCAATGCAATTCAAGATGTGGGCTTTGAGTATAATGATGACCTACTTTTCCTTAAGTGTGAGTCTGTTTGATTTGTGTACAATTTTCAAAGCAACCCGTCAAAATCAATAAGAACCATTCGTGGTTCTTGAACATACACGATCTATTCAATTTAAAATCAAATTATTCACAATTGCTTGTTGTGTTTTCACAATAATCATTAAAATCAGATTAAATATCATCCTGAAAGCAACAAAGTCAAGTTAGATAAAAAAAAATCCATGCTTCAAAAGTGGAAGTCCACCACATTTGTCAAGAGGAAAATCAAAATCACAAAACCCAAGGAACCTTTGAGTTATCGAAATAAATTAAAAAGAGGGCATTTTCTATATCAAAATCGAAAACTCTTCTTACAACATAGAACATTGATCCATAGATATCATGATTTTGCTAGGGGTCACACTTTAGATTATGCAGTAGAACCACTCTATTTACGAGCCTTCTTTCAAAGGAGAGCTCTCACACAGTATCACAACCGTAGTCAACACATACATCATGCTTATCTTCCACAATCCATTATACAGTATGCCACAAGGCCAGATCAAGTCTTACAATAAAGAGTCTTAAAAGTCCTTCTTTTAGCGCTCTGGAAAACCTGTTTCAATGCTTCGGGTCACTATTTTAGCACTTCTATGAAATAGCACTTTCGGGCACATTTTTAGCACTTACAGTCTTTGTTTTAGCACTTCTATCAAAACAACGCTTTCATCAGCTTTTTCAGCACTTTCGGGTATTGATTCAGTACTTCTGTCAAGATAGCGCTTCCATCAACTTTTTAAGCGCTTTCGGTCACTGTTTTAGCGCTTTTGTCAAGATAGTGCTTCCGAGCACTATTTCGGCGCTGCTATCAAGATAGCGCTTCCATCAGCTTTTTTAGCACTTTCGAGCACTGTTTTGATGCTTCTGTCAAGATAGCGCTTCCATCAACTTTTGCAATGCTTTCGAGCACTGTTTTAGCACTTCTGTCAAGATAATGCTTTTGTCTCCTGTTTCAGTGCTTCAAGACTCTCTTCTAGCGCTTTTGTGAAATAGCACCTTTGTACTTTGTTTTAGCAGTTTCAAAACAAAGAGTTCAAAATCTTACCAATCAGTCAGTCTGTCATTTTATCCACAATTTTCATTAGAAGCAAGTTTCTTTTTATTAGAATCACTGTCTAGAGACCGAAAAATAGATAGGTTTATACAAATTTCCAATCTTATCAACTAAAACAAGATCTTTCAAATCACAAGTGTCAAAATCAAATACACAATCGATTACTACACTAAAGTTTCATCATCAGGATACTATCATCCTTTATCACGAAACCAAGTATAGTGATCAAATTTTTTAACATAGGCTCATCAATAAGATCAGTCATCTTATTCGACTTTGTTAAAAGTTCAATTGACATTTTCCCACCATAGAAGATCAACATTTCGGAAGAAAGGGTAAAAATTTGTATGTCAATCTTCACTAGGTCCCAAAAATAGAGACTCTTAGAGCAAGAACTTGAAACATCCCAAACAATGGTAGAGGAAAATCCTAGGAACAATCTGAACCACAATGATAAGAATGAAATAACTCCCAAGGATATTCAGATAGTTCAACAAGATCCCAAGTTCCATAAATTTATGGAGAAAATCTTAGAACAAGATATGGAGAAGTATCTTTTGATGTTGGCTAAATCAGGTGCCAAACTCTCCATGGATTTTGACATGAATCGTCTGAAGGAAGCACCTGGAACAAGTGAGATTGAGATACTACAACCTACATAAAAAATAGATCTAGTTGCTGCTTTGACATCTCAAATGCAAATATTATAACAAAAGATACAGGATATGATGAAAGGGAGTACTAAAAGATATCTGATATAGGACATTTGTCCTTATCCTTTCGACGCAATAGTCGACTTAATACCTTTTCCAAGACACTGCGAATTCCCAAAGTACGACAAGTACAATGGATCATATCCAGGATTTCAAAACAATGAGCCTTGAGTTTTCCCAAGAGGAAACTTACTTAATGAGGTTATTCCTAAGAAGTTTGGGAGGTACATGTCTGGAATGGTTCTCAAAGCTACAACTAGGGATCAGGACTTTTGAGGAACTTATCAACAAGTTCATCTTCGAATACTCATTTAACATCCAACATGATGTTACAATAAAGGATATTTACAACCTAAAAGAAAACAAAGGGGAAACGTTCTTGTCTTTTTTGCAGAGATGGCTATGACTATTCACTAGATATCCTAGATCCATTCCTGAGGAAGAAAAGATGGAGTTGTTCATTGACAACTTAAGGGAGGAAATGAGTTATAAACTAGAATTACAATGTCCTCTCACATTCAAAAAAGTAATAGAAAACAGTCTTAAAATTCAAGACGCATTAGTCAAAAGAGGAGTTATCAAGCATTTCAATGATAAAACAAATAACACAAGTAACTCCTCCAATCAATACTCAAGCAACGACAAGCCAAAATTTTGGCAAAAGAATCAAAACAAAATTACCAATGAAACATCGAATGATTCCCAAAATGTCAAACCAGTTTTTAACTTGACAACATCTACATCAAAGAATCAAAATAATAATCAAACTATCAAGTCAAATATCCTGCGAAGCAACGAGATTGTAAAAACACAGTCATATCAGAAACCTTAAAATTGGCGTAGGTTCACACCTTTAAGCCAAACAATAAAATCAACAATGAAAGAATTAGTCACCCGTGGCCTTATAGCTGCACGAGAAGCCTGATTCTAAGATCCAAAGGTGAAACCACCATGGTGGAATGGTGGAATGATGCAGATTACTACAACTTCCATAATAAAAAAGGTCATAAAACCAATGATTGTATGGAGTTGAAGCACACAATACAAGACTTGATCGACAACAATAAATCATGTGGAAACAACCTAGAACAATAACGATCATTCAGCCTTCAAAGATCCTTTGCCAAACTATGACAAAGGAGCATCATCATCTTCAAACAACAAAGGTAAGAACATTAACCATGTCTATGGCAAAACAATCCTTTGTTTATCAGAAGTGGATAGTGATCATACATTTGATCATGACATTGACGAACCCAACATCGACAACACTACCCCTTTGGATTTGCTCCGAAGCATACAAAACTCTAAAAATCAAATCAACGTCTTAAAAATCAGAGACTATTAGGAACATCAACCAGAAAATGTAATGACTAGGGGGAAATCCAAGGTGATGTTAAAGGGAGTTGGATCTACGCATGCAGTTCCACCTTCATCTTATTATAACATTGTCGATCAACTACAAAACATTCCTGCACAAATATTGATACTAGAACTCCTTAAATTATCACAATCACATAAGTTCTAGAACAAGCACTAGTAGCCATTACGGTACTAACCAATCTAAATTTTTGCCAGTTCCAAGCTATGGTGGGACATTTGACTACCCCTCATTGTCTATCATTCTCTGAATAGGATGATGTCTCACTAAATCATCCCCATAATACTGCACTCCATATAGAATTCCTAATCCACAATCATCATGTCAAGAGAGTTTTAATAGATGGGGGAGCTGGTCTGGACATTTTCACTCTCAACTTAATCTTTGTGCTAGGGTACTCCGATGACGCTATCGATGCCTGGAGAAAAATGACTATCAAAGCATATTATGAGGAGGAAAGATCATCCAAAGGATTAATTATGTTACCTATAAAAGTGGGGCCTATGATGAAACACATAGCATGTCAGGTTTTAGAAAAGGAGTTAACATACAACATACTCTTAGGGTGACCATGGATCCATGAAATGCAAGTTGTACCATCAACATATCATCAATGTTTGAAATTCCCAGTACATGGATAGGAGATGACCATATCTGCTAATTATAGTCATCCCCAACATTGTGACACAATTAGAATCTCCCAAGATACTTTGGTGCCTCACAACAGGGAAGCCTTTGGTTCAAAATCATCCAGTGAAGAAAAACATCCAAGTCTCACCACCAAGTGGGTAGAAAAGAAGAATAAAGGAAAAGAAAGAAGTCTTGATGAAACTCAATCAACCGATAATCTGGATCCACAAACTTCTTCATCACAAAAGTTTCAAGAGAGAATCTAACTGATAGACAAGGGCATGGGAACATATTCTATGGAGCAATCGCTTAAATTATCGCAGTTAATGCCATCTCGTAAAACCTATGGTCAACCATCTCTGATAAAACCTCAAACATCATTACCAGTCACAGTTCTTGCAGAAAGGTTTATCAAAATTGGTACCATAGAGGATGAGTCAGACAATAAAGAAATCTTGGATTGGCTATACAAAGATGAAGAACCCTTAACATCCAATATCAATCTCAAAAATGTCAATATTAACACTGATAACTACGAAAAAGGAAAAATTAGTTTAGAGAAAATGGGTTATGAAGGACAAGGACTTGTGGGATTAAGAAAGCATGGAATCATAGAGCCTATTCAGCCCCTCATTCTCCACTCAAAAGAGAAAATGGGACTCGGATACTCTAGTGAAGAAAAATAGGAACTGACAAAGAAGACTATGGAAAGAATCCTTGAACTTAGAAATAGCTCTGAGACAGATTCAAATGAATACGAGTGGGATTCATGTTTCGACGTATCTTTCACTGATATTCATATTGATGTCATCTAACAATATACACCTACATGTGAGGAGGGCCAAGGTTCTGGGTCAAGACCATTCATAGCACAATCACCAAATATTGATGACTCAAGTGGGGATGAACAGACCTCAAGTGAACTAGAAAATATTGAAGAAGGTACCATCATCGACCTCAATATTCTAATAAAAAACTATGATGAAATGGCTGTCCAAACCCTTACGTCCATCACCTTGAATGAATCTGATAACCTCATGCCATTAATCCATCCTGAACTAATTGACTGGGAACCTATTGAACCCCTAACTATGCCAAGATTTACAGACGATGATGCCATCATAAATTTCCTATGTCATACCGAACCTAGTACAAGTTTTGTCTATAATACTCATAACAACATGACTCGGTGGGAGGGTGTCAAATCTTCTTGTTGCAAAATTGAAAATAGGGAAAATAGATCTAATGGTGAAAACCATTCTATGGCAGCATTAGATCTAAAAAAAGAAAAAATAAAGAATGCATCTAACGGTGAAAACCTTTCTGAGGCACTAAAAGATGGAAGATTTGACACTCTTCCAGAACATTATCATGAGCGATCATCAGTTCTGGTAGAACCAACATAGTCTGTGAACATCGGGATTGAGGAAAAGGAAAAAATCCTACATCTGGCAGAATCCATGACAGGTCAAGAAAGACCGGATTTCATCAACTTCTTTAAGGAGAAAAGCATCAACTTCACTTGGTCATATTCTGATATGCCAGGCTTAGATCCAAATCTGCTCATGCATCATTTCTCTCTGCCCACAGGAATCAATGGTAAAGACAGAGCTAAAGAAATTGTTGGATGTTGGATTCATACGGTCTATCGACCATGCCAAATGGATATCAAACCTGTTACCTATTTCAAAGCTGGACAATAGCATCAAGATATGTATGGATTTTAGGGACCTAAATAAAGCATGCCCGAAGGATGATTTTCCACTACCAACTATCAAAATCATTGTGGACTTGACGACAAGGCATGCCATGTTGTCAATCATGAATGGTTTCTATGGGTACAATCAAATAAAAATAGTTCCAGAAGATCAGGAAAAGATGGCTTTTACATGTCCATGGGGAAATTTCTACTAGAACGTCATGCCATTTGGTTTGAAGAACGCAGGAGCCACCTATCAAAGAGCAATGACGACAATCTTCCATGATATGATGCACACCTTCATGGAGGATTACATGGATGATATTTTGGAAAAATCTTGTACAAGGAACAAACATCTGCATATCCTAGACAACATATTCACACGGTTGGAGAAATTCAATGTTAGGTTAAACCCCAAGAAGTGTGTCTTCGGGGTCACATCAGAAAAACTATTAGGGTACATTGTCTCAGAAAAAGGAATTGATGTGGATCCAGCCAAATCCAAAGCAAAAATGGAGATGCCACCTCCTAAAAATATCAGTCAACACAGATCACTACAGGGAAGGCTCCAATGGATCAAAGGATTTATCTCCTAGTTGGCGGAAAAAGGTCAATCTTTTAATCATATATTGCATAAGAATATAGTTTTCAAGTGGGATGAGGGGTGTGAAACAATGTTAAATCAAATCAAATAGTATCTATTTCCACCACCCATTCTGATGCCACCAACAGAAGGAGGACCTTTGATATTGTACATTGCCACAACAGATATTTGTTTGGGGGCACTATTAGCGCAAGAGGATTATGAAGGAAAAGAACATGCCATCTACTATATCAATAGAAATTTAAATGAGTATGAAATAAACTACACTTTCATAGAGAAGTCTTGCTTGGCAGTAGTGTTTTCTACTCAACAACTGAGACATTATATGTTGACCCATACAATCAGGTTAATAGAAAAAATTGACCCATTAAAATATCTACTCAGTAAAGCTGCCCTAACAGGTAGACTGGCTAAGTGGGTCATGCTATTAAGTGAATTTGACATTCAATATGTGGAAAGAAAAGCCATCAAGGGTTAGGCAATTGCTGAACAATTGGTTGAGGCTCCTTTGCCAGATGATTGACCAATGACAATGGAGTTTCCAGATGTAGACATTCTGACAGTAATGCCTCAACAATGGGTATTATATTTTGATGGATCATATACACAATGCGGATTAGGAGCAGGGATTTTGTTCATCTTTCCCCAAGGACACACCATTCCAAAATCATATAGACTTATGTTTCAGTGTACAAATAATGTGGCAAAATATGAAGCATTAATCATTGGGGTCAAAATAGAAATTCAATGGAAGATCAAGGACTTATAGGTATATGGGGACTCTCAACTAGTCATTTATCAAGTAAATGACAAGTATCAAACAAAAGATGAAAATTTGATGCCCTACAAGCAACAAATAGATGATCTGAAATAGTCCTTTGTTAATATAAAGTTTGATCAAATTCCAAGGGTGGAGAACAAAGCTACGGATGCTATGGCCACAATTGCTTCATTATTACAATTTCGTGAGAAGCGTGTTTGTTATGAGTTTATGGTGGAACAAGTATCATCTCCTTCCCATACTAATTTAGAATCCACTATCATCTACCATCTAGAAACCATTGAAACCTCCATCTATGAAAAGACCTATGCTTACCTGAAAGACGACATCCTTCCTCCTGATCTTTCTAGGAACCAAAAATGAAACTTCATCTGCCAATCCGCACGACATACTTTAATCGTTGACATAATTTATCATCGAGTTCTTGATGGTACCTTACTCCGATGTCTAGAACATGATGAATCTGAAATAGCCCTACGAGAGGTTCACGAGGGTATTTGTGGTACTCATTTGAGTGGGATAAATCTAATCAAGAAACTCCTTCATTTAGGATATTATTGGCCATGCATAGAGAAAGAATCCTATCAGTTTGTTAAGAAATGTCACAAGTGTTAGATTCATAGCAATTTGATACATGCACTAGAACAAGAACTACATCCCTTCACATCAACATGGCCTTTTTGTCAATGGGGTCTAGATCTGGTAGGCAAAATAAATCCTTCTTCATCCAATGGACACAAGTTCATTATCACAGCTACGGAGTACTTCAAAAAATGGATAGAAGTAGTTCCTCTTACAACCATCACTAGGAAGCAAATCTCCTCTTTCATCTTGAATTACATAATATGTTGATATGGAATCTCTTAATCCATTATCAATGATAATGGATGGCCTTTCAAAAATCAAGATGTCCAAGAGCTATGTGAGAAGTTTCATATCCAACATCATTTTTCAACATCGTACTATCCTCAAGGGAATGGCCAAGTAGAGGCCTCGAACAAAAAAATTCTAAAATTCTCAAAAATACGGTTAACAATGTTGGACATGATTGGCATGTTCAACTAGATCTTGCACTATGGGCCTACAAAACAAGTATTAGAACACCAACAGGAGCTACTCCATATGCCTTGGTATATGGATCAAAAACCATATTACCCATTGAAGTTGAGATTCCATCCCTTCGTGTATCACTCAGAGGGATCATTTCAAATGAAGACTATAGGGTATCTAGACTGCAAGAACTGGAATTGTTAGATGAGCATCATCAACATGCTGTTAATCATCTCACAACTTATCAACAAAGGATGTCAAGAAGTTACAACCACAGGGTAAAACCAAGGGTCTTTCAAGTTGGTGACTTAGTACTAAAGGAAAACCCTAGGAATCAGTAGGATAGAGAGAAGAAAGGGAAATTTGAGTCTAACTGGCTTGGTCCTTTTGACATCATATCAGTATATGGATCAGGTGCATATCAGCTATCAACGTCAAAAGGGGATTTTTTTGATGAACCTATCAACAGTATCCATCTCAAAAATTTCTATGTTTGAATATCCTAGTGCACGGGTCAAACCTCTAAAAATGGTTTCCTTGATGAAAACCTGGCAAACAGGCATCTTGGCAATGCAAAAAAAAATTAAAAAAAAATATATATATATATAATTCAAAAAGAGAAAAAATAGAAAAATACACAAAACAAAGAGTGTAATCAAAGCATATGGTAAAAACCTGGAAAAAGGTGTCGTATGTGATTCTAAAATCAGATTTCCCATCTATTTTGATGTATATCAGGATCATTAGTCTGACAGTCAGTACCGTTTTATATCATATCAGTAGTCTTGCCATCATTGCATCCATATCAAAATCATGTCAGATAGTCAAGTCTCACTCCAAAGCTTGGGGGCAACATCTAGATATCACTAGGGGCAACAAAAACATCGATTTCACCAAAGGGAAAACAACAGTATGACAAGAAAATGAAAACAATGATCAAAACGCAGCATCAATCACCATCGAAAACACATCAAACATCCATATCATATCAAAAATCCAAAAACATGTCAAAAAGTCAGTCTAGAAAAGCAAATCCAAAAACATAGGTATGTGTTAGTCGAACTATGTGGTCTTTGCATCTATAATGTAGGCAAGGCTAATCTTTAATCAGCCCCTAAGACCCCTAAGATAGGTTAGTAGGTTAGGTCTTTGGTCAAAATCACAAAAACATCTCAAAATCAGGATGGATGATCTAAAATCTGAATAATGATTGAAACACTCTAAGTAAAAAAATGGATACATTGTATTTTTTATTATCATTTCTTTGGAGTTACTCAATGATGTATTGAACTAGAGGAACAAGGAATAAGAATGATGTTTTTATTATCTGCTGTCTATAAGTTAATCATATAAATGTATGAATTATCAGGGGATGTGCTATGAAAATGTATCACCGATGACATTCAGAATTCCTACATTGAAATGATTAATCACTGCCTATTTATGCAATGAATGCTCAGGTCATCTCGGTTCAATCATACCTATATGCTTCTATTCACTTGCAATATCAAAAATCATGAAAGAAGTACTCAGGTCATCATTGGTCTAACACATACCATTGACGCTTGTACCCACTTTCAGCATCCAATAAAGCTCTATGATGACAAAAAGCACAAAAGTACTGTTAAAATGACAATCGTTTTGCATATAGTTGCCTATTAAAATTAGATTGAATTCATCATATTCATTATCTACAAAGTATTTGTTGCATAAAGGGTTCCAATCAATGATTATCTTATCTACAAATAATACTGAGTATACTTAACATAATTCCAAAAATCATCATCATTTAGTTTCATCATTTTATCATCCATCAACATCATATGCATACATCATTTTCATTCATACATTTTATCACATATAAAATAAATGCAAGTCATGTCATTATTATCATTACATCCATCCATTATCATTCATCATAAGATCATCATTTTATCATTATCACATTTTAAAACAAAAAGCATTTATTCATCCATCCATACATTTTATCACATTTTTTTGAACATCCATATAGATCATCATTTAGAAATTCATACATCACATCATACATCCATATGTCATATATTCTATAAATACATTTATCATTGAATCATCACATTTAAAAATAAAAGGAATTTATCCATCCATCCATTATCATTCATCATAAGATCATCATTTTTATCATCATCGCATTTAAAAATAAAAAAACATTTATCATTACATCATCGCATATTGAAATAAAATCATTCATATAAATCATCACATATTGCATGAATCACATAATAAATGCATCAATCATATAGATATCATAAATCATCGTAAAATCACATCAAGTGCATCTCATATATATATATATCATCAGTTTCAAGTATACAATGAAGTCTAAGCATAAAGATACATCATCAAAAATGAGGTATATCATAATATACATCATGTCTCAAAAAGAAGAATCTCAATAGCATCTACAATCTGTTACTGCCAGAATGTGTGGGCCCAATAGGACCTATACCACCATGACCCCCAGAGTAACCAAGATCTCTAGGATCTCTGTGTGGAGGCTGTGTCACCCCCTCACTCATTGTCCATGTATGCGTCTGCCTAGATCTCGAGGGGGCATAGCTGACTCTACGATCATCAGGCACTGCATCATGATATATGCCCCAATAAAACTCAACCTCTCAATCAGCCCATAGAACCTCCCTCATATAATCTCCTGCTGAGGTACCATCAGCCACTCTCTGTAAGGTCTCCGCTGTCTCCTGTGCCCTCTCAGAAATCTAACGAGCACTGTCTCACTCAACTGTGAAAGTGGCAACCTACATCTGCACAACGACCAACTATTCCTGAACCTACGTTAAAGCCCGAGCATGAGCTTGACCTTGGGCCTGCATCTGAGTCTAGGTCTAAATGAGAAAACCCTGAACCTGTACCAACTACCCCTGCAATGTCTGGACCTATGTCTAGAGACCGACAATTTGGCTTTGATAGTCCACTGGTGGTACTGTCACTGCTCGCCTCTTGTGAGGCCTACTGGATGATGGACCACTACTGACTGGTCCTACTCCTCTGTCCCCTCCACTGCCACCATCACTATCATCACCACCCCTCTCCATGCTACTACCTGACGGAGTACCACCCTCACTTTCTGCTGAACCCTCTGCCGCATTCTCCTGTACCGGTAACGGTGTTGGCTCATCTAGAATAGTAATGCAAGGATGTGGAAATAAGACCAGGAATGCAATGTACTCCTCTGTAACTGGTGCCTCTGCAATGTCTCTCCGTATGTCCCATGGTGATTCTTACAATGCCCTATATCCCTCTATTAGAACATCATACAATAGACAAGGCCCCCAATCAGGAATCACTTCGTCGCCTAGCATAGTGAGCTACCCCCTGTGGCATACACTGCACAATGGCATACTGTCTATACACTCAGCACAATAAAAATCTCTCTAAAACAAAAGGTGTCTGGACGATCAGATACATAGAATCACAGAGGTATCCTAACACTGCATCATCCTTGTCCCACTACTCATAGTCTAAGTATGGACGTCAAGTAATAGTCTCTGTGTCATCAAAAACCCGCCTCCAATGCTCTAACTTACCCATCTGGGCCTGGGTAAGCTGACCTCTATATCTGAACACATAGGGTTTGCCTGCTGATCTGTCTGCCATTGGAAATGGCCGAACAATAGAAAAATTCTCCCATACCCACACTTATAATAGGGTCATCCCTGTTGATAAGGTGCATGCCTCTAGGTACACAACTGAGTGAATATCATGATAAAGATGTTCCAACATGCACATCCCCCATGCATATCTAGTACCATGTACCATCATGCTCTTTAAGGTCCTGCCCCAACCCATGAGGAATCCCTTTGACCTATGATCAGGGCAAAGGAAACCTCCAATAAATCTAGCAAGCACTACTGGTAGTGTCACATATGAATCGGTGATCCTCCTCCATCGGATGCTCAGACCCTCAATATCCTGATCCTGGAATACTCTGCGAAGAGCATCTCTACCACCAATACCATGAGAATCGTACACTACGATCTCCCCCATAAATGGAATACACAAAATCTACCACACATTCTCGGGTGTGACCGTCATCTCGCCAGTGGGTAAGTGAAAGGTGTTGTGGTCACTATGCCACCTCTCAGCCAAAGCAATCAATAGACCCCGATTAATCCTAATCTGGGTCATGTCAAGAAAACTAGTCAAGCCGCATCGACCTATAACCTGAATCTCATCTGGTGTCAGATGAGGTATCAAGTTTTTCGTCCAAGGAAACCTCTCTCGCATTTGGAGAGTACCCAGCTCCTCTTATCATCACAATGAAAAATCTACAATCAGTGCACTATGTCTAGAAATCAAAAGTCATTCTACAATCAAGTCCATTCCAAATTTGGTATGAATTTTTGATCAAAATTCATGGGTGAACATGAAAAAACCTCACTTATCATGAGGTTCATCAAACATTAACTAAATCTCACCTATCATGAGATTTATCAGATATTGAATCATTTCCTCGCCTATCATGAGGATCATCACAAATAGGATTTCTTCTTGCCTATCATGAGAATTTAGTCTTATTTAAATCATCAAACTCCAACATCAAGAATTTGGATTACCAATCATACCAATCCGAAGAATGGACATAATTAGAATTAACGAAATCAAGGTTACCTAAGTCAAAATCTTCAATTCTGACATGAAAGCGCTAAATCAGGCACCCCAAGCGCTAAATCCCAAAAGTGCTGCTTTATCACTCAAAAGCGCTAAATCAAGCACCCAAAGCAGTAAATCTCGAAAGTGCTACTTTAGCACTCCAATGCGCTATAACAGGCATCTGAAGCGGTATTGTACTCTAAGCGCTATTTTATTGCATCAAAGCGCTAAAATAGTTTGTCAAAGTGTCGCTTTACCAGAAGCACTAGAATAGACCATGAAAGTGCTAATCAACCAAATTAAAGTGCTATAACTCTCAAAGCACTAAAATCCGGCATCATAGCGCTAAAATTCACTACCTAAGCGCTATATCATCGAAAGCACTACATTATCCTATGGAAGCGCTAGAGAATTTCATGCAAGCACTAAAACTCAAAGTGCTACACCAGAGTAAAAGCGCTACAGTGCGGTTTGAAAGCGCTAAAACAGGAAAAATTCACCTAAAATTATAAAATGCATAAAAAAAATAGAATTTCAGGAAAACGAGGAGGATAATGGGTACATACCGGAGGTCCATACATGGCCGACCGTCGGTGATGTCGAACACACTCGAAACGGTGAGTATGGTAAGGGATTGGCATCCTACTCCAGCTGGTTGAAATGTCTCTATCACAAGGATTTTTCAAACTGAAAAGTGCAAATGACTTTGAAAATGACCTTTTGGACGATATATAACTTTTGAAAAGGGATTTTTGAGGGGTTTTATTATATTTTGATTAATTTTATCCATGATATTAATTGAAATTCATCTGCAGGCTGTATTTCTTCATCATTTGTCAGGAGATAAATTATTTCATCATTGTATCTTCATCAAATCATCAGAAAATCATAAATTTTTTGAAAAATTCAAAAAATCATCAAATCATTAATTTATCTCCCGAGGGGGCATATTATCAACAATCATCTGAAAATCAATGTCTGGGGCATATGATTTTTTTATTTTTCTTTTATCATTGATCCTCGCAGTAGCAACAAAATTTTCTTCAGAGCAACGCATAAACACATCACTTCGAAGAGGGGAAAAATGTATACACCTAAAATTGGTCTAGAGATTTCCTAATAATTAAATACAAATTTATTTGATTAAATATCCTAATTTCCTCTACTATTGAATAAATAGAAATATTTATTTATATAGTTCACATTTAAATTTTATCTTAATTAAATAAACAAAATTAAATACTTTGTTTGATTTAATTATCAAATCCCTATTTTATTCTATCACATCAATCTTAAATTAATTTAAATAAAGATTAAACACTTTATTGATTAATTGCCATATTCTTCTGTTTAATTTAATAAACAACTTCTATAGTTCGTTTTATTAAATTATTTATCCCTCTTTTGCTAGTTTAAATAAATCCAAAATATTTGAATAAAGGCATAAAGAATTTTCCATCTATATTTCCTCAAAAATGAATTAGATATCCTATGTATAATTTATGTCTTAATTATGTCAAAATTAATGTTTTGAAACTTCACAGGAAGTTTTGGAGACAAATTGGAGACAAATTCCAAAATCGTCTCTCGATCCTCCTCCATCAATCTTTCCTCTTCTCTTGCCTTATGTTTTCATGGGTAGAGACAATCACCAAAATTCTCTCAATCTCCTCCATCTTTCACCATTCAATCCTCCAGATTGAATCCAAGCCTCTCAATTCCATCCCTGTGCATTTCTACAGCTAGGAATTCTATAAATAATGCCTCATTGAACCAAGAAAAGGATCCAGAGAATCTAACTTATGCACTCTTACCCTGCAGGAATTCAGCATCAAGAATTCAACATCCAAGCATCAAGCAATCAAGCTTTCATATCATGGCTGCCTCTTGTAGCTCTTCATTTGTCCATTTTCATGTTTAATCATTTAGAAATCATCATATAGGATTAGTTTCCTGTATTTAGCATCCATCTCATTCTTTGAATTGTGATTTTAACAATCATAGTGCACTCATGATCTGAGAGCCACAGTGATTTAATAAATCTTTAGAGATAGAGAACAATATGATGCTTTCAATAGATTATTTCTTTGAATTGATTCATTTTGGTTTATCTTTGATATAATGTCGTATTAAGAAGTGTTTTGTGCTTTACACCTTATTCACACTTACAGTAATATGTTGAAGGATTTGGTCTGGGAACTAACATGCATCTCCTTTTGTCTTGTCATCTTCTCTTGCTCATCTCATATAGGCATTGCATCCATCTCGTCATCCATATCTTTTACAATAACATTTCTTTGTCTATTCATATTCTAGTCTTCTCATCAATTTTGAGAGCACACCCATGTTCTTGGAAGCCATCTGTCCTCTTGAGGGGGCATACCGCTACCCTCCTCGTCATTATTCCTCATCTTATTTTGCACTAGGGCATAACTTTGACTTATTTTCTTTGTCACAATGCGACATGCTACATTATGAAAAAGAGGGGCACAATATAGACACTTAAAAATGACCTAGGCCTACAAGCTCTATTTTACCACTTTCATCCTAGCATAATTATGACATTTAATTATGTCCTTGGTCCACATTCGACTATTAATTAAGTAATTAATTATTATTTAATTAAATCATGTCTATTGTATTCTTCATGATTATTAAATAAATAAATTATATTTATTTATTCAAATGCATCATTAATTGTCTATTATCTTCTTACAATTAAATAAATTTATTAATTTACTTAATTACCTTTTATTCATTTATTCTTCATGATTATTAAATAAATGAACTTTATTTTTTTATTTAATATGTCACTAATTCTCATAATTAAATGAATTTATTAATTTATTTAATTATCGGTCATAATCCTCTAAATTAAATGATTATCTTTAATTATTTAATTACCTAATTTAACATTTTTCTCATTTTAAATAAATTAAATTATTTAAAATGATTTCGTTTTATTAACTGTCACTTCATTTTAGTAAATAATCTAAAAAAGATAATTTATTGTCACATTAAATCCTTATTTTGAATTAATTAATTAAAAATGGTAATCTTCTTCCAAAAATCAAGTAATTGAGCAAATTCTTGATTTTTCAAATCTACTTTTCAGTTCAACTCTTATCTTATTGATTTTTTGAATCTTACAAATCAAGCAATTTTTATTTTCTTGATTTTCAAAAATCTTTATCTTTTTGACTAATTATCACATTTATTCTCAACCACCGATTTGATTTTATAAAATGACATCTTGACCACTCATTTAGCAATCTTTCCCTAACCCTAATTAGGGATTGTCACATGAAATCTTGTCCACTGATTTTAGGCTTTGTCAGCTTTTAATCTCGTCCATCCATGCAAAATTACATTCTCTATAAAATGTCAATTTTTCTCACAGTTAAAAAAACTTCATTATTAAAACCACTTCATTATTATAGAAATTTTATATGTAGATTTTACTTGGCATTTAGCTTATTTGATTTGATTAACTTTCATAGGCATAGTCTTTTGTCATTCAAATCCTTCAAAACTTGCATAGGGCTTGGTCACAATCGTTTGCTCACACACACAAATCTAAGGGCAATAATCATACACTGCAAGCTAGGTGGTGCTATGGAAGCGAATCATGGAAGCTTCAATAGATATCTGGTATAATCATTTTATTATTTTATTTCTTTGTCTTCCATAGTTTTCTTTGGGTTTTTTTTTAATCTAATCTGCTAAAACCTTTACCTGAAAAATAACCCATTGATACAGTTGGCTTCCTCCAGAACCCGAATACAAAGAATCTCTCCACCATTCTTCCACACTCCAAACAAGACACCTGCAATGACATACAAGATGTCCACACACATAGGCAATAGCTCCAACCATCCTTCACATGAAAAAGGAAAAAGCCAAGGAAAAATTGCACCAATCTTTGGAACACAAGCATCAAATCCTTCAAAAGGTAAAAGGATCAAGCTACCACCACTCCACTGTGCTCACTATCTATCTAGAAGCAACACCAAATTCAAATCTCTCAAACACAAACACAAAACATGAAGTAATTCTCTAAAACAAGAAAAACAAATCAGCTAGAACAACAAACCGAAAAAATTGACTGCTCCTATCCGACTGATCAAAACCACGCAACTAAAAAATAGCACACACAACTCGTGCTAATCCATCCAATCACCCATACCTCCAAGGTATACACATCAATAGACTCATGCCAGAACTTATCCACCCATCAACTGCATAATACAAGCACCATGTGCCAACCAGTCAAGAATACCAAGCACATCCAAGAGCTCTCACCACATGGGTAATATCCAGATGAATGCAAAGAACTAGAATGAGCACATTCAACGCGTCTCTTCATTAGCATACAAGAAAAAAAAGAACCATCACAAGTGATCCATGCATACCAAGTCTACCAATCATGACACATAGAAGAGCATAACCATCTAGTACCAAGGAACATCCACAATGATATGTAAATCTGAAAACCAAACATGCCCTTCTACACACACTTCTATATGCCATCTGTGTCTAGTATGATCTCCTTCACATCCCAAAGGGGAGCCTCTCAAAGAAGATCAAACCAGCCCATATTATTATCTCCTACCAATTCTCAAAAGCACTAGGAGATAAACTATGCTTTCCACCTTTCACTATGGATCCTCCAGAAACTTAAAATAGAGTTCAAGATCCACATCATGAGAGAAAGCATAAAAAACACATCTGAAAAGATATAATGGGAAAATAGCTCTCAGAAGAACTTCACTGCCAAGAAGACCAAAGGGAAAAAGATGCTCCTCTAGGATATACAAGCCACCATGACTTATCCAAGAGAAATCTCATTATCAGTCTTTGTTGAACTCACGTTCAACCAAGGTGTAGGCTACTCAGACTTTCAATTGTAAATAGCACAACAACCTCACCTTATTCTTCATGTACCCATGAGCACCAACAACCGATCACCTCATGCTAAACTTTGATCTGCATTACTAAAACAAACATGAAGGTCTCAAGCACATGACCAATGCACTCAAAAAATAGAGAAACACCGTACCACTGTCAAAGCTCCAAACCTAGGAATTAGGAACTTATCATGACATCATGATATTATCATCCCCCTTAGGAGATCCCATGCTCCAAGAAAACATACCAAGGTCTCAAGAGCAATGCATCATGCCAAAACTCTAATGAGCAAACAAGAGTATACCATGACATAAAACAAAAAAACTCTAAACCAATATCACCTGTCAAGCACCACCAGTACCTCAACCAAAGACTCGCAAGAGTTCTCCATGGCTCTAGGATTCTGCACATCCTCGAAATGTGTCTATGCAAATGCGAGAGGACTCTTTTTCAGCAACAAAATCTAAGACCTCCACCCGAAACATCTGAAACACCAAAGAAGATCACCAGTCATTGCTAAATCTCCCACTGAACGTGGCACCGAGCCTTCCAATCACCATGACCAACCACCTGTTGATCCCGAAAAGCTCTAGGTACAATCGACAACATGTCCATCGGATAAGAACACCATACAACACCAAGATCCCCAGATCACACAAACCGCACAATCACTATCAAAAGCTTACACTAGCCAGTGCATCAAGCTCTGCATGACATCGTGATACTCTCGCTACAGGTCCCCATAACTGAATATCCAGGTACTCAAATGCCATTCCTCCTTGCATCTCAAAACAACTACACCAATGCACAAGTGGCCACAGACAAGGCGAGCTAACAGATCTGCACCACCACTGAAGCAACCTTTTGGATATTGATAGTCCACTTCTGAGTTGACTCACAACAATCATGTAGGTAAAGATAATCCACAAAATTGGACAACTCATAGATGCAACCAGTGAAAAACTCTACAAATCTATCATCACACTGGAAATTGCACAACTGAGATCTCAAAGAGAAAATCCAGGTAGACAACATGACTCAAACACCAGATCAAGCTCAAATATGATTCGCAAGTTACGCCCACAACCCAAGAACCATAGACTAGGAAACCAACAAGAAAAAACCACAATAATGTTGAGTGAAAAACATATACCAACACTCCCATGCAAAGAAGACATCACACCTCCTCAAACTATGTTGAACTGCAACTATCTCATCCAGGCACACCCCAAAAGATAGGGTCTAGAAAATAGTTTAACAACAACTCCACAAACCACAAGTTTTACTTGACCGTGCAAAACTTGCAAAACTACCATGTTTCCAAAACACACATGCACCTCCATATTCACTGCACACTTGGACGAATCAGGAGTCTGCACACAATCATCACGATTAACCAAAACAGTGAAAGAACTTGAATATGCATCATATAATTTTTTAGGAAAATCTACAGAAAACTCTTCAGAACCAAAGACATGAATCTGAAACATGCTAGTACAAGGTACATGTAGTATAGGAACTCTAGGCCTACTCCAGACTGATTCCAAAACCACAACCATGTACAAGCATGCGAGAGATCCAAGCTATTCAGAAGTTTCAGACTACCTAGATCAACTTCATAGCCTTCATGCAATCAGGGCAATAGAGAAAATACCTTCAGTGCTAAGTCAAAACACCCAGCACAAGAAAAATACTCCATGGTTGTGAAACAACCCAAGAAACTCCATACCACCTGGGAGCCTCTCACACAAACACCCAGTATGAATCACGCTCTCCTACAACACAACCATAAGCATACCTCACACCCCTTGCATCAGGATCATTTGTTGCCAAACAAGAGCCTCAAACCACATCGCCACAATATGATCAACTCCAAAATCTCCAATGCCTATCATGTTGCATCTTGAACCAAAAAATAAAGAACTCTTACTCATCCGAAATATCAAGCATCATCCGATCCCTCAGGATTTCCTCAAGCTTGCGAGGCTAAGAAATCTTCACAGGAGAAATACCTAGAACCTCAATAACCAGGAGAAGGCTCTGATACCACTTGCTGGTATCATGAAAAATCCTTGACCACCTTTAAACAGTAGTGCCTTAGTGAATTTCATTTCTAAATCACTCCAGAAGCACTAACAACTATGCCATAAAGTGGAAATAGGCTCAATAGTTCTCCCACATTAATTCTTTTGAGAAAAGAACATGCAAACTTAAACCAGATTCAACACCATGAAAATACAAACAAATGAACATAGATTTATGTGGGGAAAACCCTTTCGGGTAAAAATCCCCACACTCCAAAAGATAGAGCCATAGTATTATTCAACAACTAAATGGTTACAATACAATATCAGGCTCATAGCCATTACAAGAATTACATCTTCTTCATCTAGAGAAATACGGGCAACAACATAGATTTGCAACCTTTGACTATTACACTATCTTCGCAAGACATACAATGAAGGTTCCCTTCAGCTCTTCATCCCATTTTAACAACCAACCTTTCAGTCGGCACAACCTAGTTTCCACCTTAGGTTCACATCTGCCCAGGTTCCGAGTGTCTTAGTGTTCGCGGTTACAATGCTCTGCACATATCGCTCGAACAAACACTCTCTGATCTCTGACCAACCTCATCGATCGTGGATCTGCTGATCTACCGATCATTCGATCTTTCGATCTGATCTCTATCGGCTTTCTCTACTTTCAAATTTAGCTTCTCAGCTTTGGCTTATTATCGATCAACAATCAGCCTCACCTTTTGGCTCAGCATCAATCGACATTCCATCGGCCTCGAGCTAACCTCTCAACTTCTAGTCAAAATTGTATTCCCACCAAATGGCCATCAGGGTCTCATAATATCCACCAACAAGCTTCACCATCTCGGGTTGTGTGCATCACCCTAGCAACTGACATCGAGCTTATAATCAATTCTCACTCAGATCAAACCCTCAAGACGCGTGCACAAGCATTCGATCACTAGCCATTGATTTGCAACAACGATGGAAAATCAACCAATGAGATTTCACCATGTGTCGCACTGCCATTCATCCACTACTTGTAGATAAGTCAACTTGAGCTCCATTGCTAACCATCAATCAAACCTCTAAGGTTTGGTGATCAACAGATCTACTGCTAGCCAAGTGCAAAGCCCTCACAGTATGGCGATTAGCCAAAAAACTGCCAACAACCAGCTAACCTCACGCAACCGCCAGCTAAACATTTCGCAGTCAGGAAGCATCCACCTTTGCAAACACAACCACCACTACAGCTGGGCCCACCAAGACATGCATCTTGTGCTCATGGACTTCCAAAGCATCAAGAAGGGAATCTCCAATATTCCCTTGAGCCCGCCCAAAACTAGCTTCTGAAGCTGCCACGTGCCCACCGCTTTCGTTCTTCACTTAGAGCACACTCGAGTCCCACCGAGCCACGTGTAAGCTGCTAGAGCTCCTTTGGGGAATCTCAAGTGACATCCACTATATTCCCCAAGGAACTCCTGAGACATTGACAAGTGTCCATGGCCCACCAACACAACATAAATGCTCAGGGCCCACCATCCTTCTGTTGCGCACATTGCTTAACTCACCGCCACGTGTTGAACGCACAAGCAATTCCACTTGGACAAAAATTTCTTAGTGGTACTTGCATCAGGATGGCATGGAACACAATGGATACCATTAGATCAAAGCCTCCATAGCCATCGATCAGGTTCTTCGCCACTTGGTCCAAATTCAATCGCTCAATGCATATCGGCATATTGATGGGACATGAAATTTCACTCACTGATATGAGATCACCTCGTCGCATCGGCCCATCAGTGGAACAACACAAAGACTCCCCATGATATTGATCGCTAGCTGATAAGAAATTCCACCAAGCTAGACCCTTTGAGTTGTCATTGGAACACCACCAGAAGTCCCGCTGACTGGACAAAGTCTCAACGACAAGGAAAAGGTTGAACACATGAAGTCCCCCGGACCAAAGCGGTACAAGCCATTGAGATTGAGGCACATATTTCCAACAAAAATTACCCTTCCCTGGTATAGCAACATATGCATTAATAATGAATAGTGCCTAACTGTCAGAGGGGCTTTTCCTTCTTTCAACTTTATCAAGTCATAGTGCAATTTCTCAGCAACTCGGTGAGCATAGTCAAACCACCTGTGTTGTTTTTTATACTGAATATCCATGATCATAATTATCAAGGATAAAACTATCCTTTCATCACATTTCCCCCCAAAAATTGACACAACATATAGTATGTGTATCTGAAATAATCAATAATTTCCTCACAATCCAAAGGTTCAACCTCCTTGATTGCAAAACCAGAGCCCTTATCTCGCCTATATTTGGGAAATTCACCTCTTGTAATCCCAATTATATGATGAGCATATTACTTGTGCAAATTCTCCATACTGATTTTTCATTGCCATCAGGGTTCATTCCATAAACCTCTATGACCTTACTCCTCTTTATTTCAAGAATTCTTCTACCATCCGTATCCGTGACCACCCTGTTGACATCATCATATCGGTCTACATTATACAAAATTAAATATACCTCCACAATGATATTAGGGACAACTAGTTTCCCCAAGTCATAACCCCATACATTTCAACTAGGGTGTGGAGCATCCCTCCTTTTGAAATTGTACAAAAATAACTCCAGTCTAGGCTTAGGCATGCCAATGTCACAAATTCCTGCCGCAAGGTCCATGAAATTGGTGGTTAATATTCCATCCCTAGTGGCCTTTTTATCACTTTCTTTGACATTTGCAGGCCGAAACTTGTCCATGGAGCGGACACAATTCTTTGGTTTCCCCTTTTTTCAGTCAATTCCCTAAGATGTCTGCAGTGGGTCTTGAGAAATGTTTTGTTTTTTTCTCTTGGGGGTGGGCTTAGAAGAAGACAACTCACCCGAATAACTCATATTAACTAGACTAGTGTTCCTCAAGGATGAATTCTAGTTGGGTTTCAAATTGATATGCTTTAACAATTTCATAATCAAAAAATAGTTCTACTTTATTTATCCTACCCCATCCAGGAAATAAACTAATCAAGAAAATTTGGGAGCCCTATTTTACCCTCATAGACAATTCCTAAACCATTTGATACACTGAAACAATTCTTGGAAAAGAACAAAACTTTGCAAGGTTCAAATATGGCTTACCTAGGGAAAACCTTCTGCAACTCTAGTTCATTGTGGTTCTTCATCACTCCACTATCTTCTTCAGCCCCACATATGCTAGAATGAAAGAAAATTCATGCAACAAGCCTTTTCACAGCTAGTTGGCCAAATTAAGTCACCATTAATGGCACCAAAAACCTCATGAAAGTGAAAACATCTATTTTTTCAGTTGCCCGCTCTTATTTGAATTTGAACCGTTGATGTACATTTTTTAAAACTTGATCCTACAGTTCACATATTTCCACCATCCCCATTATGATTTTCTAGTGATTTGGTATGTACCAGGTGATAAATGAGAAATTTTCCACGTGTGCTCCTTCGTATGTACAAGTATCATCCATCAATACCTCATTCTTGCTTTAGAGTCTAATCCAATGATGGAAATGAAGCCAGTGATGAGACATTCATCGTTGATCTTAGTCACATGAACATCCTAGCCACAAACATCCTTTACATCACTTACCACTCATCCCTTTCCCTTTACGTGGTCTCAACTGGTGATGCTTCGATCTCCAACAACGGGGAGAAAATCCACCCATTGGTGGTCATACGTTCGTGTTCAAAGAATAAAACCAACAAGCATAAGTTATAGCACCAATGATGGGTTAAAATTTTAACTGCATCGCTCATTAGGAGTTGCCTTTTAGCGGTGATCTTAGAGCATGTGATGGGTGATAGACTTAAAATGGTTAAATGGGTATGGCATCACACATCACAAGTTTAGCATAGGTCACTTTAAGGGAGAGGCATGATTAGTGATAGACCGCTAGGAAGTAAAACTTAAGTGATCTTCTTAAAAGAGACTTGGGCTCTACGGGTGACCTAGTACTTGGGTCTTGTCAAACAATGGTGATAAAGGCCATACGATGCCACTTGAGTATCTGGTTACCTGATGCAACTGGTCAATGCAAAATTATAAGCTGGTGAGATAATCAAACTTGCCAATGTGAAAAAAAATCTTAAAACCTTAAACCCAAATAGGAGCAAAGACATGGGCAATCAGACTTCAACCATGAAACAAGTGGGACCATCAAAAATTTAAGGGTTCCACCAGGTCTTTGGTATATGTAAGAATAATTTTTCAATGATTTATATTGAAGGTGACTTAATGTTTATTACTAGTGCAATCAAATCTCATAAATTAATAGTTATAAATTAAGTAACATTATCCAAATTTATTATAAATTACTAAGATATTTTGAATACTTTGATTGTTGACATTGTTTTGGAAAGGATAATAACTTAGTTAATATATTTTCCAACCTAGTAAATGATGATTCTTTTGATTAGATTGAAAGAAATAATTTAGTGATATGGAGTGACACTATTTTCATTAACATTGAATCCAAGGAACATTTAAATTTATAACTTATAGTCTCTCATTTAATCTCCTTGATAGTAATATTCTAATAATGTAGGGTGACTATGTACTCATAAAAAATGGATCTATGAAATGTATTAATGGAACAAAGAAGCACTCATTTTAGGTACTAAGTACTAAGCTATGAAGGATATCTACATTCACATCTAGCCAAAAATTCAATGTGTCTTTATTACTAACCATTCTTGGGGGTGTTATTTTGTGGTTTTTTCACACATTAAATCTATTTCTTTGTGGTATCCCTTATTCATGATAGTTTTGATTGAGTAGTACTATGTTGATTCAAGATAGTAATGGTGTTTTATGATAAATATGATTTGATGTGTATTAATCACCATGAAATGGATTGAAGAATTAAAATATTTTATATCAAGTTACCATGATACCAGCTGGTGATGATGTTAGGTTTCTGAGTAGTTCTCATGTTTTTTTTTCCATTATATACTCCTAATTTGACTTAATTATGGTAGGCTAATATTATTTCCTCAAAATTGTAAATGCTGAATATGAGATGTTGAAATACAAATAACAAAATTGAATAAATAATATTTATACTCAAACATTTTCTTTCTTCTCTCTCCTTTGTCTGCATTTGAACAGCTTGTGTGCATGGTGGATTCTACTTTGGGGGTACCCCATGGTCCCCCTTTGTCCCCTCCTGACCCGAGCCATACCTTGTCACTTGCAGACTTGTGTCCCTCAGGAGCTACTCCAACCCCAACCCCTGGCTTGTCTAAGTCCAAGGTCCCCATGATCCCGGGTCAATCACCTATAAGTCTAGTCCTATCTGGTGTGGAAGTGTCAGCAATTGCGGTTTCTTTTGGAGATTCTTGGTTGGAAGGATGTACTGACTAATGGTATTCATGGTACAAAGGTCACAACTCCTCACTCTGGAGAGGAGATCATTGTCATGAGCACAAATTTTTCTATCTCTTATTCAGTTAGCAATAAGATTATTTCCTCAATAGAAAATATGGTGGTGGGTCATTTTCTCTCCTTTCGACCTTCTATTGATATGGTCAGGAGATGGGCTACTGCTAAATGGCATCTCAAGGGAACTGTGGACATCTACGCTATGATGGGAGGGATTTTTATGTTCAATTTCATATCTTTTGATGACTTGATCATGGTCCTCTCTTATGGGCCTTGGGTGTATGGGAAGCACATTCTAGCATTATGCCACTAGAAGCTGAGGTTCAACCCTACCGTGGATCAAAATAAGGTGGTATCGATATGGGTTCACCTTCCTGGTTTGCCTCTTGAGTATTGGGATGAAACCATTTTTAGAAGAATTAGGGATTCTTTAGGACAATTTATTACATCGGAATCCATTACCTGTTCCAAATCTAGGTTAGTTTTTTCCCGTTTTTGTGTTAATATTGGTGTGCATAACACGATTCCTACCTCTATGAAGCTATGTTGTAATTTTGGTACTTGGGTCCTGTTGATGGTGTTTTTTGAACAACAACTTAGACAGAATATGATATCCTATCTCTCTTGAAAGGTAAATCTCTATGAACAAAGAGATAACCCCAAGGTCTCTAATGTTAGGTCTTGACAATGCAAATAAAACAGCTCAAAGATAATCTGAAAATGTTGGTAATCACAAAGGGAACTTACTACAAGCAAATGTTGAACTCAAATTTCTTAGATCTAGCAATATGTTGATACTTCAAATCCTAAATCTAACCCAGATAATAAAATAAATAACAAAATATAAGGGTTTCAAGGATATTTCTAAGGGTAATTCTAATTCGAAGATTGATAATGCAAATGATAAAATTCTCGAAATGGACCAATCCCTCAAAAACTAACTCCTGCTTGACCCAAATAAATCTACAATCTTACAAAAATAGTGCAATCTTCTAAGGTGTTAAATATTTTTAGATTATGTATATTCATTCAAGACAACCCTATTGCAATTGAAATGAATCAAAAATCATAATTGAACTAAGCATAATTTTAAGTCCAGGTTAACTTTGCAAAGCAGCTAACAATCAGCTAACTACAAAAAGTATGGACTAGAGACTACTGCAAACACTTCAAGCATAAAAACCTAAACATCATCAAATCATCTAACATCAAATAAAATTAAGCAATTTCAAAGATAGAATATCAAGAAACATGCTAGATAAAACTCAACACAAGAAAACCACCAAATCACAATGTATTTACTTGTATTAAATCATCCAAAGTGGCAACAATTCCAGTCTTCTTTTACAACACTTACTTGAAAGATAAACTAAATTCTAACTCTAATTCTCACTCTTATCACAATTCTCTCCAATGTAAAATTGTCTAACTAACTCCTTACAAATGAGGCATAATGCAAAACTTATAGAAAACCCCCAAGGCATGTCAGCCAAATTAGGTTTACAATAATCGAATGGCCAAAACAGGTCAGCCAAGAGGAATTCGAGAAGAACATGAAATGTGCAATAAAAGCACCAATTTCATCCAAGTCGGTTTGGGGACGCCAAAATAACCCAACCCAAAAAATGCAAAGGAAGAGGAGGAATAATAGGGAAGCACAAATCTCAATGAGGTGTTGCATTAACTACCCTCTCCTTTGTCTTTATCTTGATTGACCCTATCTTGTATCATCAAAAAACCTTCTCCAAGTCGACAATAGGTGGCATAACTAACACCTTAATTATTCTTTCCATGGACTTATTGTCATCCCTCGATTACTTGACCACCGTATCCTAGTCCACCTTTTGAGTCTTGTATTTATCAATTACTGCAAGGTAGGTAGCAACATCATCCAACAGATGTTCGATGACCTGGTCCTCATTGATTAGAGAATACACTTCTCGCCACCATTTCCTCAATTGTTCTAGGCTTAGATGCTTCGGCACAAACTTATTTCTCCCTATCATAACCTTGAAGAAGGAGATGCACTTGTTGTAAATTTCAGTCAAGGCATCCTCAATCTGCCTCCCCTATTTATGCACCTTCTTCAAAACTCTTTTCCCTATCTGCAAAACCTCGAAGAATACCAAGGGTTCTTCTACTTTGGAAAAAGGAAGAATTCCATCTCCCACGAGCTTCTCCTCGATGTAGTACATGATGATTCTAGCCTTTTGCAAAAAAAGATCCATATCTTCCTTGTCCTAGGATAGTACATTATTCAACCATTCAATTGACCTCATATAATCCCCACCAGTTGATATAATATCCTTGATGGCATTGTCTCCCCGATTTTGCACTCCCTATAACCAACCCGCTATAACACGAGAAGTGACCTTCATCTTTTCTAACTCAGAGATTGTTTCTTGTGGTAGGAAACCTACAACATATGATGAGGAGCTAATGGATTACAATGGTTTCATCAACTCTTATAGATATATTTTAAGTTTTTCATTCTCCTTCTTCAATTCTTTCTTGTTTTGAACCTCCTTCCTTAATCAAACAAGGATTACAACACTGAAACCCTCATATTCTTCAATATCTTGTTCCATGAAAGCATTCCCTAGATTGATAGTTTGTACATTATAATAATTTCCAGTCATGTCATCTTTATTCATTTTAGGAGCAAGAGTAGCAATGTGGACCACTCTATTATTTGCCTCATCTCTCACAATTATGGAAATAATCTTGGCTTTCTTCTTTACCATTTCCTTTCCTATGTTTGCCAGTAATTCATCCCAATTGGGAAGAGTATCATCCACCACAATATTCTTGCTCTTCAACTCTTTGTCCAACCATCCTAGGACTATGGAATCTAACTATACATCATATTTCCCCACTGCATCCTTCTAAACCTTGGATGTATCTTCATCCAAACTTTGCTTCTTAGGAATCTTCTCAGCTATATCTTCTTTTCCTTTGTCATGCTCCCATTTTTCATGTATTGGTGAGGTAATCTTAGCTGGTATTTCCTCCTTCTAAGGAGCTCTATCCTCATGAAATTGTGCAGGTGAATCCCCATAAGCCACCAAAGGAGACTCCATAACTTTCTCCATTTCAGCCTCAGCATTGTAGAGTTATCCCTCTTTGAATTCTTCTCCTCCCTAATTCTGGGGATCCTCAACATCCTTTGGTTCATCTGGCATATTTCTAGTTGTAGACATGCAAAACTAACATGCATCATGCATTCCGCTCTAATTAACATTCATTTCTTCTATTAATCAATTAAAATATTTTATTGATTAAATCCCAAAGGTTCATCAGACTTAATTAAATAAATCAAATTATTTCATTAAGTCCTAAGTTCTTCTTATTTGATTTGATAAATCAAACTTATTTAAATCAAATATCAAATCCCTAAAATCCCCTAAGTTAATTAATCTAAATTAATTAACTTCTAATCATAATTACCATTCTCTAGCTTTTGACTCAACTAACCCACCCACTTGCACCAATAAATCAATTATTTGATTTATCAATTCTTCTAATTACTTTCAAAAAGGGCATCAAAATGGAATATTCTGTCAATTTGAATCTTCCCCCCAAAATGATTGTCCCTTCCAACAAAGCATTGAATACTCTTACACAAGTCAACTCAGCATTTCATGCACCTTTCATCCCCCCTAAACATGTCATTTCATTCCAAATTCAAATTTGAAAATTGGCACATTGGCCAAGACTTGCACATTCCTCACCCTCTCACACCTTGACAAGTGGCATCTTGTCATTGGCCCATGAATGATCTCACATTCATCAATTTGGCCTCTCCTCCCTTCAAGTTCAACTATAAATTGAAGGCTTCTCTCCTTCAAACACACAACACATTCTCATTGCAAGGTCACTCTCCTCATTTGAGAATCAATCTTGCTCATCACAACACAATTTGACATCACATCTTTAGGCAAGGTTACTCTCTGATTTTGAGAACTAATCTTGGTCATCATTTGGCAATCTTTCTTATCATGGATTGGGAAAGGGCAGCTTCCTACACAACTAAGTTGCACCAATCCACCATAAGATAGATATACTTCATGTCTTCTTTACATGTTAGGATTTGTTTTTGTCATTTGCTAATATTTTGAAGAATGTAGTATTATTTTATGAAGACATTGGATTTGTGTTTGGTTATACTAATCACGCTAACAAGATGTATATGTTTTAGTTTTTTAACCAAATTTGCAGATTTTGATGTCTACAAACTGGCGCTAGAAGGAGGTCGGTAACCAACTGCTCAGATTGAAACAAAATGGATTCATTAAAGATGTGTTGGATAGTTAATTTATGGCTGGATCAATTTTCTTGTTTGGTTGAAAAATTTTAGCCAAGAGTCTTAATCGCCTGATTTCATTATTGTTAAATATCGAAAGTGATGTTCTTATTGGTGGTTTAACTTAAAAACAAAAACATATTATGGCTCTGTGTAATGTATATCCGATCAATGAAGTTTTCATAAGATGTAGAATGTTGAAAAGTTCATATTTTCTTAGGTCTATGCTTAGACATTATTAGTTCAACTGTAAACTATTTTAAAGCTGTTGCTTGGAGATTTAAAGGGTGAAATATAAAGTCTCCTAAAGTAGCTTATTGTGGAGTTGTCAACAGTAAATGTTAGGTAATGCACTGTTTTTGGAGATCGCTTTGACTGCAAATAAACAGAGAGAAGTTCTTTAAACTCTTCTTGTTGTGGCTTTGTGGTCTCTGTTGCCTTTCATGATGACTATCCACGGTAGGTCTTTGAGGTGTCCTTTGTGTTACTATCTTTTTGATGACCGATTAACACAGAAGACTGTTCTTCTTGCCAGCACTAACTAGAGTCTTGTTCTCTCAAAGACATCTAAACATATTATGTCGCTTGGTATAGCCATCTAAACATTTGACAATCTGAAAGTTGTAGTTCCTTTTGTTTCCTTTAGTAATTTTCCAAATCTCCATCTGTATCGGATCTTTCAGATTCAACCATTTTTTGACTAAATGATCAAGCAAAAACTTGTGGGCTACATGCAGTTGCTACGGTCTTGATCCTAACTTTGTCTCATGTCACGACGCATTTCAGGGGTTTGGTTAACTATCAGTATAATGAACTCGTGACTCATAGGCAGGGATGATGAAGTAGACTTAAAACAAACGCATACCTTCGCTTTCATTTTCTGTTGTGCAATGGAAGTCGTCATTCATTATCTATCATTAGTTAATACAATAACATGCCGTTCAAAACACTCTTGCAGGATCATATTCTGATTCATTATCTACATAGTTAATGCACAGTCAATATCTGTTACCCATCCATGAATGTTGTCAAGTCGTTATTTATGTCCATTTAATAGAATGATATATTTTCTGATCTATTGAAGGGATACAGAAAATTGACAACGAGTGGTGGAAACATTAAGAATTCGAGAAAAGACACAATCCGCACAGAGGCAAGGGGTCAAAGATTGTGGAATTTATATTCACACCTGCCAACTACATCTTGTTCGTAGCTAAGAGCAACAATTTCGGAGAGGTACTCAACTAGAAATCAGCTGCAAAAGAAACTCTGTTGCTACTAAAGATCGCACCTAGACACCACCGACTGGCATTAAGATTGACTAGATGTGCATAGCTCGATAACGTTTTTTAGATTTTCCTTGGGATGCGCTCTTTGAATTCTTATTCTTTCATGATCTACAATATCTAATTTTTGTGGTTCTGCAGCTGATGTAGGCATAAGGGCGTGGGTTGCGACAGGACCTACAACTAACATAGGCGTAAGGGCAACTGAGATACTTGAATGTCTCCACAACTACATTATGCTTACTATCAACTAAAAAAAAAATTAATGGTTGATGCTAATCTTATTCACTTTGGTATTCGCTTTTTGTCCACCAAACTGTCAGCTCCTTCATAGCATGAGGCACAATACAAATGTTATTTGACTGCTCTACTCCATTGCTTCATTTCCTATAGATTTACCACACTATGGAATTATGGATTACATATAGACTGCTGTCATGTCCATTCAAAAAAAAAACCAGAGAGGTGCTCATCGAGTCTGCAGAAAAAAGTGATCATTAATCATTCTGGTTGTAGGAATTGATTGCACATGCATAGGGACCTGTGATTGGTGTAATTTGTTGTCTTGTCTCATCCCTGTCAAGTTGGGTTTGTTGAGCTCCTGCAGAGGCAAGGTCATGTTGATTTAAATTCTCAACAACTAATGAATTTTCATCTTCTACTCATGATAATGTACAGATTGGAATGAACTCAAAAATCAGTCCCAATAGAGCTCGTAAGGGGACACATCTATGTGCTTACACCAAAATTCAAATAAGAGTGCCTCACATGCAATCCTCCTGTACAAAATCTAGTTTATTTAAGACTTGGAAGTTGGTAAGATTTGAAGTGAGACTCTTTAACATCTGGGAAATATAAATCATAGATTTTAATAATTGTTGCAAGCTTGTCGATCGAGTAGAGTCAGTAAGTATACCCACTTTGGAAGGTCTGCCAGCTGACTTCTTCACTCACCACGCAAGGTCATTAATGTCATTCAGGGCATCCATTTCAAATGGTATTTATCATTGGTGTTTATTTTTATTTTAGTTCTTTAATGCTATGGTACAACAAGTATTGGTGAGTAGGTATGCTATGTTGGTGGTAACAAATTTTACTTGCTATTGGTATGATAACAAGCGAATAATTTCAAGAAAGGTTTGATACTAAATCTTGGGCCTGATTTCTGGTAATCTCCTTTATGTAATAATTAGAGGTTTGATTATTTGTGTCCTAACACTTAAATAAAATTTTTTTACTAACACTTGATGGATATTTTGGTTTAAGCATTAAAACTAAATGATTCACATTGATGAAATATAATATCGTATATTCCATTAATTTTGGAGATAAGTCTAATTTTTTAACTTTGTGATGTTTATAGGCATTGACATCAAGGTTTAAATCAAGGGGGACATTTGAAGACAAGTACCTAAATTGAACAAAGGAACAAGGTTTGCATCAAACAAAAACAAAGGCGAATGGAATGGAGTTGGAGATATTTTTTGAAATCAAGACTTGGAAAAACTAAAGCATTTTTTAATGCTTATTTTAAATCTTAGAGCTTCAATTCACTACCCTTTTTTTCTGTTTTAAACCAACTCACATTTCCTTTTGGGTTTAAAATTAACCACTTGACTTGATCTTTTCAAAGTTGGTTAAAAAGAACCTTAGACATTTACTAGAATTTCAATTTGGTCTAAAACTGAACAAGTCAACCTTCACAGTTGGATTTTGGTGCTTTTAAAATGAACTCATCATTGCTTTTTGGACTTAAAATGAACAAGTGTCTTTCATGTTTTGCAATCTTTTTCACAAATTAATATCATTAAAATGTGTATGCGCTTCTCTCGCGCTTCACAGCGATCTTGAGAATCAAAAGCATTTTGGCGATATTAACTTGTCAAAAAGATTGCCTTCACATTTCAATTTGGGAACTTAAAATTGAACAAAACATTTTGTGAGTGTGAGTAAACTTGTTGTGAATGTTCTCCCTTTGTTTCTAAATGAAGGTTGATCAAACTATATATGAGTTTATTTTCTTTTGTTTAACTTATAGGGCCTGCCTTGTGGGAAAAAGTACTCACCCAAGGGAACGACCCAACCGGGAACACGCTAAAGCCAAGCGACTTCCACTCGGGATATAAGTGTGGATATTGGAACAAAGGCCAATATCACGATGATTATTCCAACGAGATGGACAGCAATGGACTCTCGCCGATGTTGGATAATCCCCCATGAACGGAATGCCCGCATTAGAACCCCTTGTTTAGAAAAAGACCAAAACCTTGTCTATCTTGTTGGTGCAAGAGGTCATGTCCTCTGAAGCTGCCCCACGTTATACATGCGGTTTTTTTGTAGAAATGGAAAGTATGCCATGGGAGATTCATGGGTACTAATGCTTGGCTGACCTGAATAAGTGAGTGTCATGGAGGGGAGCCAGTGTGGTCAAGCATTTAGCCATTCGCACAAGATATGCGCAGCTGGATTCGTCCAAGTGGGAACCCAACAAGATATTGCCTCATCATCCTAGGATTGTAAAAGTGTTTGGGAAGAAATACATTGCTTGATCTTGAAAACATTTGAAAACAAACATTCACAGACCTTCAAAATTCAAACACCTTGGAGGAAACAAATATCTTTGACGAATTCAAGTACTCTTGCTTGCCCTAGGGACCATATCCTTAGAGGTTTCTAAGTGTTTGGATTCTATCATCATTTGTTTTCACTAAGGATAAACATAGGAGACTTTTGCCCTAATTTCTTTGATTTCCACATAATGGACATTGTGGGATGAAAATGAAAGTGGGACATTAGACATTCAGTTTGAAAACATAATCAAGCAAGTATTTTGGTAAAAGGAACTCACTAAGACAAGATAAAAGACAAATTGGATTACACATGTGTTTTCTAACATGATTTCCCGCAAGATCAAAATCCCAAAACCAGAGTTCAAGAAGCTTAGTCTGAAAGCTCATGAGGAGCATCTTGAGATATTGAGTTGTATGAGTTTTACTATCAACAGAATCCTAGACCTTTTGAAAGGTTTACTTTCCTCCCATAGGAAATATAGCGTGTTCTCCAACACCGAGGTCTTGTAAGAAGAAGTGTTATTCTAGGTCAAGTCTAGGATCAATTTCAATCACTTTCATCCATCTCTCAACCATTAAATTAGTCAAAAATCACCTCACCAACAGCTCTTGGAAACTTTGTAAACATCTTTTATGCTAAACTTTTAGGCGAAATCAAAACCACTTTGTTTGACTTAACACACCTAGTCAAACCATCATCCTATACACGAGTTCTCTCTTGGATAATACAACTTCCTAGGGTTTACGAGTTCATCTTGTTTGGATTAACACACTTAGCCAAATTATCAAATCATTACCTTGTTTGACTTAACGCACTTAGTCAAACTACCATCTTGTAGGAGTTCACTCAATGGATAACACAACTTCCTAAGTTTTACGATTACATTTATCACTCTTGTTTGACTTAACACATCTAGTCAAACCATCAATCCGATCATGATAAATCAAATTCCTAAAAATTTTAGCATTTCCTTCAAAGTTTCTTTAAGAGTTCCATTCATCCGTATCACTCATCTTTCGTTTATCTCATCCTCGTCATCGCTTTGATCCTTCAATTATCCTAGTTCTTCGCTTCTTTGAACTTAAGGTTTAGACTGATCTAAAGAATTAGAGGTTCATCTCTTACATTCTTGAAAATTGATCTTAATTTTATGGTCCAAACAAGATCTCAATAGAAGAAGGACATGGAGAATATCAGAGAAATATCAGCTTCTATGGACATGAGTCATTTAAATACCAAAGTGAACCTAGCAGGATCAAGCAATCCCCCAAGCAACTCTCCCTTATCATCAGAAAATCCTCAAGAGGAGAATCATCAAGAGGACAACACAAATGAAGACATGGGGATGACACCAAATGAAATCATGGAAATGGTTCAAAATCTAGAGAACCATAAAATAGTTAGTGCTATGTTCAAATACCTAAATACGATAGCAAGAGGAGGCGTCATGCCCCCTCCCAACCTTAACACAAGCACTAGTACAGATGCATCCCCCTTGTCAAACATCAATCAAGAAGTACCTTGCACCACATCAGTCATCACACCAACCTCCCCGAATGTGAACAAGGGGAGTACCATGTTCCAAGAATTGCAAAGACACCACCTTGTGGCTAATAAAGAAGCAATCATCACCGCCACACCAGCTACATCTATTCTAGAAAACCCATCTCACCCTTACACCCCACTCACATTTCATAATCCCATTGGTTCATCCTCATTTCATGCCACACCAGCCTATCAATTGAACATACCAACTACCCCATCACATGAGGAAGTTGGCTTGTTTGGAATGATGGAAGCTATCAATCCTTTTTCTTTCCAAAGTGGTGCATCATTGCTTCCCCCGCTTCCTTTTGCATCCACATCACCTCTTGGAACAGGTCTTCCACCTTTACCCATCGAAAATTTCTCCAATCCAAGCAATCCAACCACCACTTTGAACCCGCTTCTTTTTCCCATATCCTCACAACAAATCACAACTATTCCTATCAGCATGGTTAATGCATCTATTGGTCCTCAAATCTCCCAAAGCATGCCTCCTCAAGGACCAATCATCTCAAACACCCCTCTGACAACCCAAATCACAATCACCACCAAAATCCCTCCACCCGCCACGATAGTTGGCATGATTCCTGTTCCACCACCAATCCCACTGAAAGCCAACACAACAAATTCATTCACCACTCTAATCCAAACCCTCCAAAAATCCAACCAACAAAGAGTACTACAACAAAAGCAGCAAGCTCAAGCGCAAGTGCAAGCTCAAGCCCAAGCCCAAGCTCAAGCCCAATCCCAAGCTCAAGCTCAAGCACAAGCTCAAGCTCAAGCGCAAGCTCAAGCTCAAGCACAAGCTCAAGCACCAGCTCAAGCTCGAGCTCAAGCTCAAGCCCAACAATAGGCACAAGCTCAATACCAAGTGCAATTGCAAGCGATCCACCTACAATCCTACCAACAAGCCCTACAAGACTTTCAGGCACATCACCAAGCTAAACAACAAGCTCTATTGGCACAACAACAGCTCAACCAACAACAAGCATTGTTGGCGCAACAACAACTAGACCAACAACAAGCATTACTAGCTCAACAATAGATTGACCAATAGCAGGCTTCATGGGAACAACAGTAGATGGACCAACAACAAGCGCTATTGGAACAACAAAAAGAAGATCAACAACAGGCATTGTTGGCACAAATGCAAGGTTACCAACAAGCCTTAAACGCATAACCAAGCTCGTAGCAAACACCAACTAGTACTCTCCCCACCCATCAAACACCTCCAACACCTCACCACTCATTCATCCCACCCCCTGACCCAAGCAAGGATGTTGCAACACAAATCAAACTGCTTTCGCAGCAGGTGTTGGACTTGCAAGCAGGAAAAACCACAAAGACACCAGGCAACTTGTGCCCTTATCCATTTGATAGAAGTCTCACCATGGTACTGTTCCCAAAGGGATTTGAGATCCCCAAATTTGATAAATACAATGGACAGGGCAACCCTGAAAACCATGTCAGGGAATTTCAGGTGCACTGCATGGAAGTCACATATGATGACACATATCTAATGCGGCTCTTCCCCCGAAGCTTGACTGGTCTAGCTATGGAATGGTTTTCTCGCCTACCCATGGGCATTAAAACATTTGAGGAAATAGTGGAGGCTTTCCTTAAAAATTACGCTTTTAATATGGGTGCGGATGTCAGTTTAGAAGAACTATGTGCACTCAAGAAAAAGAAAAGGAGAGCTATTCGCATCCTTCTTGAAAAGATGGCAATCCAAGACTAATCAGAGCAAGTGGACCATGCCAGAGGAACAACAAGTTTGCACCATCATAGCCAATCTAGATAAAAACTTGGTGTTCTACCTAAAAATGCAATGCATCACATCTTACGATCAACTAATTCCAAAGGCGCTCAACATCGAAAGAGCCCTTACTGCGTGAGGAGGCGCACCAACATTCACTCCACCACAGGATAACCGCCCATCTAACAACTACAATGATAAACCTCGAACATGGTCGAGGAATAAAAATATCATGAATGACGGCGTGGTCGATGCTAAGGTGGTCATTAGTGCCCCTAAGCAGAACATCCTGAATCATCAACCGCAAAATCATAATCACAATAATGTGCAGACTAATGCGGTAGTGGCACAACCACCTTCCACCAGTCAAGTCAACAATGTGGGTAATCAAGGAGGACCACCTCCCCGCAACAAGTTTCCCCCCAAGAGGAAGTTCACAGCCCTTGGCGAATCGATTGAGTCTGTCATGAAGAAATTGGTCAAAGAGGACCTAATCAAGATTTCTAACTCCGAACAATACACGGACCCCATGACCAAACCACTGTGGTACAATGAGAATCTCTTGTGTGACTTTCACAAAGTCAAAGGACACACCACCGCCAACTACATGAGACTCAAAAATATCATTCAAGACCTCATTGAGGATAAGGTCATCAACATTGAGCAGCCGACCGGAAACCAAGACCTGAAAAATCTACACGAATCCGATGCCGAATCATAAACAAGGAAACAATCAAGGAAATCACCAAGGTAATAATAAGGGTAAACAAAAGTATGTTAGTGCTAATCTAGTATATGAGGAGATAGTCGGATGAGTCGACAAGTTGGTCACCATCATAAATATCAAGGGAGCCAACAATGACTGTGGAGTCACCACACGAGGCAGAAAGGTTACCATTGTTGGGGCACCTGCTAAGACCCCCATTACCAACACAAAGGTCATCCCCTATGATTACAATGTAATTGACCAGCTGAAAAGAACACCCGTGCAAATTTCCATCATGGAATTACTAAAAATCTCTGCCACCCATAGATAGATCCTGGATGAAGCACTAGCTATGTCTACCATTGTTGCCACCCTTGATACAGAGCAATTTCAGGCTATGGTGGGTAACATTGTTACCCCAAATCTCATCACATTTTTAGACCAAGATTTCCCCCCGTAGCCATCTCATAACCGCGCACTCCACCTCCAAGTCCTAATCCATAAAAAGAAAATCAAACGAGTCCTGGTAGATGGTGGTGTAGGTCTTAATATTTGTTCGCTGAAACTCATAAAAAAATTGGGATTCGCCGAGGATTCCATCAATAAGAACAAAAGCATCACGATAAGAGCATATGATGACCAGGAAAGAGTGTCTCAGGGCACTATCAAGATCCCCATCCAAGTGGGGCCAGCAACCATGGAAACAACCTGTCAAGTTCTTGACCTTGATCTACCATACAACATCCTCTTGGGACACCCATGGATACACGGAATGAAGGTAGTGGCCTCAACCTATCACCAGTGCATTAAGTTCTCATATCAAAATGAGGAGGTTACTATACATGGGGATCCCGAACCTTTCGCCTGTTGCAATAACTTGGAAGCCAAGTTTTACAAGATCCCTCAAGTACCTAAAAATGATGAAGGACCATCCACTTCATACATAGACCCAGCTAATCTCACCTCCACTTCTATGACAGAGACACCCACCATCCCCGACATATCCAAGATCAAAAACATGATACAGAACAATGGATGTGGTGATTATAGAATGAAGAGAAATGCTTTTGTTGTAGGAGAGTTACCACAATCTCCTAGGTCACATGGGCAACCACAATTGATTCAAACACCTAACTGCACTAGAATGGAACCCTCTGGATTTCACAGTTGGGGGGATCTCAATCAGGAGAATGTGGATGAGGAGGACATCACAAACACCCTGTACCAAGATGAAAGGCCCACTCCCACCCTACCCATGGAGGAAACAAATAGAGGGTTACAAATGATGTTCGACATGGGCTATAATAGGAATGAAAGCCTAGGAAGAAACAGTGATGGATGGTTGGAGCCCATCATTGTAGAAAGGAGAATGCGGAACCTTGGCCTTAGCTATACCCCTCTGAGTATAATCATGCGTGGCAGAAATGTTCCTAATAGGGCAGTCAGGTCCTCTTCTCGGGTCTCGACAACTAACCTTAGATTACCCGTGTCCACAGGCCTACCTCTTGATAACTTCACATTTGACATAACTGAGGTTTGTAGTAGCAGTGACAACGATGACACCATAGGTGGCTTACGTAGGCTCTTTGAAGATTCCACCCTACTAATGATTAGTTCCTCACCTATTGAGCCAATCCAACGAACCCACCAAATCCACTTAGTGTACCCCCAACTCATCGATCACGACCAACGGGGACCGCCAATTCTAGACTCGTTCGAAAACGATGAGGCTCTCTCAGAATTCATGAGACTAAGGGATACAATCCCATGCAAAGATCATAAGGCAGGATTCAACATCACACTGGACACACAAGCATACTATGGGGAGACGATTGAGTCCTTCTATCGCAAAAGGAAAAGATCAAGAATAAGCTCGGAGTTATTGAGTGAAAACCACACTGTGGCACTCTCTAACCATAAAACAGTAAAAATAAAGCACACATTTGATGGTGAAAACCTCTCTGAGGCACCGGAGGATGAAGGGTTCAATCTCCCCCCTATTGCTCTACATCAAGAGAAATCAACAGTATTGGCAGAACAGTGCAACCCGGTCAACTTAGGAACAGAATCAGAACCACAAATTACATTCTATGCAGAATCCCTCCTAGTAGAAGAACAGGAACTATTGGCAGCATTCCTAAAGGAGAGAAAGGTAAATTTTGCGTGGACCTATGCAGACATGCCAAGCTTGGACCCTGAAGTAGTAGTTCATCATTTGGTCGTTTACCCCAGAGCAAAACCAGTTAGACAAAAGCTAAGGAAGATGCACCCACAAATAGCCTTGCTTGTAAAGATTGAGCTACAGAAACTTCTGGATGTTGGCTTCATACACCCAATCGACTATCCAGAATGGGTATCAAATCTCGTACCAGTCTCAAAACCAAAAGGGGACATCCACATCTACACCGATTTCAGAGACCTAAACAAAGCATGTCCCAAGGATGACTTTCCACTACCCAACATTGACATGATAGTGGATATGACGGTCGGACATGAGATGCTCTCCCTAATGGATGGCTTCTTGGGGTACAATCAGATAATGATTGCAAAAGAAGACCAACACAAGATAGCATTCACATGTTCTTGGGGCACCTACTACTGGAAAGTAATGCCATTTGGGTTGAAAAACGCAGGAGCTACATACCAAAGAGCCATGACATGATCCATAAAATAGTCGAAGATTATGTAGATGACATACTGGCTAAATCAAAGAAGAGACAAGACCATAGAGCAACTCTAAGTGCTATCTTTGACAGGCTCAAACAATATAAGGTTAGACTCAACTCGAAGAAGTGTGTCTTTGGGGTACAATCAGGAAAGCTGCTAGGATACATAGTTTCAATGAGAGGAATAGAGGTGGACCCTGCAAAGGTAAAAGCAATCCTTGAAATGGAAGCACCAAGAACATTAAAACAACTAAGAGGATTGCAAGGAAGACTCCAGTCCATCCGGAGATTCATAGCACAATTGGCAGATAAACAGATTGCCTATTCACACCTACTTCACAAGGGAGTAGCTTTCAGATGGGACGACAAATGTGAGCAAGAATTCAGAAAAATAAAAGAATATCTACTTACACCACCTGTGCTGATGCCACCAATTGTGGGGAAATCATTAATCCTATATATCTCTACAACAACAGTCGCCCTGGGGTCCCTTTTAGCCCAACATGATGAAAAGGGAACCGAGCGGGCTATCTACTGCATCAGTAGAACAATGGTGGGACATGAGCTCAATTACACATCAATAGAAAAAGCTTGCCTAGCACTGGTATTTGTGGCTCAGAAATTCAGACACTACATGCTAGCGCACCAAATCAAATTGATTGCCAAAATAGATCCTCTAAAGTACCTACTGTCAAAAGTAGCACTTACAGGTAGAATGGCTAAGTGGGTAATGATATTATCTGAACATGATATCGAGTATGTAGAACGAAAAGCCATAAAAGGACAAGTCATTGCGGATCAGCTAGCAGAAGCTCCCCTCTACACAGATAACCCACCCATATCAGAATTCCCAGATGAGTCCCTTTTTAACCTTGGTGCAACAGACCACTAGAAGTTATACTTTGATGGCTCTCACACACAACATGGATCAGGAGCTGGTGTGTTCTTCATCACACCGCAAGGAGACTGCATACCTAGATCATACAAGCTAGCATTCCCTTGTACTAACAATATTGCAGAATATGAGGCTTTGACCATAGGCCTCAAGATTGCAGCACAGTGGCGAATCATGGCACTAAAAGTCTATGGGGACTCGCAACTTATCATCAACCAAGTCAACGGTGAATACCAAACCAAGGATGATAAGCTCACACCATACAAGAAGGTGGTAGAAAGCCTCAAGGAATCTTTCATCAACATTACCTTTGAGCAAATACCAAGGATAAACAACAGAGCGTCTGATGCAATGGCGACAATTGGATCCTTACTGGACATCCCTCGTAACGTCTCAAAACATGAATTCCTCGTAGAGCAGCTTCTCGTACCCACATTCGAGGTACCAGAGTCAGAATACGCATGTGAACTCGTTGGTCCCGACGATCTTTGGTATCATGATATATACACCTACCTAAAGTTAGGAATCCTTCCCACTAACATCACTCCGAACCTAAAACACACTTTTGTCAAAAGGACTTCACGATTCGTCATCCTAGGAGAGACCCTCTTCTGTAGAAGTACTGACGGAACCTTGCTACGTTGTTTAAAACCCGAGGAAGCCTTGACTGCTCTAACTGAGGTACACAATGGAACATGCGGGTCACACTCAAGTGGTATGACCTTGGCCAAAAAGTTGTTGAGAACAGGGTACTACTTGTCGACGATGGAAAGAGAGGCACACAACTTTGTCAGAAAATGCCTACAATGTCAACAACATGGAGATCTTATTCATGCACTAGCTCAAGAATTGCATCCCATTGTTACACCTTGGCCCTTTTCACAATGGGGGCTCGATCTCATTGGTAAAATATCGCCGACCTCATCCAATGGCCACAAATTCATCATCACCGCCACTGAATATTTCACAAAGTGGGTCGAAGAAATTCCCATGACCTACATCACAGGGAAACAGATATCTAAATTCATCCTGAACTACCTCATTTGTCGGTACGGTGTCCCCCAATCCATTATCTCTAATAATGGGATGCCCTTCAAAAATCAGGATGTCCGTGATTTGTGTGAAAAATTCAAAATCCAACACCGTTTTTCCACTCCATACTATCCACAAGGCAATGGCCAAGCAGAAGCTACAAATAAAACCATTTTGAAAATCCTCAAGAAAACAGTCAATGACTCTGGTTGTGACTGGCATCTACAACTAAATCTCGCCCTATGGGCCTACCACACCAGCATCCGCACACCAACACGCGCCACCCCTTTCTCCCTGGTCTACATGTCAGAAGCCATCCTCCCCATCGAGATCGAGCTCCCGTCACTGAGGATATCATTGCAAAACCTCATCACAGATGAGGAATACAGGGTCACAAGACTCAATGAGCTAGAATTACTAGATGAAAGGCGCATGGATGACCTTAATCATCTACAAGTGTACCAAAATCACCTAAAAAGGAGCTACAACAAGAAGATCAGACAACGCACTTTCCAAGTTGGTGACCTCATGCTGAAAGAAAACCAAAAGAATGTACCAAATCCAGATACAAAGGGAAAACTTGAACCAAACTGGCTGGGACCTTTTGTCATCACTGCAAGTTACAAATCGGGGGCATATCAATTGTCGACACTGGAAGGCGAACCCCTGCAGGAGCCCATGAATAGCTCGCACCTCAAAAAGTTATATGCCTAAATCTTACAAGGTATAGAACCAGAAAATACAAAAACAATTAGAAAAAGTCTTGAATAAATGGTTACCTTGATGAAAACTTGGCAAACAGGCATCTTGGTGACAGCAAAAAAAATCAGAAAGAGGATTGAAAATAGTACAGAAAAAAATCATCTTCTAGTGAAAACCACTTCGGTGGTGCTTTGGGCAAGTACCTTGGTGAAAATCTGGCAAACAGGCACCAAGTGTAAATAAAGCACCTTCCCCATCTACTAGGATCTGCATGACTCTTTCCATCACTCATTCATCCACTCATCCACTCACATCCATACCATAGCCTGTGTTGGTGTCTACACCATGTTCCACCATGGAACTACTTGGCATTTCTAAGGTCAGTCTATCGCACCACACTGGGGGCACGTTCTCGCAACATCAGATCAGATTCGTGTATATTCTCGTGATCTTTTTCAAAATTTCATCAGAAAAAACCAAAAACATTCAAAATTTCATCAGAAAAAACCAAAAACATTCAAAAATTCATCAAAAAATCCAAAAACATTCAAAAAATTCATCAAAAAATCCAAAAACATCCAAATCATCAAAATCCCAAAACATGTCAAAATATCGGAAAATCTTCAAAAAAATTCATCATTAAGTCTTCTCAGTATTTCACCTTGTCGAACTACATCGTCTTTGAGCTTGAACGTAGGCAAGGTTGATCTTTGATCATCCCCCAAGACAGTTAGGGTCAATCCTTAAGTGTTCGTTGGATTGGCAATCCGTTTGCCCATTTATTTTACATTTTAGGATTTTAGGCGTCTATCGCAATGACATCTGTCTGCCCATCTAGTTAGGCATCCGTCGTAGAGGCATTCGTTTGTCCATCTTTTTCACATTTTAGGATTTTAGGCATCTGTCACAATGACATTCGTCTGCCCATCTAGTTAGGTGTCCATCGCAGGGGCATTTGTTTGTCCATCTTTTTCACATTTTAGGATTTTAGGCGTCCGTCACAATGGCAATCCGTTTTCCCATCTATCTCATTAGCAGTCAAGTCAATTGGAGTCCGAACTTCGTTGTCTCTGAGCTTAAACATAGGCAAGGCCATCCTTGATTGGCCCCCAAGACACAAAATTCAAAAACATTCATAAATCTCAAAAATACCAAAAACATTTGTAAAACATCTCAAAATTCCAAAAATAGCCTCAAAACATTTGAAAAAACCAAAATTGTGCATCCATTTCATCTCGCTTTCACCTGTGATTGTCATCACTCATAATAAAACAATCGTCACTTTCACCCTTTGGTGAGTCAGTTAGAAGCAAGTCTAGCACATTCAGAAGAGAACACCTTAATCGTCAAAGTCTCAAGTCTAGAGCAGTAAGCAAGCAAGTTGGTCAATTCGGAGTATCAATAGCTTATCACCCAAATCAGTCTCACCAAAACCCTGATCACTACATGTCCTAGGATGAAGCTTTCCTACGATGGACATAAGCATCAGGTACCCCACAATAGTTAGCTTTGGCTAGTGGTATGAAGAACATTAGCTTGTTTGTTTACTTTATATTGGTCTTTTAGACTTATCTTAGTTTGCGCTCATTCTAAGGACCTCTCGATGATGCCTAAAAAAAACAGGTTTAGAGAGAAAGGAATGGGGCAATGATCATTATCTTTTTATCTGTTGTGCTTGTTGGATGTTTTTGTAAAATAACTTGGCGAATACTTTCTTTGTTGGGTCCGTCCTAGCAAGGTTTCCGTATGTCAAGTGTGAACAAGAGTACTCCTATCTATTTGACGAGTCAAAGTCCATCACACTAGGTGCCATGCCATCCTGGTTCTTAATACCTTGATGCATCGCACCTATGTGTGTTATCAAACATAAAGAAAGGTATGCTTTTTTCCCATCCTTGGATAAGCAATACATCATCATCATTCATCATTTCTAATAAAGTTGGCTTGTTGGACTTCTTCATCTTCTTGAATTTAAGGGTTGATCCCTCTCATTCTTCTATCCTCTTTCGCGCTAACAAGGCATCCATCCTACATCGATGCTGCATTCATCCTCTCATCTTGCATAATCATGTCATATCATTATAGGACAACATCATTCATCCTGCATCCATCATATCTCATTTTTATAATCATTTAAGTTGTTTAGGATAATACAAATTTTTTATTCTAAGCATCTTCCAAACATCTCATTTTCATCATCATTATCATATAGATCATATAGTCCATCCATCCATACATCCATTTTGAACCTCTTTGTCGTGAGATCAACCTCAAATCGAATCTTTTCGCTCGATCTCTCGAGGGGGAAATGTACTAACGTACTTCTTTTCGCTGGGGTATCCGAAAAAAGCAGAATTTTTTTAATTTCGATGTCGACAGCATCATTCTTTGAACCAATGCAATGAGTACATTGCTTCAAAGAGGGGAAAAATGTACACACGCAAAACTAACATCATGCATCATGCATTCCACTCTAATTAACATTCATTTCTTCTATTAATCAATTAAAATATTTTATTGATTAAATCCCAAAGGTTCATCAAACTTAATTAAATAAATCAAATTATTTCATTAAGTCCTAAGTTCTTCTTATTTGATTTGATAAATCAAACTTATTTAAATCAAATATCAAATCCCTAAAATCCCCTAAGTTAATTAATCTAAATTAATTAACTTCTAATCATAATTACCATTCTCTAGCTTTTGACTCAACTAACCCACCCACTTGCACCAATAAATCAATTATTTGATTTATCAATTCTTCTAATTACTTTCAAAAAGGGCATCAAAATGGAATATTCTATCAATTTGAATCTTCCCCCCAAAATGATTGTCCCTTCCAACAAAGCATTGAATACTCTTACACATGTTCTTACATGTCTCTTGCACAAGTCAACTCAACATTTAATGCACCTTTCATCCCCCCTAAACATGTCATTTCATTCCAAATTCAAATTTGAAAATTGGCACATTGGCCAAGACTTGCACATTCCTCACCCTCTCACACCTTGACAAGTGGCATCTTGTCATTGGCCCATGAATGATCCCACATTCATCAATTTGGCCTCTCCTCCCTTCAAGTTCAACTATAAGTTGAAGGATTCTCTCCTTCAAACACACAACACATTCTCATTGCAAGGTTACTCTCTTCATTTGAGAATCAATCTTGCTCATCACAACAACACAATTTGACATCACATCTTTAGGCAAGGTTACTCTCTGATTTTGAGATCTAATCTCGGTCATCATTTGGCAATCTTTCTTATCATGGATTGGGAAAGGGCAGCTTCCTACACAACTAAGTTGCACCAATCCACCATAAGATAGATATACTTCATGTCTTCTTTACATGTTAGGATTTGTTTTTGTCATTTGCTAATATTTTGAAGAATGGAGTATTATTTTATGAAGACATTGGATTTGTGTTTGGTTATACTAATCACACTAACAAGATGTATATGTTTTAGTTTTTTAACCAAATTTGCAGATTTTGATGTCTACACTAGTCTCATGAGAAGGAGGGACATCTTCATGTTCAGTGATAGGAGCAGTCATAGGAAAACTTGCCTTTGGTGCACCATCCTTGGGAGACAGAGTCCTTGATCTCCTAGTATACACCTATCTCTTCCCTCCTGAGCTCTCTACCTCTACCACCGGGGGTTGAACTTATTTATCTGCCTTAGAGGTTTCCTTCTCCTTCTGTGATAGCCTCACAATTCTCTTTTTCTTGGGAAAAGGGACATCGACATCCTCTTATTCTTTTTCTTCTTCATCTTTCTTAGCCTTTCTCTTCTTTGATACATGTTTCCTTTTCTTAGCTATAGGTTTTCTTTGTTTTCCTACCTCCTCTGCCTAAGTATCCTTAATTTTAATCTTGAAAGGAGAGCCCACCTTGGTTTTACCTTTGGGGTCCTATTCAGGTGATTCCTTAGAAGTAGAGTGAGACTCCAAGTCTCCCATTAGATCATAGGTGCACTGCACATCCTCACTTTCCAACTCCAATATCTTGTGCTTGAGACATAGCTTGGTGTATTTGATTACTAGAGTCATGATTTGTTCTAACTCTATCTTCTCCTCCTCTAGCCAATCCACTTCTCCAACTAGATTATCCTTCACAACCTGAAAGTTATGGCCTTGAACCAAATTTCCATCCTCCTCAACCTAATCTAGAATGAGCTTTATGTTGTATAGCCGGAACAAGTTCACTGGTAGCCTGGAGAACTTCTTCCTTCTGACTTCAAACTCATCATTGATGTTAGCCCAATAGTCTTCTATGTCATCCTTGTGAATTTACTCTCTACTGGCCTTCTTTTGTGCTTCAAAATTTATGTTAAATCTTAGATCTCTTGGACTAGAAGGAAATACCAAAATTATTCATTTCTTCTTTAGAAGCATGGGCTAAGTTGATAGAAGGGAAAGCCTCACCACTGCCTATTCTCAAAGGAAAATCACCACCAAATCTAGTCTTGTGCTTCTCCCTCTTCACAATTACATCAAAGTCACATATCTACCTTGTGATCTCCAAGTGTACAACATGATTTGTGGGGTACCTAGGGAGTCTGTATGGAGCCCTCTAACAACCATCAATTGTGATGTATGAAAAGGTGGGAAACTGGATAAACCGGACCCCAAACCTCTTGATTAATTACTTGGCCTTGTCTGAAATTTGAACATGCTCTACACCCTGCAGAAGCCTAGTGATGTACATGGTGAATGCATCATTCACCCTTCTAGAAATTATGCCACCCAAGTGTAATTATGGGTACACTTCATAAATTACATCGTTCCCAAATACACCCCTTGTGCTTAGTCTCTTATATGGGTGAGACCTTGCAAGTGCATACACCAAATAGGAGGTCATTGTGAAGGTTTTGTCCATGAAACATTACACATCTGCTCATGTATCATAACACTTATAATGCCTACCTAGTGGTAATCTATACCCTGTTCCATCCTTTTAATGACATGAAACATCCTGTTCTCAAACATTCCTGCACTTTTAAATCCCACTACTCTACTGAGGAGTGTGATAGCATCATAGTATTCCTTCATGGATTTAGCTCTGAACAACTGCTTGGGTAATTTGGAGAAGTGGGACTTGGGTTTCTCCAACCAAGAATTGACAACCTGCTAGGATTTTATGACATTATCATCATAATAATTCTTTGCAACATCCATATCAAAGGCCACGACATGAGACCTATCTAACATGTAAAAGGTTTGAGCAATGGACACAGGATTAAGATTTACCACAATTCTTCCTTGAGGACCAACTATCCTTTGTGTGCCCCTGTCATATTGCTTGGCACATTCAAGCACTAACTCATAACACTAGACTGTAGAAGGAAATCCAACCACATGTGCCAAACCAGACTCCAATGTCCTTTTGGCCAACAAGGACAGATTTTGTGCTTCCATTCTTGCCTTAAATTCCTCATAATCCCATAGCCCAACATTTGTATCCGTGATCCCTAACCAAATGGAGGTCAACTTACTCTCAGGGACTCTACTCTTCAAATCCATCTTAACTCTTTCTACCTCGAAGATAGCCGAGCCCTCAACATTTGAATTCATTTTCTTACCCTTGCTCTATCCAGTAATAGCCTGACTTGATTTCGCTTGCATACAACAAAGACACAAAAATAAGATCCATCACAACATAAATTTCAATTAGATCCATCACAAATGATATACTCATTCCTTAAGAAAATCCCTGCAATAAGAAAAATTCGCCAAAAACGCCAGAAGAATCATTTATTTAAAAGCTCAGGTTTTAAGCCATCTCGTGGAAGCTGGGCTGGAGAGGAATTTCCTAGAAATTCTAGACTAGGTGGAATCCAGTGAAATAACCACAAAGATTCATCCAATCCATCATTTGATCAATCAAATTAACCAAGAAATAACATGATACATTTTAGAAAAAGTTAAATCAATCATGAAATGCATAATTATTAACCAAAATTTCATACATTCTTTCAATTCTCCATTTTCAACTAGATTTTGAGAAAATCTGCTAGGGATGGAAATCCGTGAAAATGACAACAATTTGCAAATTTTAGGAAAATGAAGGGACCAAGAAATTTTGGGAAAATCCCAAAGGCACAGAATTTCGTGAAATCAATGCAATTTTCACACTTTGAGCCCATTTTGGAGAAATCGATAAGGCAATGGATAATTCGAGAAATCCCTAGATAAAGGAAATCCACAAGGGACTCAAAAACCCGAAATCTTTGACTTCATCAGGATTTTTCCTAGATCAATCAAATGATTAGGAAGTTGGAGATTTCTCCCAGGATTCAAATCGATTATAAGGCAAGATAAACAATCTAGGTTCAAATCGATCAAAATAAGGATCCACTCCACAAGAGGGAGGATTTCAACGAAGGAAACCCTAGGGAATCACCATGACAACACAGCTCGGATCTCGATTTATTGTTTTCATTTCACTTTTTTTACCAAAGGATGGGGCGATTATCAAATTGGATGATGGCAATAAGTCGCACTCCGCCAGGACACAATTTCATCACAAGTCGGATAATTTCATATTAAACCATAGCTCAGGAGAGGGAAGATTGAAATTAAATAAAAAAAGGCAAAGCAATGGCAACCCTACCTGAAATACAATCATGCATAAGGAGAGGAGACACGATCCACGAGGAGGGGAAACAAGCCAACAATCGATCACCCTAACAGTGCTTCTAGACCATACCACACCGATATCCCGACTCAAAGCATATACCCACAAACCTTAAAGAAGATTCAATTCGTTCATCAAAAGGTAGGGTAGTATGTACATACCATGAGGACAAAGAAATCAAAGTATCGACAGTCGACAAGAGAACCAGAAAATCAAGGCAGAAAGCAAGCGATCACCAGAAAGCTTGATTGCAACCCTCGACCACAAGCTCACACACACAATTCAGAAACAATAATAAAAAATCAAACTCCTCAAATATCATAATAAGGGAAATGACATAGACCTCCTCATAAAATGAAAATAAACTCAATAAAGGGAAACTGCAAGACCATACAAGGCACATAAATGCATCGATAAGACAACAAGCCTGGGGATCCGAAGGCATGGCAGAATCTCAAGAAAATCCGATCAAGGTGGAATTCTGCGAAGCCCCAAAATTTCTAGAAAATAATACAAAGTAGCCTCCATCGGGTTTCCACGGTGTCCGGGGAATTCCGCCCCTAGGGGCATTTTCCCAAAACTAGAGAAAAACCTGAGATGGATCCTAGAATGCAAAATTTTCAAAGCGCCTCCCTCAAGGGGAATTTGCACAAATAGGATAACCAATTGGAACATGCCACGACAACCAAATTCCAAAAACCAAAGAAGCCAAAATACCAAGAACGACAAAAAAAGAGCAAGAAAAAGGGTCCCTACTTTCAGTGGGGCATATGTGCAAAAACTGCACAACATGTCCAACCAGTCTATTATGAAAATCCAATTGTCTACTATCAGAAGTGTGTTAAACTTGGACAAATTATTACTGACTACAAATCCTCTTTTAATTATGTTCCCAACCCTGGTGATATTGTTCTTGCTGATGAAAACTATCCTGAAGATAGTGGACCCTCTAGTTAAGTCTAGCTCTCCTACCTTGGATGACCCACTAGTCCTTGAGAGCCATTTCATTGAAGGGGATGTGTCCTATTCTAGTATGGATCTGGTCCCTGCTGCCCCTATTTTGACATTGAGTGTGGTTGTCGGTGCAAACCTGGTGGTTGGTTGTGTTGCTACGGTGTTGGCTGCGAGTTTATTTGTCATGGAGGATCTGATAGTTGGTTTTGTCTCCCCAGACCAGAATTTTTTGGGGGGGGGGCACAGATCTTAGTGCCTCTCTGAATATTGGTGGGTCTCACCTGGTTGCAGGACCCAATTGGACCAAAGTAGAAGAAGGCAAAATATTGGAGGAGGTGGCTACCAAATTAAAAATTGAGAAAGGTTTCCTAGATTTAGTGGATTTAAACCAAGAGAAGTTAGTGGAAGAGGAGTCCTAGAAAACCTCAAAGAAAAAATTAAAAATAGGAAAGCGGATGTGGGTGAAGATTCAAAAATAGGGAGACCCAACCATCAACAAACCAAGCAGAGGGAGACAACGAATGAGATAGAAATTGGTAAACAAAGGAAATTGGAGGTGTCCTCAAAGAAGAGTCAAAAATAAGTTTTTGTCTTGCAATGTAAGAGGATTGAATAGTTCTCATAAACAACTTGTGTTGAATAACTATATTTTAGAAAATAGGATAGAAGTTTTACTACTAGAGGAAACTAAAATAAAAAGAGAAAATTTTGCTAGTATTGTTAAGTAATATGGCTGGGTGCTCTTTATTTTTGTAGTGATGTAGAGGAGGCATCTGGTGGGCTTGTAGTGTTATGGAACCCATCCAGGATCAATGGTATTGAACATTTTTATTGTCAGAGTAGTGTGGGAGTATTTTTTTCTTACCCAGGTGGCTCTTAGTTGTTGATAGATGTTTATGCTCCTAACTAGAGGAATGACAAAAATTGCCTATGGAAAGATCTATCTGATAGATTAAAAAATAATAGGGGGTCTCGTTGGTTGGTGCTGGGGGATTCCAACTCCCCATTATTTCCTTCAGACAAAAGTGGTGGTCTGGTGGATTATTCTGAAATCATGGTTGATCTGGTAAATATCCTAAGTTCTTCTGGCCTAATTGACATTGACCTCTTAGGTCAATCCTATACTTGGACTAACTAGCGTTTTGGGGAAGGTTTAATTCAAGTTAGGCTAGATAGGTTCCTCTACTCTTGCAACTAGTTGTATTTTCTTAGTGCTAAGCTCTTGGCTCTACCCAAGACTATTTATGACCATAACCCTCTCCTGCTAGTCATGAATGATCTTCCTATTGTAGGACCCTTCCCCTTTAGGTTTGAAATCATGTTGAACTCTCATCCTAACTTCAAGGATAAATTTTTTGAATGATGGAATATTCTTGTTTGTGGTTCTCCCATGTTCAAGATATTTTATAAACTTAAACATATCAAATGTATGGTGAAAGGTTGGAACAAGAGAGTTTTGGGTGATCTCTTTTAGAAGAAAAAATATTTAGGGGATAATTTGAAGACTATCCAGAAAAATATAGAAGATGGGGATTTCAGCTTACTAACATGCAATCAGGAAAGAGAGAGTCGAACGGAGTGGGAGTAAATTTTAAGGAAAGATGAAATTTTCTGGAAACAAAAATCTTGAGTTCAATGGTTGCAAGAAGGAGAAAAAAATACCTCCTTTTTTCATGTCTCTGACTTGAAACACAAGAAATGAAATCAGATAACTAAGTTAAAACATGAGCAGGTGGTTGAGTTCAAGATGCCCACCGAGATCGACCTATTGGTGGCAAACTATTTTCAGAAGTCTTCTCAGGCCCTTGTTGAGGATCCTAATCCGTCTTTGGACAATATTCTACTAGAACCTCTCTCATCCACCATTACTCTAGATGATAACCTTTGCATCCTAAGTGTTGTCACTCTTGAGGAAGTTAGGTTGGCCACTTTTAGCATGGGGGCTTACAAGGCTCTTGGCCCAAATGGTTTCCCTCCGAATTGTTTTCATATTTTTTGGGAGATATTGGGTGGGGACCTTATTTTGGATACTAAGGATTTCTTCAAATCTAGTAAGATTCTCAAACAACTGAACCATACTTTTATTGCCTTGGTTCCCAAAATTATTGATCCCCAATCTATGATTGATTTTAGGCCCATCAGTCTTTGCAATAATTTTTATAAAATCCTCTCTAAAATCTTGGTGAATCATCTTAAACCCCTCCTGGACAAAATTACCAACCCCACTCATAAAGACTTTGTTCCTGGTCGGCATATTCTAGATCCTTCTATAACTATGCATGAATTGCTCCATTTAATGGACATAAGCAACAATGCAACCATGGCCCTAAAACTTGATATTTAAAAACCTTATGACAAGGTGTTATGGGATTTCATTCCTAAAGTTCTAGCTAAGTTTGGTTTTGATCAACATGTGGTCAAACTCTTGATGGAATACATATCCACAGTAAAGTACTTTGGGTTGGTAAATGAGACTCCTCGGGGCTTCTTTAATGTTGGAAAAAGAATCAGGTAGGGGGATCCCCTCTCACCATATATTTTAATCATGGTTGTGGATGTCCTAAGTAAGAACATTTCAAGTCTACTATCAGAGGGGGCCATTAAAGGGGTTAAGGCTGCCTCTTCTTTAGAGACTAATATTATTCAACATCTTGTGGATGACACCTTTCTCTTCAGGAAATCCTCTATGATTGAAGCTAGGAAATGGAAAAATTGTCTCAACAATTATGTTGTGTGCTCTGGGCAATGTATTAACTATAATAAAAGCATGATCTATTTATTCAATGAAACTCTATCTCTACAAGCTTCGGTGAATGTTGTTCTCGGTTGTTTGTGTGGTTCTCTCCCTTTGGTGTATCTCGGATTACCTCTTATTGTCAAGGAAGCCACCTCAGACTTCTAGAATTTTGTCCTTGAAAGCATACAAAGGAAGCTGGTTGGTTGGAAAGGTTCCATCCTTAATCATGCTGGAAAACTACAACTTTTGTCAGTGGATCTTCAAGGGATCCATGTTTACTTCCTCTCCATTTTCAAGATCTTTAGATATATAGCTGAAAATTTAGAAAAAATCTAGAGGAATTTCCTTTGTTTAGGGACTAAGGAAGAGAAAAAGTTTTCTCTAGTCAAATGGGATAATGTCTGTACACCTAAACCTTATGGTGGGCTTGGATAAGGAATATCCACTGCATCAACAAGGCTTTGATTGCAAAAGTGGAGTGAGATCAGCTAAGAAACAAAAATGATTGGTGCAAAATTGTGAATGCTAGGTATCTCCAAAATAAACCTTTGATTAATTATCTCTCTAAAGATCACCCTTCGAAATCTTCGGCTTGGAAGAACTTTTACAGATTGCAGGGATTTCTTAGGACTGGGATGAAATGGAAAGTTGGAAATGGTAGCAATATCAGATTATGGGAAGATCTCTAGTTGCTTGAAATCCCTCTGGCCCATTCTGAATTTAGAAACCTGATGAGACTTGCACAAATTTTATTTGGCTTCTACATTAGGGATTATCTCCTTGGCTTGCAAGGGTCCCAAAAATGGAATGATTTGGCCCTTTATTGCCCTCTATCTCTTGGGTTATGTACCTTGGCCAAGTCCTTGTAGGAGTTGATTACCCTTACAAGATTACCATTGAACAACATGGAGGATGAATTTTTCTAGCCTCGTGATAAGCAGGGGGAGCTTACTATTAAAATGGATTATAATCTATTGTCTAACTAGAGTGGCACCCTTGGACCCTAGAAACAAGTTTGGAATAGACACATGATCCTAAAGATAAAATTTTTTTGGTGGAATACTTGCCATAATAGGATCCTTACTTAGCATAATTTGAGGAAAAGGGGATTTAATATCCCCAACAAATTTTTTTTATGCAAGTGTGATGAAGAATCTATGGACCACTTGCTTCTGCACTGCCCATTTGTTGTTAGTGTGTGGGAGATGGATTTGGAAAGGTTAGGTACTCAATGGGCTATGAAAAAGGAAATTATTTCCTTTATTTTAGGCTAGTATGGGCCTTTAATTCACCCCATTCCTTGTGAGATATGGAATCAACTCCCCCCATTATCTTTTGGTGTTTATAGAAAGAAAGGAACAACAAGATTTTTAGGAACATGGAGATGAGCCCAAAGGAGGTTTTTGGTATAGGGGGAAGGCTTATTACAGAAAAATATTTCTCTCTTCAAAGGAAAAATCGTAGATAAGGCCTCGACTAATTGGGAAATTAAAATGACTAAACCTTGCAATCAAATTCTAGAGGCTAATTCCTATGACAACTCTAGATCTCAGGCTCGACAAGGCACTATTTGGAAATCTCTTGACCATGGTTGGAATAGCTCAATTTTTAGGGTGTTGCCAAGGGAAACTCAAGAAGGGAAAGTATTGGATGTATAATAAGGGATTGCAAAGGATATTTTGTGGTTGGTTACTTAGGAGGTATTGGGATTCAATCCTCTATGGTTGTTGAAGCTAGAGAACTACTGAACGGAATCTAGTTGGTTGTCTCTATAGGGATTGGGAAGCTACATATTGAAGGAGATTCTAAATCTTCAATTGATGTGGTCAACTTGGGAAGATTACTGGGTTGGAGTACTAAAGAAATTTTAATAGACATAAAACATCTAATGTCTAAGCTAAACTTGAAGGTTGCTACCCATATTTATCGAGAGGGTGACTAGGTGGTGGATGTTATGGCTAATTTTGGCACCCATTGGAAAAAAAATATATGTTGGCATGACTTGGGGAACCTTCCACCTAGTATTCCAGATTTAATCCTAAAGGATAAAGAAAAATGTATTATCCATGATGTTGAATAATTATGTGATAGTTTTTGCCTTATAGGGGGTCCACATTCTAGTCTATAGGGCTGTGTGGACAGGTTTAAATGCTGAGGAGCCCTACAAGTATAAATTTTGGAATAATAAGGTTGAGATTGTGTTTAAAAAGGATTTTATGAGAAGTGATGGGGAGTAATTCATGATTACAGCCAAGTTGGATCTAGCCTTGCGTAATCTTTTATTGAGATTTGATATTTGCACCTATTTAACAGGAAAATTTTTTGAATTGAAATTTGATGTGACTTGCGTGCACAGGGTGAAGCTCTTAATGGGTCCTTTCTATCTTGCTAATTTGATGCTTTTGCTAAAGGGTAGGAGATTGGGTTTAGCTAAATTTGGCCCCATAGCCAACTTTCGTTAGGAATTGTGCTAAGCAACGTGGATGGAAAACCTTCCCATTCCATCATTTCTTACTTATTTGGCCGCAAGTGTTTGAAGATTCACATTAATGTGATCACCAACATTGCCTTTCAGGATGGTACTTTTCAAGTTTGTAATTTTTAAATGGATTTGATTTCCCAAGGTTGTATTTTTTGGCTTAACATTTTTTGTATGCAAAAGATTGCTCAAATTATCGAAATATCAAACCTTTTACTCTCACAGGATTTATAGTTTCTTTATGTGTAAAGAAGCGACATGGGTGGTGATAGATTGTGAATGAAGCTTGATAATTGTGGTGAGTACCATAAAGACCCTTTGGTCTGGCACATGTGCATGGAGGGTGGGCTTGCACCTTTAATGGAGAATTTGGTGGGTCATGATCCTAAGTTATCTGCATAGGTTGTGAGCCCCTAGAAAGAATGCAGGGTGACCTTGGGTGGTATCTCCTTTGAAGTTTATGAGGAGGTGATAACCTAAGCTATAGGACTACACTACATTGGAAAGAAGTACCCAAAACATACAAAGTCACAGGACAATGAAAGCCTAAAGTATTTCTTTATTGGTAATGAAGACCTGTGTGCAACTGTCATGCCCACATTTTAATGTGGACATAACACCAGCATCATAACTTTTTTTTTTTTTAAAACATAGGTTTATAACTTAACGTGCTCTCGACAAGCCACCATTGCACAACTCAATTATTAAGGTCTAACGTTATTTGACATGGTTACATTGTTCGGATAATAACACATAACTTAATTAATTGTAAGTTTTTGCTAAACGACTTCCTTAATCCTGTTTTATTTGATAGATGACCTTAAACTCTTGCAAATGCCATGAAAAGATATTGTTATCAATAATGTTGTTACTCAAAGGGTACTATTCTACACTATTAAGTACATATATGCCTCCTCATTGCCTTTTTCGAGGTAGGATTACATTTGGAAAATTATTTAGATTAAATCAATTTTACCTTTACTTAATAACCCTCACATTAGAGGCACCAAATATTATATGATTGGTTTTAGGATCCTTCATTCCCCTTTTCTTTAAATATTAATAATCTAGGATCCCATTACCCATTTGAGCCATTCAAAACTGAGTCCTTAAATTACTTTCGTTTTAGCTAATGAATTTTACATTAATTAATCTAGAACATAGTTTAATACATACCAAGGTGAACTAACATATTCCTTCTTGCGACCTTATTTTTAAATGGACTTTGTTTCATTTCAACACTTTTTATTGGATAAAATATCGCTAGTCCACACTTCTATGTTTACCTAACTATTTTTGAATATCAACTAACTATTTTGATAATCCATTTGATTCACCTAAATAAGGCCTCTTTCTTAACCCCATTTACACAATTGATTTACTGAGTAATTGTAATAACTTCCACCTTCTTTTAATTGTAAACCATAGGGCTAATTAACACTTGAATATTTAGATGTTGTTTTAACCCGTTTTCATTTAATTCATTTTGCAAGGTTCAAGTGCTTAAGTGATCCTTTTAGCTTTATTCACAATGAAGAAACCAATTTAACCCATCGGACTTCACTTAAATTAATCTTAATGTCACTTTATTAAATATTCTTGCTTGATCTTCAACTTAATTCCCACATTTTAACCCCTAGCTATAAATTTATCACTTATGTCAATCTAATGATATGAATAAATTTAATTAAGCCTTTGATTGATTATTATTATTATTTTATTGGCAATAGCGATCACTTATTTAAATTGATAACCCCCTTTTTGCCTAGGCGAGACATTTAACAAGGTAACATAATTTGTCAAAACCCCATCAAATTATTATTATATTTTTTTTTAACAATATTTTATCTTATATTTTAAACATTCATCATGCTTTTATGTATTTAAGTTTCTTCAATTGAATAGAATAATTATAAAATAGTTAATTCCAGAGCTTGTGATTTTTCTAAAAATAATCCATAAATAGTTATTTAATTTACAATAAAACAAATTTAAAACAACTCATATTTTTCCATTTAGTAATATTTTAAAGATTACAATAAAGTGGTGATATCAAGTTTTAAAAGTTTTCTTAAATATAAAATCACAACTCATGTTTTCCCTTTATTGAAAAAGCTTCCATTGATTTAGTTTAAATAAGATTTTAAATTGAACATAAAGGTAATATGTTGAGCATTCAATCTCATCCATTGGATGGGATTGAATCACAACCTTAGATTTTAGGGCAATCAGTTTTGAAACCCTATCTCATAAAGAAACTTTTTATAATGTCTATCTCCCTTTTTCTCTCACTTCTTCATTTTTTTTTGTTGCAGGTTGAAAAAAGAGTGGAAGATTGGAGATGTTCATGCTAAATTTCTTGAAGTGCAAACTCCATTGTTTAATGAAGATTCTTATATTTGTTGCGGGCTTCATTCGATTCATTTCCCTCTCCTCAAAAATTTATTAGCCATTTCTTTAAAATCGTTTCCAATTTCATGCAATATGAAACCCTCATTCCACTTTATTTTTCTCCTCACCTCTTACTCTTGCAGGTTAAATAAATCCATGGCTTTGCACAAGGGTATTTACTTTTCTTTCATCTGCTATTGTGTTTAATCTCAAATGAGGTTGACCATGAATACTTTTATGCAGATTTGTTTTCTTATTTGCTCATATTGTGCTTTGCATATTGCAGCAAACTAAAATAGATTTAATTTCTTTTTTCTGCCGTGTTTATTCGAATGATAAAAATAAATAAAAGAGATTTTTATCTCTGGCAGCGGCCGACCATCCCTGTGGAGGGACACAAGCCCTCAAGGGAAGCTTGCGGCTACCTCTGTAGGCCGTAGCCCTTGGGGTCATGCGGCATGGGCGACCGCCCTGCATGTACAGGTAGTGAAGCCTATAAAAAAAACAATATTATTATTTTTTTTATTTCTTTTTATTTTTTTTAATAATTTTAATAAAATGTTTTAGTATATTATTTTTTTTATATATAAATATTTTAACAGTAATCTTTTTTTATTATAATATTATTAACAATATTTTATATATTTTGCAGGTTAAATGTAACATTCAGAATTTATTATATATATATATATATATATAATCATTATTTTCATTTAATACAACTAACATGAAACCATATTTCTATGCAAGATTGCAATTAACATATATAAGAAACCCTCTCTGCTTTTATACAAATAAATCAACACAATATTTTTCTCTTAAACACCAAACGAATTTCCCTCTTTATACCAAGCATGGAAAGGTTACCCCATTTCTCACAAGAACTTACAAATTAGAAAGATGTTTTTCTCATACCAAAAACTTCATGCCCTCTATAAGCACTCATTTTTGTAAGATGCAAACTTATTACTTCAACATATAACAAATGATATATAAAATGAAACAATTAGCATACCATTGAACATAGTCTTGCTCTATTACACAATATTTACATGCTCATGAAATACACATTGCTCTCCACCCAACCGTAATGGCATCATGAAGCCTCATGGGCTCTAGCCATACCCCCGAGCAAAACAAAAGATTACCAAATAGTCTTGGTATGGAATCTACAACTAACTTATTCAACAATTACAAATGCATCCATTTTCAAAGAACCATTCTAATTCAAGAATTTGCATATCACTTATTTTATCAACTAAAAGCAATTAGAGGAAGTAGGACTTAGCTTTCTCCATGCTGCTCTATTTGAATTCTTCACTCTTCTCTTTTCTCCCTAGCTCTCCAGCTTTCATCTTCATTGCCAAGTATCCAAAAAAAACACCATTGGATGAGATGATCCCAAGTCCCATCTCAATTATCTCCCATATCCCCCCTTGGTCACCAAGTCATCTTCTTCATTGAAGAGGCATGGTGCTCATGCATGTCCTTTCCCCAAGTCCAATATAATAAATGATAGGGAAGACCAAAGGGATGGGGATTGGTCAAATCCATCATTTCATCCTCAAAATTCGTCACTTCTCTTCAAGGCCATTTAAGAGAGGTCATAAATAAGGCATGGGCTAAGGTATGGTTAAAAAACAATCCCCCAATCCATAGGTACTATGCCTAGGGCCTTTAAAATGAAATAAGTGTTTAAATTATGACCATTTTGACCCTCATAAAGATACCTCCAAACTTGCATCCGAAATTTATCTTTTAAACACCACTTACAATTTGATTGGCATGACTCTACATTTAATTAAAACCATAAAACACATAAACACCACATTGCACCCTAACCAAAGATCTTAACTCCACAATATTTCCTAGATTTTAATGTCACATTTAAAACTCAAAATAACTAAACCACCACCACTATACTTCACCACTTAATGCTAACCTCACATTGACCCACTTCTCTTACCACCTGCTCCTATTGTCAATAAGATTCAATTCAACATATTAGTGCATAGAAATACATCCATATGTTTAATCTTTACCTCCTTCAATGCAAAATAAGAATTCAAACCTATCTCTAACAATAACAAAATCTAGCCTTAATTTAACTATTCAATTGTATTATCTAATGGATTCTTGAATAATTATTTATTACTAAATATCCTTATGCAAGTAGGTAACAAATTCATATAACTAATTACCTTGTTAGCTTACCTTAAGCATCCTCATTGTCAGTTAAAGTTGTTCTAGTTTACCCTCGACGATGTTAGGAATTTATTCTGTAGAATTTCTTCATGATCTTCAAGGGTCCTATTTCATCCTTCAAGTATTACCCCTTTCCACATAACACAAAACACATTAGCGAATCACTTGTACTGAAATCCATTTCATTTGTTTTCTCATATCAATTTAAATTTTCTTATCTTCTGATGTTCTTAATAAATCTATATTTCATACACTTTTCATACTATCTTAATGGACTCTCGAATCACACACATTACTAAAATCATCCTTTAACTAAGTTTTGGAAAAATTAAAACATTAAGCATGTAGTTGAGTACAATAATTGTTCTCTTATACTTCAAAAATTGAATACATAATTTCTCTCGATTATGCACGACTCATTTAATCATAATATTCCAAGATAGTAAAAGTAGAGATTAAATCATTTTATTTGTCAACACTTTCAATATCATATTAAATAAACAATTTTGATCAAGGTATGGAATAAATTCATTAATATAGCATAATTGAATCTATTTAAAAAAAAAGGTCACGATAGTCATACATGGGGTTGGACCTCACATATCAAGATTTGAAAGAGAGGCTCTATCGCAGCCATGGGATTAGGTCTACCTTTCCCTAGTGAAGTACATCAGCCTAGATAGTAGATACAAAACCTATTATTTCTATCATTTTCCTCTTCTAAATCGTCTCTGCCATAAATTTTTTTTAAGCTTCCCATTTTTATTTCTTACAGACTTAGAAATATCTGTTGACAAATGTATGGAAACTTCTACCCAAAACTTGAGGGATTATCCTCCTCTGCCACTTCATCAAGTCCTCATTTTGAGGCTCTACCACTTTCATCTTGCTCTCTACTAGCCTAAATCCATCCCCATTGTCAGAATTGGGGAAATTGAACCCCCTGTGCAAACTATTTCCTTGGCCGAGTCTAAGGGACCCAAAAGAAAAACCGCTCTGAAAACCTCTAAACCTAAACTGTCCCCCAAGAATATTAAATGAAATGTTGGGTTAGCCCATTCGATTTTTGTGGCTAGTCTTTGTGAATTGAAGTCTGGCCCTGCCAAGACAATCAGCAAACCTACCACCAAAAAGAAAGTGAAAGATGAGGGGAAGGGTATGATGGAGCTGTCGGCCATAGACAATAGAGGCAAGAATGTGGTGGGGAAGGATTCCAAGGGAAAAACTATGGTGGTTGCGATGGTGGATATGGGGGTTGAGATGACAAAAATCAAGAGGTCTAGTAGATTGGCAAAAATAACAAGAAAATGTAGATTAATGAGTTAGATTCTGATGAGGAGTTCTTTGACATAAAAGGTGATGGGAACGAGGAGGAGTCGGTGGATGCTAAGGAGGACTATGCTGAAGGGCCTCACACCATCCCAAATCTCAAAAAAGTGCATAATGAGAAATCAGTGTCCCAGTCTTATGACCCAGATGTGGAGCACACTAATACTATGAAGAATGGGGATAAAGGGGAGGATCTTCATGTGTTGCATGAGAGGATGGAGAAGATGGAGAATAAGTTCAGAGGCTTGACCAGGTTCACTATCAAGTTAGTTCATTGCATCACCAACACCCTCTCTACTATTATGAAGGATGAGGTGGACATGGAGACTGATGAAGATGGCCCTGAATGGGTTAGTGATGATGTTATCAATGCTCTCTCATAGAAATTGGAGAATTACTGTTAGTCAGCTACTATTTTGTGGTGTTGCTCAACTATTAGTCTATTGTGTTTTGTTTTTTTTGGCTTAGTTATTTTAAGTTTTATGCACATGATCTTTTTTGGCCCTAGTGGCTCATTGTGTAAAGGGTACAACACCCTGTAAAAATTTCTTATCATATCAAAAATAAAATCGAATCAATACCAAAATATAGATATAAGTAATTTCCATTACTATCATTATAATTATCAAGATAATATTATAATTATAAATATAAATATTGATAATATTAAATATATATTAAATATCATACAAAATGAGATATAAAATAATATTAATAAAATACATCAAACAAGAAATATTTTAACAAGAAATATTATTAGAAAATAAATTCATTAAACAATAATTTATACTATCCATAAAAGACAAAATCCACTTTGTCTTTTTCCAAGACAAAGTAGTGATTAGCACGAGTCTTAATCAAAGGGTGTGATTGGAGTGAATGAGGGGCAATGTTTGAGTTTTAAGGCAATGATCAAATAATATAAGCAACTATATTCCCTTTCAAAAAAGACACATCTCTCTAGAAACT
>CM021102.1:453781546-454013280 GCA_007115665.2 Sequoiadendron giganteum
GAGGAAGAGATAGGAATAGATTATGAGAAAGGAATGATTTAATAAAGGATATTTTCTAAAATTTTATCATTAAGAAATATACTCTGTCTTGGAGAAATAGGTGATATCTACATAATTGACCAATAATAAAGAGATAAGTATCTCATTAATTTATTTAACTAGTTTGATTAACACATTTAGGATTTATATAAGAATACTAAGTCAGATGCATTAGTAAAGTAGATATTAAATGAATAAATAGGGATTTAAATAATAAGGTCAATATTGATATTATTAATATCTTTTTGGATATCTATTTATATATGTATATATGCCAAAGTAATTATTGTAAATGGGAACAAACTAGAAATAGTAATATGTATATGTATAGATATATTATTTGTGATCATGCAGTAATATTGTTTATCATAATTTTTGAATATTATAAGTAATTATGATGCTTTAATATAATTATGGAGAATATATTCTTATTTATTTGATTCAACCTAATGATATCTTCTGACTCTTAAGAAGAGATGGATCAAACATGAAAAAAGAAAAGATGAACTACAGGTTTGCACACCCCGACAATAGTTAAGGAAATTACAATATATTATTCTATTGAAACACATGATAAGAAAGGAAGACACAACGACTAATAAAGGACAAGGGAGTTTCACAGATCAATGACTGTGAGGATCAAGAAGAGCTCCAACAAATCAAATCCAGGTAAGTGTAAGTATAAATACTTGCATAAATTTGATTCTCCCTGTATTGCTAAATGTGAAATGTCGTATGTATTATTGATCTCTATCTGCACTGATTCAATATGTAAGATTAAAATATGGACTGCATTTTGATAATTTTATTGTAGTAATAAGGGAGTTGAGGGCCTACAAGGAGGGGAAAAAACATTGGGGTCAACCTCTAAGTACACCACCCCATGGTAGATGGTTGAGGCTTGCCACATGTGGGTGAAGGGGGCTTGTAAGGCTACCCTTGGGCTTAAAAGGAGTGATTTTTGGGACACTCTATGGTAGTTGCACCCTCAACCTCCCAAAATGATGATTGATTGAGAAATAATGGTTCTTATGAGGGGTATAGTGATAGGACACCTCACTAGGCACACCACACCATATGAATGGAAAGAGGCCACATGGGGCCAAGAGGGGTGTGCTTCTCTTGGGCCTAGGGTAGAGGGTTTCTTGGGTACCCTATCAAACCATTTTGTTCAAAGAAGAATGAATTAGAAACCTAAAAGATTCCAATATATTTATGATATGATATTTTTTCTTGTTATAGTTGTTTAATAACTTATTTTCTAGTCTTAAATAGGTATTTGTAACACTAATCTTACTGTCCTTTTTTTCTTTACATATTCAAATGAGAGCATCATATAATATCATCTTGTAGATATTTTCTAACTTTATCTTGCAGGGACCTAATCAATTTATAGATATTCCCTAAACCAAATTGATTATTTTAAATTGATGAATTAGGGTAGATTTAGGGGTTTTCCAAATTTGGGGACATTACAAGTCTCTCATGTCCCCAAAATTGTAAATGTTGAATACGAGATATTGAAATAGAAATAACAAAATCGAATAAATATCAAAATATAGATATAATTAATTACCATTATTATAATTATAATTATCAAGATAATATTATAATTATAAATATAAATATTGATAATATAAAATATACATTAAATATCATACAAAAGAGATATAAAATAATATTAATAAAATACATCAAACACGAAATATTTTATCAAGATATATTATGTGCAAATAAAGTATTTAAATAGAAATTTATATTATCCATAAAAGACAAAATCCACTTTTTCTTATTTGAAGAAAAAACAATGATTAGCATGAGTCTTAATCAAAGGGTGTGATTAGAGTGAATCAAGAGCAACGTTTGAGTTTTAAGGCAGCGATCAAATAATATAAGAAATGACTACTCCCTTTCAAAAAAATGTCTCTCTAGAAACTTGGGGATATAAAAAGAAATGATGGAGTAATAGAGAAGGGCTTCATCAGTAGTAATGAGAAGACTCGAAAAGGATGGTGAGAAAGAATATATATATATATATATAATCAGATTTTATGGAGGCATATGGGGAAGAGATAGGAATAGATTATGAGAAAGGAGTCATTTAATAAAGGCAATTTTGTAAAATCTAATCATTAATAAATATAGAAGATCATGGCTTGGAGAAATAGGTGATATCTGCAAAATTGACCAACAATAAAGAGATAAGTATCTCATGAATTTATTTAACTAGTTTGATAAACACATTTAGGAATTAAATAAGGATACTAAGTTGGATTCATTAGTAAAGTAGATATTGAATGAATAAATAGGGATTTAAATAATAAGATCAATATTGATATTATTAATATGTTATTGGATATCTATTTATATATTTATGTATATATGCCAATGTAATCACTATAAATGGGAACCAACTAGAAATAGTAATATGTACATGTCTAGATGGGAAATATAGATATATTATATGTGATCATGCAAGAATGATTCTTATATAAATTATTGAATCTTATAAGTAATTATAATACTTTAATATAAGTATAGAGAATAGATTCTTATTTATTTGATTCACATTAATGATATATTTTGAGTGTCAAGAAGAGATGGATCAAACATCAGAAAAGAAAAGATGAACTATAGGTTTGCACACCCCGATAGTACTTAAGGAAATTGCAATATATATTATTCTATTGAAACACAGGATAAGAAAGGAAGGCATAGTGAATGATAAAGGACAAGGGATTTCTTCAAATAAGTGGCTATGACGATTAGGAAGACCTCTAGGAAATCAAACCCAAGTAAGTGTAAGTATAAATTCCTCCATAAATTTGATTCTCCCTATATTGCTATATGTGAAATTATGTATGTATAATTGATCTTTATATGGACTAATTGAATATGTAAGATTAAAATATGAACTACATTTTGAGAATCTAATTCTAGTAATAAAGGATTTGAGGGCTTATGAGGAGGGGAAACAGTGTTAGGGTCATCCTCTAAGTATGCCACCCCATGGTGGATGACTGAGGCCTACCACATGTGGTCAAATGGGTCTATTAAGGCTACCCTTGGGCTTAGAAGGAGTGATTTATAGGACACCCTGATGTAGTTGTACCCTCAAGCTCCCAACATGATGATTGATTGAGCAATAATGGTTCTGATGAGGGGAACGGGGGTAGGATGCCTCACTAGGCACACCACTCCATATTGATTGAAAGAGGACACATGGGGCCAAGAGGGGTGTAATAATCTTGGGCATAGGGTAGAGGTTTTCTTGGGCACCCTATCACACCATTTTTTTCAAGAAGAATAAATTAGAAACTTAAAAGACTCCAATATATTTATGATATGATATTTGTTCTTGTTACAGATATTTACTAACCTATTTGTAAGCATTAAATAGTTAGTTGTATCACTAATCTTACTTTCCTTGTTTTATTTACATATTCAAATGATAGCATCGTATAATATTATCTTGTAAATATTTTCTAATTTTATCTTGCGAGGACCTAATCAAGTCATAGTTATTCCCTAAACCAAATTGATTATTTGAAATTATTGAATTGGGGCAAATTTAGGGGTTTTCCAAATTTGGGGACATTACAAGTTGTATTAGAGCATGTTCCTACTATCTAATGCTAATTTACCTCCATATGTGTGTGCCTTCCATGTGTATCCCTTCTGACCTACATGTATTTATGTGACTGTGTGTATACCTTGCATATACTTTGTGACTTCAAGTGTATATTGTGTACTCATATGCATATTGGGTGACCTTGGGATGGTGGACGGACCTGTGGTGTAGTATGGGATGCACCAAATCTCCTTCACAATCGTCAAATTGTATGCTTAGCCTTGTGGGGTTGAGGATGGAACCTCGATGTAGTATGGGATGCACCGAATCCTCTTTCCATTTGTCCAATGGTGTAGAAAATCGAAGAAAAGGATAGGACCCACAATGTAGCATGCAATGCATTGATATCCTTTCTAACTGGGATGCATTAACATGTGTGTATCAACCATTGTGAAGTTCTAGTCAGCCATTATGTATGTGATGTATCCTAGAGCTAGCCTCTAAAAGAACCACATTTTTTTAATTCAAAAGTTCACTAATTTTTTATTTATTTTTAACAAAGTAAATCTCTTAATGTCTTGCTCAATCAGTTGTATACTCAGGACATTCTATCCATAAAGGATAGACATCTATCCATCCGGGATAGGAATCTAACCATATGGGTTAGGTTAATGTCCATATGGGACCAAGATTTATCTATCCAAATAAGGTAGACATCTAACCGCATGGGTTAGAAAATGCTCTGGCCAGAGGTTTCAACTCATCAAGACCATTCGGGTCCCAAGTCACTCTCTAAAGACTACACTCCCCTACTAGAAGTGCACCGAGGTCGACGTCCTTAGGAGTATGTGAGATAATAATAAAAGCTTGAGTCTCACCTTGGAATTTGGCTTAAAGCCTCAGGGAATCAAGCAAATCCATCCAAGATTCCTTCTAAGTATAACAAGTAATTTCCAACTTCAATTTTAATATTTATTTATCTTTCTTTAACTCAAAGTATCTTAGCAAGACCAATAAGGAAAACACCCTTAACAAATCCTCAATCCCCATCCCGAGCACCCGCGTACTAGGGATGACTCCATCCCCAGACTACGTACATACACCGTTTTAGCAAGGGATCAAGGCGCATAATATGTAGTTCTATTTTCTAATCTATTGTTTGATGCAAACTGTTTTGTGGGTACGCGCCCCTTTCTAGGGCCATTGCCCCAGATAGTTTCTCTTTGGTTGCTACCCACATAAGGGAGTATATAAAGCATAAATATTCATGGTGATCTTTTTATTGTTTCCTAATTCATCTATGTCCTAAATGTAGCACCCCTTCATTTTTCTCTTTGTATCAGACAATGGCCTACCTTGCTTTGCTTTGTTTCTAGTTGCACTTAGACTTTGATATATTATGATGCTTTTTTATTATTTGATTTCTATTTATAGAGCAATGTGGATTATATGTTATGACGTGATGTTACTCAATTTTGATGTCATCATTTGACATGCCCTTGATTAGCATAATGATTATTTTGAATAACATTGTTATTTTCACACGAGTAGATTATATATGTTAGAATTTTCAGTTTCATGATAGTGTATTGGTGAAGGGGACGAAATCCATCACTCACTTGCAAGTGCCCTGCAATTCCGTGATTTCCTCTTCACGATGTGTTTTAATATGATGTTTATATACATGTTCTATTTATGCCTTGTTTATAGGTTTGCAGGTACATGACATCGACTCCACCTGGCTTCATAGATTTGAGCGTTTCCATCACCCAACGGTAATGTTGATTGGGAGATAGTAGCTAGGATTCATGTGTCAAGCCTTTACCCTAGTCACAATGTGTCGTCGGGTCTAGTCAGTTTTTTTTGTTAAAAGTTGTTTAATTTTTCCTTGAAATTATTATGTTGAAATTTGGTAAAAGGTAATTTAATGGATTTAAATATTTAAGATGATTATAAAATTAATCTGGTTTTAATGTTAGAAGTTGTTAATTAATTAATTAATTAATTTAATTTAATTGATAAATAGTCTAATCTTAGGATTATATTATTTATTAATTAATTAAATTAATTTAATTAAGTTAAAATTAGAAAGGTTAAATATTTTGAAATTATTAAATGTTTTAATTATTAAAATATCTGGAGGATTTCACACAATTTGGTTGTTAAAGATATTTTGGGATTTCAACATGAGTTATTTGAAAATTTATGAGGTGGTTGGGAAATTTATTCATAGGGATAAAATTGTGGTTGTAATGGGAAGAAGTGAGAAGCTTCTTCACGAAAGAAGCTTAGAGGATATTTTGTGTGTTGGGAAAAAAAATATTAGAAAAAGAAGTCTTTTGTGATTGCATGTGTTCTAGAAATTTTGGAAGATTTACTCTCGGGAAAAGTTTTTTGTGCTTGAATTTTTTGTAAACTTACTCTTGGGAAAAAAATTTGTGTTTGGGAATTTTTTATTGTTCTGGAGGAAGCTTTTGTTTATCTGAGAGAAAATACTTGGATCTGTGGAAGAGGCACTACTTCAATTTACATCTTCACGGACGTTGGACTATAGGTTCCTTCTTTAATTTTTGTTAGTTTTATATTGAAAATCTTCTTCGTTTAGATTTTTCTTTGGAAAAGATTGTCTATGCAAGTTTTAAAAGCTTTTTGTTTTGTTTAAAAATTGTAATTGTTGTATATGAAATCCTCTATAGAATAAATCACTCTTGTAGATTGAAATTATTTAAGGAAACTATAGAAAAAATGTTAATTGGGATTATTGTGAATTTAGATGAACCTAGAAGAATACAGTTAGGAATCTGGAAAGAAAATATTCCTTGGAAGGAAATTTAGTTTTCTTTAGAAAATTTTCCTACAGTTTGAAATCTTCTTGGGAAAATTCTTGTGAAATTATTTGTATGAATTTTATTGTTCTTCTCTTCAAGATTCATTTTTTGGATAGTTTTAAAAGAAACCACTGTGTTTGATTTGGAAATTCCCCTATAGGAAAAATTCTCTGTAATTTGGCTTCTAAATGTTTAAAAAAAAAAACATGTAGAACTCAATCTAGAAATTATTTTCCCAATTATAGTATTTGATTAATCAATTTTTTATTAAAATATATACATATATATATATATATATATATATATATTATTTACTATTTGAAAGTTGTCTAAATTTCGTGAAACACCATACGATGAATGCTTCATATGGTTGGGCATTTAATTCTTTGTGAGGAAAATTCCTTTTATATTTTTAAATATTAAAGCTTTGGTGGGGGGTTTATTCCCCACCGCACCCTTCCTTGGAGGGAGTGCTACCAATGGCAGCACCCTCCACATTTAAGTGGAGGGAGCGCTACCAAATTCAACACAACCCCCAAAATGCTTGGGTTGGCCGACTGTACTATGTACAGTCCGGAGCCCATTTATTTATTGTCTACCTGAGTTTAAATGATTTCAGATTCTGTAAATTTAATATTGTTTAAAATATATAATATATATGTGACGTAGATAAAATGGATTGATGTACAAAAAGAAGGTTAAATCTAATCTAACAAGCATAAATCTAAATAAAAAACTAAGAATGAATTAAATAAACTAAAACAATAAAAACCATAATATGAAACAATCTCACCGAATATCAGTCCACCTCTTCGAATTATCTTGATTGTCCTTCTCCATTTTGTTGTATCAATATTCTTTCCCTCAAATTTTATGTATGTATGCAAGCATACCCTGGATGTATGTCTAAGCAAAATATCGAAGATTATAAGTTATTCTCAAAAGTATATAGATTTTGGGAGGAGGAATAATGCCAAAGATTAGCCAATTTATAGAAACTAGGTTTTCGAACGATCGGCTCAGGTTTGAAAGAGAGATCAATGATCGAGATTGATGAATTCCATGCAATGTGAGTTTTGTGTTAGTTAGAACATGAGTTAGGAAATTATGCAGGATAAAGATTAAATTAGAATAATAATTTAATCTGGTGTTAAGACTATTTGAAAATAGGAAGAACATGACTTCAAGATTAAATAAATGATTTAATCTTCAGTTGAAAGTCTTCGAAAATAGAAGAATTAGACTTTGAATGAAAATTATAAAGTTAGAACTCGAAGAATAATTTTTTTGAATGCACACATGAATTAATTAATCAAATAAATATATTTAATTAATAAATATGTTCATGCATATGAGTTAGAACTAGTTAATTGATTAATTGTGACAGAGAGTCCTTTCGTAGAGACAATCAGCTATCGAATCCAAAGATAACTGGCAGATTTAAATAGATCTTGAGTCAGATGGTGAGTGAATAATTAGATAAGTGGGTGATAGAAGAATGTGACAAAAATAATTAATTATGAATTAAATGTTAATTTAATTCAACATTGGAATTTGAAAGATTTAATTAAATAAATAATAATAATTTATTTAATTGACTGTTGAAAAGATTAATTGAATAATTAAATAAGGAATATTTAATTATAGTTGAAATATGATGAAGGGGTTAATTAAATAATAAATTATTTAATTAAGAAAGATAATTAATTAGTTAGTGACATAATTAAATAAATATGATTTATTTAATTAATCAAAGTTGAATAAGGGTCATAATTGTTGGAGTTGAGAAGATACAACACCACAGAAGCCCAAAAGATCTTTGCAAGCAAATAACCTGTTACAAGGAGAAACAAAGAGAAGCAATAAAAGAAATGCTCAAGAATGTGGAGCAATGAATTCACCTGAAAATGTAAAATGAATTAATTATACAAAAGATAGTTTTCAACTACATATAGATGAAAACCCTAAAAAGGAAAACCCTAGGCTTGCACAATAATAATTAATAAAGTAATTAATTATTATGTACCTAATGTTAGCTTAAGTAAAAAGAGGTAAAAGGGAACTTTACATAATTAAACAAATATTTTTTAATTAATAAAGTAAATACCCAATTACTCTAACACCCCCCCTTAAGATAGACATAGGGAGAAGCTAAAACCTAGAAGAAGCTACTGAAAGCAAAAGCAATGGGTCCCGGCAACAAGGCCTGATCAGGTACCCATATACAAAATCAATGCAAACTAAATGAAATGGGGTAAAGGAGAAAACCCAGTGGGAACAAAACTCCTCCCGAAAATAGAATGTAAGGAAGGAATGCAATGCACTAATGAAAGAAGGATAGGAGGTGGATAACATGATACCCCCCATAGACAACTTCTATCATATAAGTACATGTACAATGATCTCCATAGGAGAGATAGAAAGAGAAAAGAAGGCCCCCCCACAATGAAGAAACTCTTGTTACAATGGTAGATGCCTGATGTAGAATCCAAAAGGAGATCCTGAAGCAGCAAATGATATTCCTCCCCTTGGGAAGAAATGGATCCATGGACCTATATCAAAGAAACCCTATAAAGAATGAAGAATCAATCTGTCTCAAGATGTGTACCATGATAGGATGCTGAAGAGTCTCACTGTCTGAACTGAAACAAATAATGTCAAATCCAAACTGATGTGGAGAATACTGAAATGCAACCTCAGAATGCACAGATAATGGTGGGCGAATAGTGATAACCAGACTGTCAAGGTAGAGGAGATGAATGTCCTCAAAATAATCCTCCAAATCTGCAATATAGGACTCAACAAACAAGAAAGATATGTCTGCAACATAAGAGTCCAAAGTAGCTATGTCTGGAAGATGTATGATTCCCTGCTGCACTGAATCAAGAACAACAAGAGATGCTGATGAAGTCTCAGTCTGAAGAGTAGGAACTGTGAGACAAACCTCTGATCCATCGGAATAAGTAAGGGTGTCTAAATACTCAAGCTCCTCTAAAGTATCATGATCAAATGGTGTATTCTCTCGCCAAGCAATGGGTATGAGACAATTTGAAGCAGGATCCTCTGGGAATGGAGATAGAATAGGGTCTCCATAGATCTCCCAAAGACATGTCCAAAGTGGGTGAGGACAATCAATGTCCGATATAACCAACACAGTGTCATGATCAACACTAGACAATATAACTCCTGCAATGTGATTTCTAATAATATCCCATGCTAATCTGCCCTCTAAAGTTGTTGGTTCAGGTATGAGATCATACAAATAAGGCAAAATATTAAGCCACCTACAATGTGTAAGTATACCCCAGAATCACAACCCTAGAGGAAGTTGCAATTTACTAAATAAACGAACTAATTTTTTTTTATTTTTTTTAAAAGTATAATAAATAAGAAAGTTCGCTACACGTTGCAACAACCCCTAGGGTTACGAGACTGAGGTTACTTAATAACCCACGAACTACATTCATGAAAAGATACCACAACATCTAAAAGCTTAAGAAAAGAATAACACATACATTCCATACAAGATAACTCATCAGAGAGAATTAAAGATACCATGAGATCTCTTTTTACAATAAGATTACAACACTCATTCCCCGAATGAGGTAAATCCAAAAGCATGAATACATATTACAATTTCCACCTCAAGAACAAAGAGGGGTAACAAATAACAAGATTACATAAATGAATAAAGCATACAAGGTAACTAGATCCCACGAGCTCTTCATCTGGAAAACTCGTCAACACGAACAAGAAGAAAGCCCAACGGAGTAAGGTGCACACCACCCGACCATGTGGAACCCAAAGGTCCACCCCCCGTGCTAGGAGATAGTAACAAGGTAACATGACAAGACCAACTACCTCTAGACACAGGCTGGAATCAAACTGATTCAAACTGACACAAAATTAACTCAAGTACAACTCAAGATCAATGCACGTACAACTCAATTACATCCCAAGTACACCAAGCACGACTCTAACAGAGTTACATTGCTTCCAAGTATGACAGATCAGGTATGATAAGAAAACCAAACACAAACAATCAAGTACCCACTACAGGGATACTATAACATCACTGACATGGACCACATTACATTAGATGACACTCAAATAAAACTCCTTCCCAAGGTTATCCAGTTTACCCTTCACGGCTCTGGCCCCTAATGGAAGTCACTTTTCACTTTACAACATACATTCAAAACAATACCACGGAAAACCCAAGAACAAACAACAGATAAGACGATCACTCCAATACCAGGAGGAAACATAAGTCAAGCCCTCTCCAAGCACTGGAGAGAGTAAGCACAACAAAACCACTCCTTACAAGGAGCCACTATTCATATAAACCTCTCCTTTCACAGGAGGCACAACGCATCCCCGTTCATGGAAACCGGGTAGATCATTGACACAACCACAAGTACTAATCACGTAACTAACAAAAGGTTGACTTCACAACAACAACTTCCAAACTCAAGGGTTCACTAGAAGACTTACAAACCAAGATACTTAACCCATTACCTCAATCATGAACACAAAGGAATCAATCACACAAGCACTTGCAAAGAATAAACTAACTTTGGATACCTTAAATCCACTTCCTTAATCTAATCCATAAATCTAATGACGCAATGAAACCAATTAACCAACGCCTCTTTTAGACGAGGAACAATATATATAACCCAAATATTAAATCACATAATTGCTCTTCCAATAGTAATAAAATCAACATGAACTTCATTCATTCCCAAGATAGGTTGATACATGATATGACAACCCACTTAATTTAACCCTTTACGAAAGATTTTAACAAACTAAAGACATATTTAATCCAAATGCCAATATAAAAATACGAAGGAAGTAATCACTGACACAAATGAAACATCTACCTTTGGATATACTAAATCCATTTTCTTTTCAAAGGATCTCACATACAAATATACTAATTGTCTTCACAGAATAATAAACTATTAAAATCAATTGGTTCAACCGTTGTAGCGAAGGAAGAATTCTAGCTTAATAACTAACTCAATTCCCTTGACTACTTTAAACCCAACATAATCCTGTGCCTTTTATAGAATTCAATAATTTATAGTTTTAACAATTCTAATTTAATATTACCTCCTTCAGATACATGCCAAAATTTAACCCCAATATGTAATCCTATAATTACTCTTTCAATAATAAGAGAAACAACATTTTAAACAGGCAATTTTAATCATAACTACACCTTCTTTGCATTTCCTAAATCCACTTTATTCAATTAAAATTCACTAGCTTGTTGCCATATTAAATCAGATTTACCAATATCCCTTTTCGACATAAGGAGAGTTTTAAACTAATATTCAATTACTTAATCACTGGTAATAATGAAAATAATTATTTACTTGGTCATTTCAGACATACTCCTTCACATCTCCTATTTCTACTTTCCAAAATAATTCATTTAAACCTTAATTAATTTCACTAATAAATATATTATCTGAAATTCAATAGTTGTCTTTTCCCAAAATAATATTTTAACTCAATTCACTAATATGACTATTGCACCTGATTTATAATTTTCTCATTTAACTCTAAATCAAATAGTTAATTTGAACTGTTGAGCTATTGAACTTAATCTAAGTTTCTCAAATACATTTAATTTCAACATCATTAAAACTATATTTTAATACATATGTATTTAAAAATCTATACACATATATTAAAATAAAAGCCACAACTAAATATTTAAAATTCTAATGGTTCGTCTATTAACCATTTATGTTAACACAATTTATTATTTTCCCACTATATCATCTTAATTCTGTTATCTCTGCTATAACCTAGAATCAATATTTAATTTTCCCTTATTTGCAATCAATAATAATTAAATAGTCTTTACCCCTTCAATTTGAAATAAAACATTTAAGAAAATTATCTACAACTCTTTTGGAATAAATCATCTAGAACTTAATTAATCATGATATAAAAATATATTATCCGTAATCCCGAGGCTAACCTTTTCAAACAATATAATCTGAAATAAAATTCCTTAATTAAACTATAACATTATACTATAAAATTTTCTCTAAAATTTACCCATGCCAAAAATTATCTCCCCTTGATATATATCTAAACATATAATATTCCTATATTATAAGATATAATATTCAAAATATTATTTAATAATATTTTAATATTATAAAATATGATATTAAAATATTATACTTTAATTTAATCAATATTATTTTTATTTAATTAAAAACCCCAAATGAAATAGGGCAAGTAGTATTCGTTGGTCCCCGTGCCACATTTTAGGGCACCCATGTTTTTTGGCCGCGTGTTTAACTTGTTGCAGGGTCGGCGGCGGCGGCGGCCATGAAAGAACACAGCCGAACCTTGGCCGACTGTGGGTAACACAGTCGGCTCCCTTAAGGGCGCCGGCTGTGTTACACACAGCCGAGCCATAGGTGGCGGCCGGGCGGAGGGTGTGGGGCTGCGTGGAGGTTCTGCCTCCACAGCCGTCCCCTGTATGGGGGCGGCGGTGGGGGCAGCGCCTCCCACAGTCCCCCCCAATACAAACTAACAAAACAAAAAAAAACATTAAACCCTTCTTTTAAAACTACGGTTTTTTTCGATTTCGCCCATGGCGAATTTTTCCAGTATAAAAATAAATTTCGAATATTTTATATTTATATATATCTTTTATATATATGTATATATTTGTATATATATGTTAATCATATATGCAAATTTATATATGTATATATAAAGTATATATATAAATAAATAGTTTCAACAAAACAGTCAAATTGAAGAACCAGAAAATACTCAAATCTTACAAAGATTTTAACAGATAATTTTATTTATTTTTAAATAAATTTCTCAATAGAATTCTCCAACTTTAGCATAGAGGAAAGGAAGGACAACCACAAAAATTCTAACATGGATTTAGTCTTGAAAACAATCAGGGTTTTAAATTCATAATTTCCAAACAGCAATTCATATTGTGAATTATTTTCAAAATAATCAAATTTTAACAAGAAGAAAACCTGTTTTCAGAAAGCTTGAGAGATGGCCAAATGGTGCAAGTCTCCTCCTCAGATCCAAGCTCCTTCTCTTTTTCCAGAAGTTTGATAAGATCCACAAAGGTGCCATGATTCCTCTTCACAATCCATTTCCTCCATGCAACTTCAAAAACTCCCAAAACCCTAAATTCTTCCCTTCTCCATCTTTTTCCATTTCTTCATCTCTCCCAATTTTTCCCCAAAAAAAACAATTAATACCAAAAAGAAAATATCTCCTCAAACCCTAAAGTCAAACTTTTGAAAGTAACCCTATTTTCTAATTTTTGTCTTTTTCTAATTTCCAAAAAATAAAATTTAAACATTTTCTTCAATTTCAATTTAATTCAATTCAAGGAACTTATAATCACTAAAGTGCATAAGTAACTTCATTTCAAAATAGTTAATTTAAGTAAATTAATAAAATAAATCTAATCCAAGATTTAATTATTTTATTAATTACATTAAATTAACCCATACATAAAATAACATTTTCTTAAATTTTCAATTTAATTTAATTTAAGGAAAACTACAATTATCAAGATGCATACATAACTTCTTTTCGACCAAATTAATTTAAATAAATTAATAAAATAAATCAAATCCAAGATTTATTTATTTTATTAATTACATTAAATTAGTCTTTAAATAAAATAACATTTTCCACAATATAATCGGATTAATTAAATTAACAATTTAACCACATAGTAATTTATTTAACTCTTCTAACTTGCAATATAATAAAATCAAAGCAAGAGAACCATAATATGTAATTCAACAACCCAGACCAAAACCTACGACACACACAAGACTAGGGTGATGGCTTGACAGAAGAAACCTAGCTACTATCTCCCAATTAACTGCCGTTGGCAATGGACACGCTCAGACCTGTGAAACCAGGTGGAGTCAGTGTCTTGTACCTGTCAACCTGCGAACAATAAAATGTCGTACATGTATATCCGCATCATAGAAAACACACCGTGAAGAGGGAATCACGAAATTGCAGGGCGCTCGCAAGCGAGTGATGCAATCCCGTCCCCTTCACCCATACAATGCTACTAACTGACGAATTTTAACATCAATAATTTAATCCAAACATAAACATCATTAATTCAAATATTTGCAATGCTAATCTAAGCATATCATAATGATAACATCTGAATAATATACCACCACATCAAAGTATAACAAGCACATTATTATGCAAACAATGATCCATTAAAAATCGAGTACCACACTCCAAGCACTAACAGAAAACACAGCACAACCAACAGGACACTGCTGGGTCCAAAAGGCAAAAATGGAGGGGTCTTACATACCCTTTGTCCATGACTCATAATTACCCTGTTCCAGAAGAACAACTGAAAGGTGAGTAGAAAAACCTATGATAACTCTTCAAATGAAAAAATTCAGAGACTAATGATCTCAGCAATGATAAAACATATCAAGATAACCCATCCAACACAAACAAACCCCATGTAGGAGCCAAGATGACCAAGTAATTGAACAAAGTGTAAAAACACACAAAGCTAAATAAAAAATACCTGGTAAATATTCTGGTAAAATAGACTATAAATATGGAAAGAGAACTGTAACACCTTTCCAATGCCTATTCGTTTGCGCAAAATGAACACCGTGGCCAAAAGTTATGAATTTTTCAAAAACTGAATTTAGCTTGCAGGAAACAAATTTTTTAACAAAAAACATTTATTTCTAACTTGATTTCTGGAAAATCTACTCATTGTTTGTAGACAAAAATAAAAACCTAGAAATATTCTGATGCTAGAAACAAAACCCAGAAATCGTTTCTTGATCCAACAAGCAAAATACAAGAAAATGATTTTTTTTACTTTCAGCCAGGAGAAAAATGACGCGTGCCATTTTTTCAACAGTGATTTTCTCCAGAACTGTGCAAGTTATGCAAAATTTAAAAGATACCCAGTTCAGATTTCAACGCTGGCTACAAAACTCAAAAATTGTTTTTCCTGCAAATGAGTGAAAACTGAATTTTTGAAGTAAAAATGATGGCGACTCCAATAAAAAACGGCTTGCAACAAACCCTTGTAGCTCCAAAAATCTTCAAAACAAGAACAAGTAGCTGTAGATCTAAAGCTCTGATACCATGTTGGAGTTGAGAAGATACAACACCACAGAAGCCCAAAAGATCTTTGCAAGCAAATAACCTGTTACAAGGAGAAACAAAGAGAAGCAACAAAGGAAATGCTCAAGAATGTGGAGCAATGAATTCACCTGAAAATGTAAAATGAATTAATTATACAAAAGATAGTTTTCAACTACATATAGATGAAAACCCTAAAAAGGAAAACCCTAGGCTTGCACAATAATAATTAATAAAGTAATTAATTATTATGTACCTAATGTTAGCTTAAGTGAAAAGAGGTAAAAGGGAACTTTATGTAATTAAACAAATATTGTTTAATTAATAAAGTAAATACCCAATTACTCTAACAATAATGAATGAATTAAATAATTAAAAGGTTATTTAATTAATAGAGGAAATATGTGTTTAGAAAGTAATTAAATAATAAACATTATTTAATCATGACCAAGGACATTAGAAAATTATGTCGAAAGTGGTACTAGCAGGCTTAGACCAATTTTCGGTGTCTATAGTTTTCCCCTCTTTGATACAATGTTGTTTCGGCATTGTGTAAAAGAAAATATGCCCCGATCATGCCCTAGTATGAAATAGGTTAGGGTATGCCCCCTTGGGAAAATTGATTTTTTTTTTTAATTTAAAAAAAAAAATCAGGAAATATTCCCGATAAGATAATTTGATGGTCAAAAAAGCTATGGAGTTGACAGAATTGAATGTTGAAGTGTTAGGGACGTGTACGGATCAATAGAATTTTTAAGTTTACATAGCCAATAGATAAGTTCAGAAGAAATGCCACCCAAACCCTAGGTATAAATAGAAATTAGGGTGAAAACCAAGTCATTTGCACCCTAAAGATTAGAAGAATTGAGAATTTAGCTTTGAGCACTCAACGAAAATGTCTCCAGTTCCCTACACCTCGCATCGCGGATATCGGATCCGAACCTTCCGATGGCCAGCCGACGCAGGACCCCCAATATGTACCCTAAAATGACCTTTTGAATTTTCATTTTGCACGTAGTTTTAGGCATCAAAATTTAATTTTGTAGATGTGGTCTTTCTAGTTAAACGCATATGCATTCGTATGCAACACATCTTCTTGCGGAATGACGCATATGTAAAATAAAATCTAGGAACTTTTAGGTCATTTAGGACATGCATGCATATGTATTTTTATGCACGGCAATTGTGTTTATGCATCACATTTGTGATTAGGATATACACATGTAGAACTGTGAATCGCATTTGATATTGTGCATCGCATATGCATATTATGTAGGTAGTTAATTTGCACCGCATATTTTTTTTGTTGCACGCATTTGCTTGTTTGTTTAAATTGAATGATTTCACAATGCATTTGAAATATGTGACGCATTTTCCTTGTTTTTCGAAGCATGTGTAATTATGCACCACATTTGAGAAAGTGAATTGCATTTGACTGTCAAATTTTTGAATTTTTTTTTTTGATAGAAACTTGAATAATTTAACGTTTGAAATCTTGGTTGAATGCACTTTGCAGGTTATCTTAGATCCTATTTATACCTAGGAGTCACGGTCAGATACCTTTGAACTGAGAGATCAATTAGTGAGCATGGAGACACGCTTGCTGTGGAGACTAGGACTGCATCATCTGCTGACTATGCCCACGATTCGGGCAAATAGAGGTATGCTCACTTCCCTGTGTGAGAGATGGCATTTAGAGACCTCATTGTTTCATTTGCCTACTGGTGAGTCGAATTTTACCTTAGAGGATGTATATAGGATTCTTCGATTACCCATTAGAGGAGAGAGGGTTATGTATGACACACAATGTGTATACAGTGAGATCACCAGATTCTACGTTTTTGATGATATTAGGAGATTAGGGATAGAGAATTATGAGATCAGATGGAAGGTTTCAGTTGATAGGTATGAGAGGATAGATTGTATTCTATGTACATTGATTGGCGGGATAGTTCTTCCTGACCTTCGCTGTCATGGATTTCCTTTTGGGTGGGGAGAGATGTTAATTGGGATGTTGGAGAGAGAGGTTGTTTACGCTTGGGGTCCTTGTTTGTTGGGTATGCTAAATTTTTATTTGCATGATATAGTATATAGAGATGCATAGTCGATGAGCTATGGGATGACTCTTCTCATTGTTTGGGCATGGGAGCGTGTTACTGTTTTTCATCCTCTTGTTACTATAGAGCGAGATGCTAGATCTCCTTATGTTTTTCGATATATGGGAAACATTACACAGAGTCACATAGGAGATATAGGTTTTTGGAGACATGCACTGGACACATTGGTTTAGTTTATGTGGAGGCCATACATGGATTGTGAGAGATGGTTAGATGAGGATGGGCATTTTCCCTACTATCGACAGACACAGTACCTAATTGGTAGGACTATTTCTAGTGTACATATCATAGAGAAACATTTGCCAGATCATGTGTTGAGACAGTTTGGTGAGGTGCAGGATGATCTTAGAGGGTGAGCAAAGTTTGCTCGATCATCTAGAGAGGTTCCTTTATGGGGGCCTATGATACCAATGGCTATTGCAGACGTAGAGGTTCAGGCTTTATAGCCTTTACAGTGAGGATAGAGAGGCAGAGTAGTGGATCCTGGGACTACTTCATATGATACCTGGTGGGTAGAGAATCATCCTAAGCCTTACATAGATCCGGATCAGCCGACACCAGTGGAGAGACGAGGGACAGGGCCGAGAGGGCAGCGCAGAGGTAGAGGAGGTGGTAGAGGTGGTGATTATGATGGTAGATGTGGTGGTGGTTGATGAGGTCATCAGGGATGGAGAGGTGGTCAGGTAGGTGGATTATCACCTATTCGAGATGCAGAGGAAGAGGATGTACCAATGTTGGATCTCGATGGTGGAGAAGAGGCAGAGGTTGGTGGTGAGCATGTCACCAAGGAGGTAGTAGCAGAGGAGCATGTAGAGGTAGATATTGACATAGAGGACCTTGTAGAGGAGGAGGAGGCCGAGAGAGAGTACATGGACATTGATCCCCTTGGTATTATAGCAGGTTATGGGGAGGACGATGTGGAGGAGGAGATACCCATGGAGGAGCAGGAGAGAGAGCTCCAAGATAGGATATTAGAGGGGAGACGAGATGAGGAGACTCCTAGAGACAGTGATAGGGAGGCATTGGAGGAGAGGTTGAAAGTGGTTACTACAGAGCGAGATGATTTATAGATGGAGAGAGATAGTACTCTTATGGAGAGAGATCAGGTAGTAGCCTGGAGGTAGGAGATAGAGCAATAGTTCACAAAGATCAGATGCCTTTGCAGTTGTACTTCATCTAAAGGTTTTTCTCATGAGCTAGTTAGATCAGTATAGAGGGCTTCATATTATAGATATCTTTATGAGTTAGTGGTTCCAATAGATAGATGAGATCCTAGCTTTTTAGAGGTTCACAGCCAGAGATCATAGGGTAGGAGTTAGACTAGGACACAAAGCAGAGAGGGTGTGGTAGGACCACCAAGGATAGGTCCATATGATAGGCCTTCCACCTCACAGAGAGTACCTTAGAGGCAGCTTCCTCCATGTTCACCACATGATAGTAGCAGTAGTGGGACACGTTGACACTTTCATATTTATGGACATTGTATTTTGATCAAAGAGAGCTTGCGGGCTCCTTTTTATTTATGGATATATTTTGACATTGTACTATGACACACATTATTTTGAGCGATATATATATGATTTTTGGAAGCTTCTATATGATATGCAGTTATATTTTATGATGATGCATTTTTTTCTATATGATTATGTTTCCTAGATGATGTATGTACATGTGTTAGGGATGATAGTTTCTACATTATGATGTGTTTATGAAATCTATGATGTTATGATAATTCTATATGATGATGGATGCAATGTATTATATGATAATGGATTGAAATGGGATGTTTATACAATGCTATCTACATGAGATGGTTATATGTACATGCAATATTTTCATTATGTACCTTATGAATGATTGAATGCCTATTATTCCATGATTTTCCTAGATATTCAATGAAGATGTCTAATGTTCCTATTTGTTTGAAATGAAACATAACTATATGATGTACTATATATAAACATACGAAACTATTTACATAATGCTTATAGAATGTATGCATATTTAGATTATTTAATTTTTTTGTTGTGTCATAGGACTCTATCATTATGTCAAACAAGAGAAATTTTAGCACGGATGATTTCAGAATGCTAGTAAGAAACAATGGAGGTTGATTGAAAAACATATGATCTTAAATATTTTTCCATATATATACTAAGCTTTGAATTTTATCATCATTGGGTGGGACATGACACAAATGGATAGTACACACCATGATATGAGATAGACCATAGTGTACAAAGTCATCCACCTATGAAAAACAAACATTTGTAGACAATGAGTGTCTTAACTCATACTAAGGACAAGATTGCCCCAGTCGTTTTGTCTAGACAAACCACAAAACAAAAAAAAAAAAAGACGGTTCATGAAACATCATTTCTCCTCTAAATCCTATTTAGGACATCTTTGAGGAAACTAGTAGCATGACATAAAATTGAAAGTTTACAAGATAGTTGATAGACAACAGTCAAGGAAAAAGAGTCCTGAGACATCCTTGCTTCTCTAAATCCTTCAAGGGAAATCCTTGAGAAAGCTAGTAACCAGACTTATGCACAAATCGATAAAAAGATAAGACAAAGTAAGATATAAAGTCAAAAATCCAAATAAAAGTATTTTCCAAAAATTGATCTTGTGGGATTGTTTGATGTTTGACATAGCTTGATGTGAGGGATAACACATACCGAATAAGACATTGAGTCTAGTTTTGACTTGGTGACTATCTGTGTAAGGCATGACAAAGCCTGGTTTCAAAAAGACATGTGTCATATAATACATTTGAGCCTGATGACATTGATGTGACAAGCTACATGAGGCTATGAAAATTTGATGAGGTTTGTTGATAAGAAAGACATATCTTTCATAACACATAAGTTGATCACTCTGACAATCTATTTGATTTTAACTTGATGACAGTTTTGAGATGTTTTCCTTGTTGATGCATGACTTGTTTTGATTCCTTGACTATTATAATTGTGTGTGTGCGTTGATAGTGTATGAATTGAGATGATATACCCTAAAGGACTGACCTAATGCGGCCTCGGGGGCTCATCGATTGATTAGCCTTGCATACACTGTACACACAAAGACCTCATAGTTCGACCTTAAGTTGATGATATGAAATGTGTGTGATAGTGAATGTGATAAACCCTATTGGACTGACCTAGTGTGGCCTTGTGGGCTCATTGATTGATAGCCTTGCCTACATTGCACACGTAGAGACCTCGTAGTTTGACACGACCAATGACTTTGAATGTACAAAGATTCATTCTTTCTAGTGTGTGATACATGAGAAACCTAGGCAGACAAACCTAATGCTTTGGGGGCACATTGACTGATGGCCTTGCATACATCTACTTGCAGAGGAAATGTAGTTTGACTATGTCTACGACTGACTTAACATGACTCACTCCAACTTTGTTTTTGGGATTTTTTTTGACATGTTTTGATTTTTTTGTCCTTATGAAGTTTTTTGATGTTTTTTGATTTTTTCAAGACATTTTCTGATAGTGTAATGCTATGTACAAGTTCCTCATGACATAGAACAAGGATTCTCCCCCAGTCATGAATAAGACATAGAGGATGGAGTGGGCAATGTGAAGGAGTGGACTTGATGTCAATCATTCCAAGAAATGGATAAGACAACCATTTATTATGAGTGAAGGTGAAAATTCTAATTGGAATGATGGTAGACAAAGTAGCGAAGTTGACTACACATGGCACCCGTTTTCTAGTTTTTCACCATGGTACTTATCCATAGTGCCACCGAAGTTGTTTTCACTATTGGACGAATTATTTCTCTTTACTATTTTATTTATTTTCTAATTTTTTTGGTGTTACAAAGATGCCTGTTTGCCAGGTTTTCATCAAGGTAACTATTTTTTTTTTTCCATTTTTTTGTATTTTTCCGATTAAGACAAAGAATCTCAGAAGCTACACATAGAACCTCTTCAAATGAAGACTATTGATTGGTGGAAAAAGTGGTTCTCCTTTAGGTGTAGAGAGTTGATACACTCCTGATCTAAAAGCTTATGTGACAATATAGGGCCCTAACTAGTTAGGTTCAAACTTACCTAGCTTTTCTCGTTCAACTTGATTCTTGGGATTCTCCATTAAAACCAAGTCACCAATGTCAAAGTGTTGATTTAGAAATTTCCTATTATAGCTATGACAAATACGATTCTGATATGCTTGCAAATGGTCTAGTGCTTTCTATCTTCGTTCATCCAATAATTCTAACTCTTGTAATCTGGATACACGGTATTCTTCATTGTCAATATGACCTTTCAAGGATACCCTTAGGGAAGTAATTTCAACCTCAATAAGTAATCTCAACCTCAATAGGTAAGATAGCTTTAGATCCAAATACTAGGGAGTATGGAGCGGTCCTAGTGGGAGTACGAATGCTTGTGCAGCAAGCCCATAAGTCAAGATTAAGCTATAGATGCCAGTCACAACCAACATCATTGACAGTATTTTTTAGGATTCTGACAATGTTTTTATTAGATGCCTCAACTTGGCCATTACCTTGTGGGTAATATGGAGTGGAAAAATGATGTTTCATATGGAATTCTTCACATAGATGGAAAAATTCTTGGTTTTTGAATGGACATCCATTGTGTATGATAATGGATTGGGGTACACCATACCGACAAATGATATAGTTTAGGATAAACTTGGATATTTGTGTGCCAGTTATGTAGGTCATGGGAATAGCTTCAATCCATTTGGTGAAGTATTAAGTGGTGGTTATGATGAATTTATGGCCATTGGATGATGGAGGGTGTATTTTACCTATGAGGTCAAGTCCCCATTAGGCAAAGGGCCATGGTGAAGTAATCAGACAAAGCTCTTGTGCTGGTGCTCATATCAAATATTCGTGTATCTGAAACTGTCAAAATTTCTTTACAAAGATATATGAGTCCTTTTCCATTGTCAGACAATAATAACCTAATCTCATAATCTTATGGGCTAAAGAAGGACCGCTAAAATGGGATCCACATATACCCTCGTGTACCACTTGCAAGGTTGCTTGTGATTCTTCAACATCGAGACATGCCATTAGGGTGTTATCTAAGGTACGTCTATACAGGATATCTTCGATGATGGTGTATTTAGCTTACTTACGGATAAAGGTTCTACGTTGGTTGTTTGACAGGTCTAAAGGTAAGATTTGGGAATTTAGATAGTCGAATACGTCCTTGTACCAAGGGGAAGTAGGACCAACAATCATACACACCATCACAAAATCGGGGACATCATAGGCAGGGAGCAACAGTTGTTCAACCAAAAACTCAAACTTAGGCATGTTGCTCAGAATATCCAATAAGGAACCCACAGTTGCCATAGCGTTTGCTGCCTTGTTCTGAATACGTGGTATTTGTTGAAAGGTAATGTCATCAAATTACTTCTTGAAACTATCGGCTAGGCATTTGTAGGGGGAAAGTTTCTCATCTTTAGTTTCACTAAGGCTTCATACTCTTCTATGTTGTTGGTTCAAGGGAGATCAATTCTGAATGATTTAGGAATAGTATCGCCTTGAGGTGTAACAAATAGTATGCCTACTCCTGAACCATGATTAGTATGTGACCTATCAAAGTATAATTTCCATTTGGTTCTAGTGTCAACTTTGAAGATAAAATCATCAGGAAAATTTGCCACTAAATGATGGTATGCCTTCATGGGTGCATCCGCTAACTGATCTGTAATTACTTTTCCTTTTATAGCTTTCCTCTCCACATATTGGATGTCATATTCACTAAGTATCATCACCCATTTAGCCAATCGACCTGTTAATGTTGCTTTACTTAGGAGATATTTGAGGGGATCAATCTTTGCAACCAACATGGTTTGGTGGTTTATCATATAGTGCCAAATTTTTTGAGTAGCAAAGACTACCGCAAGACATGCACATTCTATGTTACTATATTTTAATTCATATCCTACCAAGGTATGACTGATGTAGTACACTACCCTTTCATGACCTTGATCATCATTTTGTGTGAGAAGGGCTCCTATAGTTGACTGAGTTGCTGAAATGTATAGTATCAATGGTTTTCCATCTATAGGTGGAATTAGCATAGGTGGAGCAAGTAGATAATCCTTGATTTGTTGGAAAGATTCCTGACATTTAGGGGTCCATACAAATGGTACTCCTTTTTTTAGAAAATATTGGAATGGGTGTATTTTGTCTGCTAGTTGTACAATGAAGCGCCTAATAGACTGTAATATTCTCTGTAGTGTTCTTAGTTGACTAATGCCAAATGGAGGAGGCATTTATACAATAGATTTTACCTTCTCTAGATCTATTTCAATGCCTCTTCTAGAAATGATATATCCTAGAAGTTTCCCTTATTTCACTCCAAAGACACATTTATTTGGATTTAGTTTGACGTTGTAATTTTCTAGCCTTTAGAATATCTTGTCTAGAACCTTCAAATGATCTGCCCTTGTTACTGATTTAGCTATTATGTCATTGACATAATCTTCCATGAGAGTATGTAAAAATTCATGGAAAATAGTCGTCATTGCACTTTGATAAGTAGCTCTTGCATTCTTAAGCCCAAATAGCATAACATTCCAATAGTATGTTCCCCATGGACATGTGAAAGTTGTCTTGTGTTGGTCTTCAGCTGCAATTTTGATTTGGTTATACCCAAAGAAACCATCCATGAGGGATAACATCTCGTATCCTACTATAAGGTCTACTATCATGTCAATTTTCGGCAAGGGGAAGCCATCCTTAGGACATGCCTTGTTGATGTCTCTAAATTCTATACAAATGTGGATGCCCCCAATTGGTTTAGTCACTGGCACAAGATTTGAAATCCAGTCTGCATAGTCTATGGATCTTATGAATCTGACATCCAATAGTTTCTTAAGTTCTGCTTTGACCAGTAGATAGAGCAATTTGTGGATGCATTTTCCTTAACTTCTGTTTGAAGGGCTTAATACCTGGCTGCAATGGAAGATGATGCAATATAAGGTCCAGATCTAGCCCAAGCATGTCAGCATACAACCATGAAAATTTTATCTGTCTCTTTGTGAAGAAGTCCTAAAACTCTTGTTGTTTTGTCTATGTCAAAGAGGCTGTAAAGTATATTATCCGAGGGTTTTCTTCTGTGTTTATGGTGACTTCAATAGACTCCTCCACTAACATCGATGACTTTTCCTGAGCAACGGGGAGAATATTTAAACCTCCATCGTTGGGTGCCTCAAAGAGGTTTTCACCCTCGGATATGTCCTTTATTTTTAGTATTTCTTCATCCAAAGGTGCCTTTAGGTTTTCACCTAGGGACTCGTCATTTTGCTAATTTTGATTGTTTTTCTTTTTATTTTCATTTTTGTGACTAGATGTGTAAATAGACTCCCCAAAATATGTGTTTTCATCCAAGTCTATCATAAATCCAGCTTTATGATCTCCTCTTGGTATGCCTTCTCGAAGTCCCATAAACTCAACTATTGCTTCGTCATTCTCAAATATGTCTAAGATGGGTGTACCTTTTTTATCCCAGTCGATAATTTGGGGATATATGAGGGGCATGTCATCATCGAAGTTATCGAATGTGGAAGATGACAAGGTGAATATAGAGTGGTTGACAAGGTCACATAAGTTTTGGACTAACTCCTTCTTGTTCTTTTTCCTAGGGGTAGGTAAACTCTGATGTGGGACTATTGTAATGGCTAGGTTATTAGAAGATGGTTCATGAAGTGCCCAAGATGCATGATCAAGGATTTCCCAATAATAGTTCCTAAGCCATTCTTCTTTGTTCAAGGGTTTTTTATTACAGGGGCTAGATGGATATGGTATGGGTTTTATCATTTGGTTGAGTTCTCCAAATAGATTATCTAGGTTCATGGTGTTGGTATAGGAAAGGCAATCCCACTCATAGTCGCTTGAGTCAAGGGATTCATCATAAACTGGGGCAAGTGGTTCATGAGATATCTCTATGTCTTCATAAGCACTTTCATCCTCTTGAAATGGTGATGAAGTACTACGAAATCCAATTCTAAGTGGTTGAAACTCTTGCACTAGGCCTTTCAGTTGTGGTGAGACAATGATTGGTTCAATCCTTCCATTTTGATGTAGTCCTAACCCACTATGTCCGTCATAGCCTTTACTTTGCATTATCTTAAATCCTTTTTCATATTGATCCTTAGCTATCTAAGTAGATTGTGAGGGGTATTCATTGTCTTCCTAGTACAACTAGGAGGTAATATCACCTTGGTCCATAATTTCTTCACTTAACTCTCCCCATTTGATCAATCTCATTGTAGGGGGAACATGAAATGTGACTACAGATTGTCTTCTATCTAGCATGGGTAGACCATATGCCTTAGGTGGAACCAACTGACTGACACAATAGGATTCCTTCATGTAATATTCTCCACAACCCTTGTCTTGGATCTTGACCTTAGGAGTGGATGATGGTGGTTTTAATGAAATGGACTTGACAAGATGTGATGGATCAACATACAGGGATAAAGTGGATGATGAAGCTTCTTGATTAACTGACACCTATCATTGTGGAATTTACCTTAGGCTTGTACAATATTGAAAAGGATCTGGATCACCATCAATTGTGATCTCGGTGCCATTATATAGTAATTTAAGACACTGGTGCTATGTAGAAGGTACGAATTTCATTGCATGTATCCAAGGTCTACCTAACAACAGGTTGTATGGAAGGGTGAGATCCAAGACTTGGAAGTTGGTGTTCATAACTGTCAGGGCAATTCTGATAGGGAGTATGACAACTCCTTTGTATGATCTTTCCTCATCATCGTAAGCCTTGATGACTATACTCTTAGAGTTTTCTACGCATGCTTCTGAGAATCCTAATGCCTTAACCAATTTTAGGGTACACAAGTTCAAACCTACTCCTCCATCTACCAAGACTCATCTAACTTTGGTTTGATGGACTAGGACTTCAAGATGTAATGGGTCGTTATGATCGGTCTTTTCTGTTGAATAATCCTATTGAGAAAATGTGGCATGATGGGATTTGGTTAAGTATCCTACCATTTCTTTGAAACGATTGACATCTAAGTTGGTAGGGACAATCATGCTTTATTTGTCGATAATGGCTTGATGATCAAGGGATAAAGTCAACAGTTCCAAAATGGATATCTGTGTTGGGGTCTTGCTCAATTGATCAAGCATATTGTACTTAAACTTGGAAGACTATGTAGGTGGCTTAGAAGAAGGACCTGGAAGAGTTATTTTAGTTTTGCATGTATTTACAACACATTCAAGATGCCTCTTAATGGTGATGGTATGGACATTTTCATTTGCAGCTTGGAGGTGATTTATGATTGTACCTTTTCCATTGTCATACTTGGTATATGCATAATTGGGTGATGTGATATTCTTAGTTCTCAAACTGGAGGCCTTTCCTTTTGTGTGGTCATGTAATGGGTCCGTGAAGACCTTGTGATCACTATTTTTGGTATTTTTCTACCCATTGACCTCTATAGTTTCATCTTCAGCAAAGTCTTGTATGATGTTTTTTAGTTGTCGACATTATTGTAGGTTATGTCCTTTTGTTCGATGGTATTCACAATAGGTGTTATCATCCCACCATGAGGGTTTAAATTATCCAGGATCATACTATCTTGGTTCCAATGGTTTTAGGAGATCATGTTTGATTAGTTCTTTGAAAATTGTCTCGATTGGTTGCCCCAAAGGGGTAAATTCACGTTTAGGAAATCTCCTTTGTGGTCATTGTTGTGAATTTTGGACAAAATTTTCTGATTGATCTAGATTAATCATCATGTCTTGATTGGGGTTGTAACCTCTAAGTGTGATAACCGTTCCCATATGTATGGTCTTAGCATCAACAATATCGTCATTGGTGACATTTTTGTTTCTAGACCAGAACTTGTTTCTATCATTGGGAGCATTTTGATGTTGAACAACTGGGTTTCTGCCTCATACTTTAATTTCTCCTTTGTCAATAAGGCATTTTTCAAGGATGATGCTCTTTTGTACCAAGTCTAGGAATGAAGTACAACAATGTACCCTTAAGTCACCTCTCAATTCTGGATTGATATTTTCAAGGAATATCATGACTTTTTATTTTTCTTGTATTTCAACTAAACATCTACTAGCTAAACTTCTCCATCTCTGGAAGAAACTGGTGAAATTTTCGCCTTCTTCTTGCATTGTGTGACATAAGGTAGCTATAATTATTTCATTTTCTATGTTAAAGGCAAAGTGTTCGACAAACTTCTCAGCTAATTCACCCCAGGATCTTATGCCATATGGTAATTTTGAGAACCATTCCAGTGCTATCCCCACAAGGGTTCACATAAATAGTCTCATAAAGTATGTGGGGTCATATTATATGTCCATGCATGTTGTAGAGAATTCTCTAATGTGTTCTAAAGGATTCCTCCTCCCATTATACTTAGGAAAATTTGGTATAATGTATCCATGTGGGAAGGGTGTCATTTATAACACTTTGTCAAAAGGACATGGACATAAATCTTGCACTGAGATAGTTCGTTTGCCTGACATAGACATGTTGTCCATCTGTTGTTGAAGAATTTGCATTTGATTTTGGAGAAAATCTACTTGTGTCATGGAAATGTTGTTTGCATTGTCAGGATCAATGTAGGTGTTCTAAAATACTATGTTTTGTGACAGATTATGATTTGGTGAGGGTATATATCCTGTTTGAATGTTCTGATTATGTATAGGAATATTTCCTATCTGAATGTTCATATTTGGTATAGGAATATTCATGACAACTTTGGATCTCTTACCAGTAGTGTTTGTGCCAAAGGGGTTTGATGAAGTTTCTCTCACAGTAAATTGTAAACCTTGTGTTATGTTGAAATGGGTTGTACTTACAATTGATGATGTTTGAGTAGGTATGCTAGTTGGTATTGTTGCGGTAATTTGAGGAATAGAAACACTTGACGTCATGGTTTGCATTTGTTGAGTAGATGGTGTTTTCAAAGTATGAATATCAAATCCTGGTGGTAGTGTGGCACCTTCTACTAGCAAATTTTCTAGATATCGTTGGGGATCATTTTCCAAACAACCATCCATAAAGGATGCAAACTCAAGATCTTGTATGGCAATGTCTATGTCTTCAACATAAATTTTTCCATGTGTGTCTCTAGTGACATGTTTTTCAAGAAATTTTTTGTGTGGTCTCTCTTTCCCTGATGGTTGGTTTTCGAAAGGATTGACAAATTCGTTAGGGTCCAACATTGCTTTATGTTTCTTCTTAGACCTTGTTTCAACCATGAAAATATGCTCAATATGAGGTATTGCAAACCATGTCTAAAAATTGATATGTCCTATTTCTATTATTTTTGGATTTTTTGAATATAAAGGGTGTTGCTAAAGACTTCTAAAATGATGTATGATAAGATGACGTATGCTAGGATGGATAGTATGCAAAAATTTCAAGTAGTCTATAATGGTAAATGATTCTAAGATGGCTATAACCTACCACCTATGGAATAAATCCAAGCAATGATCTAACTGTACCATGGAATCCGATTGTAGGACAAAGACAACTTACAAGGTGAATTTCCCAAACTAGACTATTGAGCTGGAAAGATTCACTAATAGGATAATAGTGACTAGGTTCAATGATAATGACAAATCGGAGCATGAACGTATCTAATGACACATAAAGTTATTCTATTTTATGATATGAACTTCCTATGAAGTGTCTAAATGTTTGCAACTTAGGATGACTATGACTAAGACGTAAATGACACCTAATAATGCAAGGGTTTTGAGCAATTTTTTTAGTTTTTGTCCAAGGTTGATCGTAAGAAATAAAAGCAAAAACGACATTTTTTTCTTTCAGACCGAGTTTGCAATTTTTGAATTTCTCTGTTGACAATCAATTGCGGTTCACCTTTCAGATGCATTTCTATTTTTGATAGATGTGTTTCAAGTTTTAGATGTAGTGAACTAACCAAACTAGGTTTCGAATGTTGATAGGCAATTGTGACTTTCTGACCGATGCGGTTTACTTTATGGCAGATGTGACTCACAAATTAGATGCGAATTGAAAATATGAACTCTTTGAAACTAGACCTGTTGATAGACACTTGCAGTTTTTCATTTGATAGTTACGGCTCACAGATACACATGCAGCTTGAAATATGACAATTGCGGCTCAAAAACTAGACTTGGTGAAACGAAATTTTTTTGACAAACAAATGCGATGTGTAGTTGAATAGTTGGGACTCTCTACAACACATGTGGTTCGAAATATGATAGTTGCGACTCTGTTTGACAGTTGTAGTTTTCCAATGATTGAATCAGTTTAATGATCAAGTTTTTGATGAATACAACAAAAAAGAATCACAAAATACAAAGTGTTTTTAGTTTGATGTGTTGAATCTGTTAAAACTAGAAGACAATTACAACCTAGGTTCTGTTGGACAGTATTTAGTGAGTTCTTACTTGGATAAATCCAGCTATGCATATTTAAGGTGGATGACTAGTAGCTTGACCCCATTGTCTCCCCTCTATGACACACTTATATGGGGCAGCCAAGCTACTATACCGATGAAGCTCCCATGGCATACATCTAATCTCAACACATGAACCGTAAGAATGTAAGATGACTTCACAGGTTCGAACCTACTGCACTAGCAAATAGATAGGATTTTGACAAACAACTACATGGTTTTTAGTAAGAGAATTTCATTCATGGAGCACCATCCAGTACGAGGAGAGACCATTTATGCCCTTCTCGTCGGAACAATGGGCATGATTTATGGGGTTTCCCCCAAAAATCCACTTTTATATATCAGGTGGAAGTTGTTGGATAAAGCGTGTTACCAGTCTGAGTCGTCTTGGGGTGAGTATATTTTCCCACCAAGACAGGCCCAAGTTCTAGAGTCAGTAACCATTTCTTTTACACCCAGGATCACAGGAATCCACAAGAGGAGAGGATACTTCGATATACCAAATCATAAAGGGTTAAAAAATGTGCTTTTTCACCAAACAAAGAAAACACTGGATAATTTTAATCCAAATGACAATTTTTTAATCTAACAAACATAAAATTTAATTTTATTTGTAATACCCCTCCATTTTTCCTTCTGATTGGATAGTGTGTCTTTGTGTGGGTTTGTTGCTGTGATGTGTTTCTAGCTATTCAGATGTTATCTTTGTTCCATGCTTTGGATTAGCATAGCGGTTATTTGAATTAAAGATGATTATGCTTTGAATTATATCATGTTAGAATTGTCAGTTATTTGCAGTGTATTGGTGAAGAGGACGGTATCGCATCACTCTCTTGCGAGTAACCTACGATCCCGTGATTTCCTCTTCATGGTGTGTATTTTATGCTGGATATATTATATGTTGTGGTTACTTGATTTGCAGGTTGACAGGTACAGGACATCGACTCCACCTGGTTTCACAGGTGAGAGCGTGTTTAATACCCAACGCTATTCGATTGGGAGATAGTAGCTAGGTTTTTTTGCCAGGTCGTCACCCTAGTCCTTGTTTGTCGTCAGTTGTTTGTCGGGTTGTGTTGTTTGGATTATCGTCCCCTCTCTTTGTTATTCAATTGCAAGTTAAATTGGGTGATTTAAATGGCTTAATGCATTTAGGTTGTGGATTAATGTGTTCTGGAATTATATTGAAATATAATTTATTTTATTATTAATTTAATTTAATTAATAAATAATTTAATCATTGATTAAATCTATTTATTAATTAATTAAATTATGATGTTGAAAAGTTAATTTATTATGTTGAAGTTATTGATCTAATTGTTGAAATGGAAAAATAAAGAAATTTCATGAAAGTCAATTTGAGTAATTTGGAATTGAAAAAAATTAGAAAAATGATTTAAATTTCAATTTTAGAAAAGTTTGAATTAAAAGAGTTGAAAGAATTAGATATTTTCCAATTTTTGTTTTGAGGAATTTATTAGGGGGTTGTTGGATTTTTTAGGGTTTTTCATCCTTATGGTTGAATTTGGTTTTCAATTTTTGGATCTTGGAGTTTGGAGAAAAAGTTTGAAATTGAGGGAGGAAATATATTTCAATTTTGTGGGTTTTGTGTTGGAGTTGTGAAATTTGCTGATCTGAGGAGGGAATCAGAGGAAGAGGTTGAGCATCGTCTGGATCAGCTCAAACATCAGTTATTCAGGTTCATGTTATTAAATTAATTTTGATTTTGAAAGGATCTATAGATTTGATTATGTTGATGCAAAAATCTTTGTTGAAAAGTGTTCTTGGCTGGAAAAATAGATCTTCAATTTAATTCTTCAATTAAATTTGCAAAAGATTCTATTGTGGGTATGTATATTTTCCATATATAAGTATATATATATATATATATATATATTTGACATATAGATATATTATATATATTTAATTAGGCTTATGCTGTGTTTTAAAAATAAAAATATAAAAAGAAAGAGAAATGGGATTTCGGATTAAAAATCCGTAGGGTTTGTTGGGCATTATTTTACTGGGGGGTTGGGGGCTCAACCCCCACCGCACCGCCCATGGAGGCGGGTGGAGGGAGCCACGCCCAGTGTGCCCCTCCCCACTCCCTGCACCCTCCCTTCGGCCCGCGCGGGCTATGTAGGCTGCACCACCACAAAGGGTGAACGATGCTGCCAGCACCGCCCCTGCCCTGCGCACGTTGCCAAGGTCGGCACTACCACCGCCCGGTCTGGTCGCCACCTCCGCCTCCTGCAAGTGCTACCAGTGGGTGCTGCCCCACCATGAAACCGCCACTGTCACCCTACAACAAAGTGCCACCGCTTGGGTGGAACCCGCGGGCAAGGAAATAACCAGTCGCCTTAACAATTAGGGCACGTGCACGCGGCCTAAGGCGGACGGTTTTGGAATTAAAAAAAAATTAAGTTTAAGTGATAAATATATTATTTTAATATAATATTAATGTAATATTAAAATTTTAATACATATATATAAATAGAATATATATTAACATTTTATATTATATTAATATAGTATTATAAATATTATTTAATTATTTATGTTTTATTTTAATATATAAGTATATATTTTCTAAATATATATATATTAAAGTGGTTGTTTTAAAATTAAATTAACATGTTTAGGAAATTATTGATTTTCTATTAGCATGGTTAAGTTTAATTGAAGAAGTTAAATTTTGATTTAGAGAATGCATAGTTTAAATTTAATTATGGAATTTAAATTGTGATGCCAAAGGGCCAATTATTGTCTTAATTTAAATATAATTGTGAAATTGAAACTTTAGGTTATAGTCAATTATTGTTTTATTTTCAACAATAGCTTGAAAAGGACAATGTTGAGATTGTGATCAATAAGTTAAATAATGAAATTAACTGACTTACTTTATAATGATTTAATTTGCAAGGGCAATCAATTATTTATTTAAAGCGAGATGTATTGTGTTATAGTTAAAAATGATTATTTTATTATGAGCAAATAGGGAATTAAATATTAGTGTTAATTTCTCCCTTATCTGAAAAGATGAATTCTTAATTCAATTTTATCGATGTAATGAATTACGTTATGCAATGAGGAATGGATTTAGAATATCCAAAGGTAGTTGGTTTCATGTGCCTTCTGTGAGTATGCCCTTCGTGTTCTTGTTTGGGAAATGGATTAAAGAGTGCTTTATTTGTAAGTCTTCCAGATTGGGGTGTTCAGTTATGTGGATGTCATTTGTGATGTCAACCTGTTATGAATTCTCTTGGATAGTGCATGAGGATTGTGTCTATATTAGTACCCAGTTTCTGCGAATGGGGATGTTTGTAACTCCTTGGTTGAGGAGCAGATTATGGGATCCGTGTCTCCTTGTATGGAGTGGATTTTGGTATGTGTGCCTCCTTGTCAGGAGTAGTTTTATTATTGATGTTACCTCCAGTGTTTGGAGTGGTTTTATCTTTGTCGCCTCCTGAGAAAGGAGAGGTCGTGCTATCTTGTTTGTTGCACCTTGGTTCCATAGATGTTTGTTTGGTTGGTGTGTGTGTGTTGTCAAGTAGAAGAGTGGCTTGTAATGAGGGACGACACACGAAGTGGTGCCAAGGTAACTCGTTATAAGTGGTTTAATCAAGTGATAATTAAATGCAACACTTAGAAGTTTAGGACTAACTTTTCACTAATCAAGATAAGTATGCCTCACTCATAGGCGCAAGGGCTTGTTTAGACTTGCGATGTGTGAGAAGGCCATGGGATGGCAAGGTCATCTATCTTGTCTGTACGAAAGGTATTTGGCTCCGCATTAGTAAGTGTGAGGGCTAGGGATCAGACTGGGCCACCATCCGATGATCCACTGTGGGTAACTCATGATGAGCTGTGCGATGACACTCTGTCTAGGACAACAGTTGGGTTTTGACTTTGCATTAGTATGTAAGAGGGCCGGGGATCAGTTAGGGCCACCATCCGATGATCCGCCGTGGGTAACTCATGATGTGATGTTTGATGGCAATTTGTGTGACCATAGTTGGTACTTGTTATTGTGGGTATGGTTTTCGTAACATACCTGATGTGACCATGGTTGGTGTTCGATTATTATGTGTATGGTTCTCAAAACATACTTTATCTGCTTTGTCTCTGGAAACAATGTGATCATGTAGTGTTGTACTAGTGTTGTACTTGCATGGTATTTGATTTGCACTCGAGTTATACTTATGTTGTACCCAAGTTGTGCCTTGTGATTGGTTGTTTCAGTTTGGTTCAGTTATGTTAGCCTGTGTCTAGAGGTAGATGGTCTTGACTAGGATTCCTAGTTACTATCTCCTAGCACGGGGGGTGGGCCGTTTGGTTGCACTTGGTTGGGTGGCGTGCACCTAAATCCATTGGGTTCAATCTTCATGTTTGTGTGGACGAGACTTTCAGTGGAGAGCTCATGGGTTTCAGCATCAGTTCTTGTTGTTTTTCATTTCGGTTGATCTTGTATTATTTTACCCCTCAGTTGTTATAAAGGTGGAAGTTGTAATTGTAAATATGTATATTGATCTTACCTCATTCGGGGAATGAGTGTTGTAATCTTATTATTTAATTGGATAAATGAAATTGATAATTATCTCTATGCTTTGATGTAATTCATCTTATTGGATGTATGTGCTTTAATTTTGGCTAAGTGATTGGCATGGTTTAAATCATGTTTTTTTTTTAGGTTCTATTTAACCTTTGTCTCGTAACCTTAGAGGTTGTTGGCATTAGTTAGCGAACTTGCTTATCAATTATACTTTAAAAAAAAAAATTATTCCGTTTAAGTTGTTAAATGCAACTTCCTCTAGGGTTGTGTGGCGGGGCGTTACACATGGTATCAGAGCCTAGGTTTAAACATTGGGTACTCTGGGATTATGATGGAGCCATTAAGCTTTTAGTTGTGTGGGTTTTGCGCTGTGTACCTCACTTAGTACCTTGGTGTGTAGACTAGGTTTTGATTTGGTTCATTATGTGTGAGGTAGTTATATCCCTACGTGTATGTAGGCTTCCAGGAGTAAGCCTAACCCTAGGGGGGGAGGATGTAATACCCCTCCGTTTTGCCTTCTGATTGGATAGTGTGTCTTTGTGTGGGTTCGTTGCTGTGATGTGTTTCTGGCTATTCAGATGTTATCTTTATTTCATGCTTTGGATTAGCATAGCGGTTATTTGAATTAAAGATGACTATGCTTTGAATTATATCATGTTAGAATTTTTAGTTATTTGCAGTGTATTGGTGAAGAGGACGGTATCGCATCACTCGCTTGCGAGTGCCCTATGATCTCGTGATTTCCTCTTCACAGTGTGTATTTTATGCTAGATATATTATATGTTGTGGTTACTTGATTTGCAAGTTGACAGGTATAGGACATTGACTCCACCTAGTTTCACAGGTGAGAGCATGTTCAATACCCAACAGTATTCGATTGGGAGATGGTAGCTAGGTTTATGTGCCAGGTCATCACCCTAGTCCTTGTTTGTTGTTAGTTGTTTGTCGGGTTGTGTTGTTTGGATTATCGTCCCCTCTCTTCGTTATTCAATTGCAAGTTAAATTGGGTGATTTAAATGGCTTAATGCATTTAAGTTGTGGATTAATGTGTTCTGGAATTATGTTGAAATATAATTTATTTTATTATTAATTTAATTTAATTAATAAATAATTTAATCGTTGATTAAATCTATTTATTATTTAATTAAATTATGATGTTGAAAAGTTAATTTATTATGTTGAAGTTATTGATTTAATTGTTGAAATGGAAAAATAAAGAAATTTCATGAAAGTCTATTTGAGTAATTTGGAATTGAAAAAAATTAGAAAAATGATTTAAATTTCAATTTTAGAAAAGTTTGAATTAAAAGAGTTGAAAGAATTAGATATTTTCCAATTTTTGTTTTGAGGAATTTATTAGGGGGTTGTTGGATTTTTTAGGGTTTTTCATCCTTATGGTTGAATTTGGTTTTCAATTTTTGGATCTTGGAGTTTGGAGAAAAAGTTTGAAATTGAGGGAGGAAATATATTTCAATTTTGTGGGTTTTGTGTTGGAGTTGTGAAATTTGCTGATCTGAGGAGGGAATCAGAGGAAGAGGTTGAGCATCGTCTGGATCAGCTCAAACATCAGTTATTCAGGTTCATGTTATTAAATTAATTTTGATTTTGAAAGGATCTATAGATTTGATTATGTTGATGCAAAAATCTTTGTTGAAAAGTGTTCTTGGCTGGAAAAATAGATCTTCAATTTAATTCTTCAATTAAATTTGCAAAAGATTCTATTGTGGGTATGTATATTTTCCATATATAAGTATATATATATATATATATATATATTTGACATATAGATATATTATATATATTTAATTAGGCTTATGCTGTGTTTTAAAAATAAAAATATAAAAAGAAAGAGAAATGGGATTTCGGATTAAAAATCCGTAGGGTTTGTTGGGCATTATTTTACTGGGGGGTTGGGGGCTCAACCCCCACCGCACCGCCCATGGAGGCGGGTGGAGGGAGCCACGCCCAGTGTGCCCCTCCCCACTCCCTGCACCCTCCCTTCGGCCCGCGCGGGCTATGTAGGCTGCACCACCACAAAGGGTGAACGATGCTGCCAGCACCGCCCCTGCCCTGCGCACGTTGCCAAGGTCGGCACTACCACCGCCCGGTCTGGTCGCCACCTCCGCCTCCTGCAAGTGCTACCAGTGGGTGCTGCCCCACCATGAAACCGCCACTGTCACCCTACAACAAAGTGCCACCGCTTGGGTGGAACCCGCGGGCAAGGAAATAACCAGTCGCCTTAACAATTAGGGCACGTGCACGCGGCCTAAGGCGGACGGTTTTGGAATTAAAAAAAAATTAAGTTTAAGTGATAAATATATTATTTTAATATAATATTAATGTAATATTAAAATTTTAATACATATATATAAATAGAATATATATTAACATTTTATATTATATTAATATAGTATTATAAATATTATTTAATTATTTATGTTTTATTTTAATATATAAGTATATATTTTCTAAATATATATATATTAAAGTGGTTGTTTTAAAATTAAATTAACATGTTTAGGAAATTATTGATTTTCTATTAGCATGGTTAAGTTTAATTGAAGAAGTTAAATTTTGATTTAGAGAATGCATAGTTTAAATTTAATTATGGAATTTAAATTGTGATGCCAAAGGGCCAATTATTGTCTTAATTTAAATATAATTGTGAAATTGAAACTTTAGGTTATAGTCAATTATTGTTTTATTTTCAACAATAGCTTGAAAAGGACAATGTTGAGATTGTGATCAATAAGTTAAATAATGAAATTAACTGACTTACTTTATAATGATTTAATTTGCAAGGGCAATCAATTATTTATTTAAAGCGAGATGTATTGTGTTATAGTTAAAAATGATTATTTTATTATGAGCAAATAGGGAATTAAATATTAGTGTTAATTTCTCCCTTATCTGAAAAGATGAATTCTTAATTCAATTTTATCGATGTAATGAATTACGTTATGCAATGAGGAATGGATTTAGAATATCCAAAGGTAGTTGGTTTCATGTGCCTTCTGTGAGTATGCCCTTCACGTTCTTGTTTGGGAAATGGATTAAAGAGTGCTTTATTTGTAAGTCTTCTAGATTGGGGTTTTCAGTTATGTGGTTGTTGTTTGTGATGTCAACCTGTTATGAATTCTCTTGGATAGTGCATGAGGATTGTGTTTGTATTAGTACCCAGTTTCCGTGAATGGGGATGTTTGTAACTCCTTGGTTGAGGAGTGGATTATGGGATCCGTGTCTCCTTGTATGGAGTGGATTTTGTTATGTGTGCCTCCTTGTCAAGAGTGGTCAGGAGCAGTTTTGTTATTGATGTTACCTCCAGTGTTTGGAGTGGTTTTATCTTTGTTGCCTCCTGAGAAAGGAGAGGTCGTGCTATCTTGTTTGTTGCACCTTGGCTCCATAGATGTTTGTTTGGTTGGTGTGTGTGTGTTGTCGAGTAGAAGAGTGGCTTGTAACAGGGGCCAACACATGAAGTGGTGCTAGGGTAACTCGTTATAAGTGGTTTAATCAAGTGATAATTAAATGCAACACTTAGAAGTTTAGGACTAAATTTTCACTAATCAAGATAAGTATGCCTCACTCATAGGCGCAAGGGCTTGTTTAGACTTGGGATGTGTGAAAAGGCCATGGGATGGCAAGGTCATCTATCTTGTTTGTACGAAAGGTATTTGGCTTCACATTAGTAAGTGTGAGGGTCAGGGATCAGACTGGGCCACCATCCGATGATCCACCGTGGGTAACTCATGACGAGTTGTGCGATGACACTCTATCTAGGACAATAGTTGGGTTTTGAATTTGCATTAGTATGTAAGAGGGTCGGGGATCGGTTAGGACCACCATCTGACGATCCGCCGTGGGTAACTCATGATGTGATGTTTGATGGAACTTTGTGTGACCATAGTTGGTACTTGTTATTGTGGGTATGGCTTTCGTAACATACTGTATGTGACCATGGTTGGTGTTCGATTATTATGTGTATGGTTCTCAAAACATACTTTATCTGCTTTGTCTCTGGAAACAATGTGATCATGTAGTGTTGTACTAGTGTTGTACTTGCATGGTATTTGAGTTGCACTCGAGTTGTACTTATGTTGTACTCGAGTTGTGCCTTGTGTTCTTGTGAGGTTCTTGTGATTGGTTGTTTCAATTTGGTTCAGTTATGTTAGCCTATGTCTAGAGGTAGATGGTCTTGACTAGGATTCCTGGTTACTATCTCCTAGCATGGGGGGTGGGCCTTTTGGTTCCACTTGGTTGGGTGGCATGCACCTAAATCCATTGAGTTCTATCTTCATGTTTGTGTGGATGAGACTTTCAGTGGAGAGTTCATGGGTTTCAATATCAGTTCTTGTTGTTTTTCATTTCGGTTGATCTTGTATTATTTTACCCCTCAGTTGTTATAGAGGTGGAAGTTGTAATTGTAAATATGTATATTGATCTTACCTCCTTTGGGGAATGAGTGTTGTAATCCTATTATTTAACTGGATAAATGAAATTGATAATTATCTCTATGCTTTGATGTAATTCATCTTATTGGATGTATGTGCTTTAATTTTGGCTAAGTGATTGGCATGGTTTAAATCATGTTTTTTGTTTAGGTTCTATTTAACCTCTGTCTCGTAACCTTAGAGGTTGTTGGCATTATTTAGTGAACTTGCTTATTAATTATACTTTTTAAAAAAAAAATTATTCCGTTTAAGTTGTTAAATGCAACTTCCTCTAGGGTTGCGTGGTGGGGTGTTACATTGTTTAAAAAAATAAATCAATGTCTTTCACAAAAGGTCCTACATGCAACTAAATAGTAGTTTATTTGTGTCTTCGGCTTTCATCTTTTAGAAAAGAAGATGTTTTGGTTTTTTTCTTCTACGCTTTGTCCTACAAAAATAATATTATCCTCCTAAATACAACTGCAAACAAAACATTAGCAAAAAACAATAACAATACAAAAAAAGAAAAATCAAAAACTCAAAAATATGGAAGTTAATAAAAAAAAAGAATTTCTTTTAACAGGCAGATGCTTTGTTTCAACTCACAGATGTGTCACGATGTTGACCGTCGGATGTGTTGAAGAATGTTATGGATGTGGCTCATGTTGTTAGCTGCGTCACGAGATTTTTCATATGTGAATCATGAACTCAGCTGCATCATTTCTTCAGTCAGATGTGGTTTTCCATACGATATCTACAAAATAAAAAATGGAAAGGAGTCGCGAAGTTTGAAGTGTGCTTCACGTTGGGCTCACCAAAAGTGACATAGATAAAATGGATTGTTGCACAGAAAGATGGTTAAATCTAATCTAACAAGCTTAAATCTAAATCAAACAACTGAGAATGAATTCAATAAACTAAAACAATAAAAATGATAATATGAAACAATCTCACCAAATATCAGTCCACCTCTTCGAATTATCTTGATTGTCCTTCTCCATTTTGTTGTATCGGTATTCTTACCCTCATATTTTTTGTATGTATGCAAGCATAGCCTAGATGTATGTCTAAGAAAAATATTGAAGATTATAAGTTCTTCTCAAAATTATATAGATTTCGGGAGGAGGAATAATGCCAAAAATCGGTCAATTTATAGAAATTGGGTTTTCAAACGATCGACTCAGATTCGAAAGAGAGATCAACGATCAAGATTGATGAATTCTATGCAATGTGAGTTCTGTGTTAGTTAGAATGTGAGTTAGAAAATTCTACAGGATAAAGATTAAATTAGAATAATAATTTAATCTCGTGTTAAGACTGTTCAAAAATAGAAAGAACATGAGTTCAAGATTAAATAAATGATTTAATCTTCAGTTGAAAGTCTTTGAAAATAAAAGAATTAGACTTTGAATGAAAATGATAAAGTTAGAACTCAAAGAATAATTTGTTCGAATGCACACATGAATTAATTAATTAAATAAAGATATTTCTTTAAAAAATATATTCATGCATATGAGTTATAACTAGTTAACTGACTAATTGTGATAGAGAGTCCTTTCGCAGAGATGATCAAATATTGAATCTGAAGATAACTGGCAAATTTAAATAGATCTCGAGTCAGATGGTGAGTGAATAATTAGATAACTCGGCGATAGAAGAATGTGACATAAACAATTAATTATGAATTAAATGTTAATTTAATTCAGCATTCGAAATTTGAAAGATTTAATTAAATAAATAATAATAATTTACTTAACTTACTGTTAAAAAGATTAATTGAATCATTAAATAAGGAATATTTAATTATAGTTGAAATATGATAAAGGTGTTAATTAAATAATAAATTATTTAATTAAGAAATATAATTAATTAGTTAGCGACATAATTAAATAAATATGATTTATTTAATTAATCAAAGTTGAATAAGGGTCATAATGAATGAATTAAATAATTAAAAGGTTATTTAATTAATAGAGGAAAGATGTGTTTAGAAAGTAATTATTTAATAAATATTATTTAATCATGACCAAGGACATTAGAAAATTATGTCGAAAGTGGTACTCGCACGATTAGACCAATTTTCGGTGTCTATAATATATATATATATATATATCGTTTATGTTTATCATATATAAATAAATATATGTATATATATATTCATTATTTATTTATTATGGGTTTTGTTAAATATTTTAATATATATATATATTTATTGTATATACACATTGACATATATATATAATTATATATTTAAATATATGATTATATGTATATTCATTGTATATATTTATATATATATATATATAATTAATGATTTTATTGTAAATGGGTACATGCAATAGGTGCACAAGTAGATGAACTGGTAGATGTATTCTTTCAGTGGAATTATTATTCTTTTAAAAGTAATCGAGGAATTGAATTACAATTAACTTAGAATTTCCCTTCTTTGATTGTTAAGGGTTTGATTTTATTAAATTTATTGGGCAATTATCTTACTATAAATTAATTGAAAGGGGGAAACTGGATTTAATATATATCCGAAAGTAGTTTATTTCCTGTATTATTGCCTTGCATGTAATTTTTTTTGTGTACTTTTTGGGAAACTGGATTAGATGTGTTATAAGTCTTCTAGTTATATTATAGATTTGGGGGTTGTGATTTATTTTTGTGTCAGCCCATTTTTGTTACCCTTGGGTAGTGTGTTTGTTGTTATCTGTAAATTACCCAGTTTCCACGAATGGAGATTTGTGCCTCCTAGTTTGGAGCGGATTTTTCATGTGTTTCCTTCTTTGTTTGGAGTGGATTTTTTACTTTGTTGCCTCCTTTGCTTCGAGTGGATTTTTTTATTTGTTGTCTCCTTTGTTTGGAGTGGATTTTTCTATTTGTTGCCTCCAATGTTTGGAGTGGATTTTGGTTAAGTGTTTCCTCCTATGTTTGGAGTGGGTTATTTTTATCTGGTTTTGTACACTATGTTACCCTTGGTGTTGGCTTTTGATTCGTGAGTTGTTAAGTAGAAGAGTGGATTCCATTAGGGGCCAGATCCCTGAAGAGGTAAATTGGGTAACCTTTTAGAGGTAGTTAATCAAGTGAATACATAATTAAAGTATTTAGGGGATTGGGTAGTATTTCATACTAAGATAAGATAGCCTCACTCATGGACTCAAGTGCTCATTTGGGCTTGGGATGAGGAGGAAGGCCTGGAATGGTGAAGGTCATCTACCTTGTCTTTTTGAAAGCTATTTGATCCTGCATGAGTGATTATGGGGGCCAGGGATCAGTTGAGGCTACCACGATATCCCAAGATGGGGGTTGGGGCCTAGGAATATCCTCATTGGGTAACCCACGTCGAGCTATTTGATGAAACTCTTTCTACGACAACAATTGGTATGTACAGTTTATGTGTATGGTTTTGTTAACATACTTGATTTATTATAACCCTAGAAGCAATGTAACCCTTGTAATAGTGTGGTTCTTGTACTTGTGTTTGTTTGAGTCAGTATGTGTTAGCCTGTGTCTAGAGGTAGTAGGTTTTGGTCTTGGATCCTTGTTACTATCTCCTAGCACGAGGGGTGGGCCTTTGGGTACCACTTGGTTGCGAGGAACATGCACCCTACACCGTTGGGTCCCCTTTACTTCAGATCCTGATGGCGAGGTCTTCCAATTGGAGAGCTTGAGGATTCCAGTTTGTTTATACCATGCTTTGAATATTGTTACAAATGGCTCTTGTATTTTATTACCCCTCAGTTGTATTCGAGGAGGTATCATATATTATGTAACACATTTTTATGAACTACCTCATTCTAGGAATAATTGTTGTAAATTTTATTTGGTGAATTAATGTAATGTTGGAGTCTTGATGTATATCTTATCTATGCGATGCTATTTAAATATTTGGAATGTATGTACTTTTAAAATTCATAAGTAGTTAATCTTATGCTATGAATGTATTTATGTTTATGATATGGGAATCAAATGTAACCTTAGTCTCGTAGCCTTAGAGGATGTTGGCAATAGATAGTGAACTTTCATGTTATATTATACTTTTAAATAAATAAATAAATTATACACTTTCATAGTTATTGCAACTTCCTCTAGGGTTACATGGCAGGGCATTATACATGGTATAAGAGCCCAAGTTTAAACATTGGGTGCTCTGGGATTAAGATGAACCCATTAAGCTTTTTTTTGCGTAGGTTTTAAGTGTGTACCTTGTCTAATACCTTGGTGTGTCTGTGTAGGATCATGCCTCCTAGACATGGATGACATAGTGGTCGAGGTCGTGGTTCTATAGGCAGTCGTGGAGGAAGTCAACATGATTCCCATCCTCATGTCCCTCATGATTCAGATTGTGAGAAGCATCAGGAATCTCAGAATGCCCCAAGGGACAGAGATTAGTAGTAGGATACTCTAAGGATCGAGGGTGCATAGTTGCACAGGATATTAGTGGAGGCATTGGCTCGCCTTGGGCAAAGATAGGGCAGTGATCAAGGTAATACTAGAGAGAGGGAAGTTCTAGTTCAGTCTGAGGCAGTAGCATCTGCACACATCAGGGACTTGCTTAGAGCATGTCTGCCTACCTTTGACGGATCTAGCAGTGGTCTAGTGGCAGATACATGGCTTATTGACCTTAACCGATACTTTGCGATGCACCCCTATTGTAGAAATACCAAAGCTCGGTGTGCGATTATGCATTTGAGAGGATTCACATCCACTTGGTGAAGGTTAGAGGAGTAGAAGCTCTAGATTGATATTAATTATGTGTCATGGGACATGCTTCTTGAGAGATTCAGAGACCGTTTTCTTTCAGATCACTAGTGTCAGTGTCGAGGTGATGAGTTCCATTCCTTGTGCCAGATGGTGATATCGGTGGAGCAGTATGAGCGTCATTTTTACAAGCTCAAGAAGTTCGATGACATTGGAGATGATGAGGGCATGCTTTTCCATCATTTTGTCAGGGGCTTAAATGCCTGAATCAGTGGAGGTGTGTGGGTTTTCGAACCCAAAACTAAGGAGATGGAAGTGGAGAAGGCGAGGCTAGTTGAGGAGAATTTAACCATGGAATTGGGGGCCCACACCGGAATTTAGATTGGCAAAGGATCAGTTGTAGGGCCTAGTGCTTGTGGGGATCAGGATCAGTAAGTTGCACCACCTAGGACTCAGCAGGTTCCTACTCACAGTGGACAACAACAGAGTGCACTGGGGAAATGTAAGGATTCCTAGTCTTATGAGGATGATGATGATTCTCAACCTAGGAAGAATTGGAACTAGAGGCCCAATAAGTGCAACCGTCAAGAGTAGTTAGCCTAGAGTTCACATTTTTCAGCTAATTGGGGTAGTGTATAGTATTCCAATGCACCTATAGATCATAGGGTTTTTGGACGTTATACAGGGTGTTTCTGTTGTAGCCAATAGGGCCACATTGCTAGGCATTGTCCGCAAAAGAACACTACTAGTTTTCAACAGGAGCCAAAAGTTTATGAGCCGATGATAGGTGATGCAGAAAATTCTCACTCAGTGATTATTGTGGCTAATAACCACCAAGTTGGGTATCAGGTAGCAGTTGTTGAGGCTTTTGGTAGTGGACATTTAGTACAAGACACTCATCCTCAGGGGTCAAGATATTGATCAGGTGAAGGTCCAGTGGGATCCTACAGATGGTACTTCTACTTCTAGGGAGGATGCAAATAGGATGAGGGAGTTACATCTCTATTTGTTTGTAGGATTCTAGGAGTAAGCCTGACCCTAGGGGGGAGGATGTAGCACCCCTCCATTTTTCTCTTTGTATCAGACAATGTCCTTTTTCTTTATTTCTGGTTGCACTTAGACTATGATATATTATGATTCTTTCTTATTATTTGATTGCTATTTATAGAGCGATGTGGATTATATGTTTTGATGTGATGTTACTCTATTTTGATGTTATCATTTGACATGCCTTTGATTAGCATAATGATTACTTTGAATAACATTGTTATTTGCACATGAGTAGATTATATATGTTAGAATTATCAGCTTCATGATAGTGTATTGGTGAAGGGGATGAAATTGCATCACTCGCTTGCAAGTGCCCTATGATTCTGTGATTTTGTCTTCACGGTGTGTTCTAATATGATGTTTATATACATGTTTTAATTATGCCTTTTTTACAGGTTTGTAGGTATAGGACATCGACTCCACCTGGCTTCATAGGTTTGAGTGTGTCCATCACCCACCATTAATGTTGATTGGGAGATAGTAGCTAGAATTTTTGTGTCAAGCCTTTACCCTAGTCATAGTGTGTCATTCGGTCTAGTCAGTTTTGTTTGTTAAAATTTATTTAATTTTGGTTTGAAATTATTATGTTGAAAGTTGGTAAAAGGTAATTTAATGGATTTAAATATTTAAGATGATTATTAAATTAATTTGGTTTTAATGTTAGAAGTTGTTAATTAATTAATTAATTAATTTAATTTCATTGGTAAATAGTCTAATCTTAGGATTATATTATTTATTAATTAATTAAATTAGTTTAATTAAGTTAAAATTAGAAAGGTTAAGTATTTTGAAATTATTAAATGTTTTAAGTCATAAAATATCTGGAGGATTTTATGCAATTTGGTTGTTAAAGATATTTTGGGATTTCAACATGTGTTTTTTGAAAATTTATGAGGTGGTTGGGAAATTTATTCATAGGGAGAAAATTGTGGTTGTAACAAGAAGTGAGAAACTTCTTCATGGAAGAAGCTTAGAGGATATTTTGTGTGTTGGGAAAAAAATATATTAGAAAAAGAAGTCTTTTTTGATTGCATGTGTTCTAGAAATTTTGGAAGATTTACTCTCAGGAAAAGTATTGTGTGCTTGAATTTTTTGTAAAGTTACTCTCAGGAAAAGTTTATGTGTTTGGGAATTTTTTATTGCTTTAGAAGAATCTTTCGTTTATCTGGGAGAAAATACTTGGATCTATGGAGGAGGCATTGCTTCAATTTACATCTTCACAAGCGTTGGACTATAGGTTTCTTCTTTAATTTTTGTTATTTTTATATTGAAAAACTTCTTAGTTTAGATTTTTCTCTACAAAAGATTGTCTGTGCAAGTTTTAAAAGTTTTGTGTTTTGTTTAAACATTGCAATTGTTGTATATGAAATCCTTTGTAGAAAAAATTCCTCTTGTAGATTGAAATTCTCTTTGGAAACTATAGCAAAATTGTTAATTGGGATTATTGTGAATTTAGTTGAACCTAGAAGAATACAGTTAGGGATCTAGAAAGGAAATTTAGTTTTCTGTAGAAAATTTTCCTATACGTTGAAATCTTCTCGAGAAAATTCTTGTGAAATTATTTGTATGAATTTTATTTTTCTTCTCTTTAACGTTCATTTTTTGGATAGTTTTAAAAGAAACCTCTGTGTTTGATTTAGAAATTTCACTTGTAGGAAAAAGTTCTCTGTAATTTGGCTTCTAAATGTTTTTCAAAAAATATCTTGTAGAACTCATTCTGGAAATTATTTTCCCAATTACATACATATATATACATATATATTGCTGAATATATATATATATATATATATATATATATATATATATATATATATATATATTATTTACTATTTGAAAGTTGTCTAAATTTCTAGAAAATTTCGTGAAATATCATACGGTGAATGCTTCATATGGCTAGGCATTTAATTCTTTGTGAGGAAAATTCTTTTTATATTTTTAAATATTAAAGGTTTGGTGGGGGGTTTATTCCCCACCACACCCTTACTTTGAGGGAGCGCTACCAAAGGCAACGCAACCCCGAAAATGCTTGGGTCGGCCAGTTGTACTATGTACAGTGTGACACCCATTTCTTTAGCGCCTACCTAAGTTTAAATGATTACGGATTTTGTAAATTTAATACTATTTAAAAAATATATATATATATATATATTTATTTTATGTTTAAAATATATAAATATATATATGTATATATATGTTTATATATATATTCATTATTTATTTATTATGGGTTTTGTTAAATATTTTAATATATATATTTATTGTATATACACACTGACATATATTTAAATATATGATTATGTATATATTCATTATATATATATATATAAATATATATAATCAATGATTTTATTTTAAATGGGTACATGCAATAGGTGCACAAGTAGATGAACTAGTAGATGTATTCTTTCAGTGGGATTATTATTCTTTTAAAAGTAATCGAGGAATTGAATTATAGTTAACTTAGAATTTCCCTTCTTTGATTGTTAAGGGTTTGATTTTATTAAAAATTTAGGCAATTATTTTACTATAAATTAATTGAAAGGGGGAAATTGGATTTAATATATCTAAAAGTAGTTTATTACTGTATTATTTCCTTGCATGTAATTTCCTTTGTGTACTTTTTGAGAAATTGGATTAGATGTGTTATAAGTCTTCCAATCATATTATAGATTTGGGGGTTGTGAATTATTTTTGAGTTAGCCCATTTTTGTTACCCTTGGGTAGTGTGTTTGTTGTTATCTGTAAATTACCTAGTTTCCACAAATGGGAATTTTTGCCTTCTAGTTTCGAGTGGATTTGTCATGTTTTGCCTCCTTTGTTTGGAGTGGATTTTTTTATTTGTTTCCTCCTTTGCTTGGAGTGGATTTTGTTATTTGTTTCCTCCTTTGTTTGGAGTGGATTTTTTTTATTTGTTGCCTCCAATGTTTGGAGTGGATTTTGGTTAAGTGTTTCCTCCTATGTTTGGAGTGGGTTATTTTTATCTAGTTTTGTGCACTATGTTACCCTTGGAGTCGGTTTTTGATCTATGAGTTGACAAGTAGAAGAGTGGCTTTCGTTAGGGGCCAGAGCCCTAAAGAGGTAAACCGGGTAACCTTTTAGAGGTAGTTAATCAAGTGAATACATAATTAAAGTATTTAGGGGATTGGGTAGTATTTCATACTAAGTAAAATAAGATAGCCTCACTCATGGACTCAAGCGCTTGTTTGGGCTTGGGATGAGTGGGAAGGCATGGAATGGTGAAGGTCATCTACCTTATCTTTTCAAAAGGTATTTGATCCTACATGAGTGAGTATGGGGGCCAGGGATCGGTTGAGGCTACCACGATATCCCAAGATGGAGGTCGGGGCCTAGGAAGATCCTCATTGGGTAAGCCATGTCGAGCTATGTGATGAAACTCTTTGTTTGACAACGGTTGGTATGTACGGTTTATTTGTATGGTTTTGTTAACATACTTGATTTATTATAACTCTCGAAGCAATGTAACCCTTGTAATAGTGCGGTTTTTTTACTTGTGTTTGTTTGAGTTAGTATGTGTCAGTCTGTGTCTAGAGGTAGTAGGTTTTGGTCTTGGATCCTTGTTACTATCTCGTAGCATGGGGTGTGGGTATTTAGGCACCACTTGGTTGGGAGGAACGTGCACCCTACACCATTGGGTCCCCTTTACTTCAAATCGTGATGGCGAGGTCTTCCAATTGGAGAGCTCGTGGATTCCAGTTTGTTTATACCATGCTTTGAATATTGTTACATATGGCTCTTGTATTTTATTACCCCTCAGTTTTATTTGAGGAGGTCTCATGTATTATGTAACACATTTGTCTGAACTACCTCATTCTGGGAATGAGTGTTTTAAAATTTATTTGATGAATTAATGTAATGTTGGAATCTTGATGTATATCTTATCTATTGATACTATTTCAATGTTTGGAATGTATGTACTTTTAAAATTCATAAGTAGTTAATCTTATACTATGAATGTATTTATATTTATGATATGGGAATCAAATGTAACCTTAGTCTCATATCCTTAGAGGATGTTGGTGATAGATAGTGAAATTTCATGTTATATTGTACTTTAAAATAAATAAATAAATTGTACACTTTCATAGTTATTGCAACTTCCTCTAGGGTTACGTGGTGGGTCATTACACTAAATTCCTATAAGTCACGTAACCCTTTCCCATTAAATAACAAATCATCAAAGATAAAATAATTAAAAATTCAATTCACATGCCAAAACCCTATTGGGGTTTTATATGATTTTCACTAGTAGATGTAACTCCATTATAGTATTATCTCTTAGATTATCGATCCAAGAGGGATTTCCCACCCCTTGGATTTTAACTCCAAAAATGCTCCTTATTAATCCCCGACGATTTATAGGGACGATGCCATAAACGCCATTGTTGTAGCTTTATTAGGCTATAAGTGTAGTAACTCAAGCGTGACGAAATTACTCGTACACGTGAGTCAGAGGCACCATTAATACCGAATGCTGTTGATTTTTTTGTTTTCCTCCTCTTATTTAAGTTTTCTATCTAAGAAGAAAAATTAAATCCATTATCAACAATAGGAAAAGTATCTTGTGCACATAAACTAAATGGTAATATAGAAACTTTATACCTTCTTTCTAAGGAAGTCAAATTAAATGAACTTACTAAAAAGAAAAATACTATTTATTCAAAGTACATTTTCTAGAAAGAAGTATTGCATCTACTTACATCCTATGAAAGTAAAAAATCTTGTAACAATGAATTCAATCATGAAAATAGTCAAATCCATTTATGAAATAAAAGCGCTTATAGATTTAATGTTAGATTCTTCAAGATAAGTGATCTAATTCAGAGATGGTATGAATCTAATTGTATTGCAATGTTAGTATTCCTAGAAAAGAAACTTGAATCTATTTGCATAATCTATGTCATAGAGTAATCTAATTTTTAATTTAAATTGTATAGCACTAATATTTTTAGGATAAATATCCATCTAAGAAAGCATAAATAATTCCAACTCAAGGAGACTTCATGGCATAATCTATTGTTTCAAGACAAAATATTTATTAATTTTGATTGAATTCAAATTGCATGAATAAATAATCCAACTAAAGAAGACTTTATTTTAATTGCATAAATTATTTCACTAATGTCTTAAGATAGATAAACCAATACAATGTCTTAATCTAATAAGAGCCTTTATTTTAATTGTTTAAGTTATACTACTAATGCCTCAAGATTGATGAACTATCTAAAGTAGGTTTTCATTAATTTGCATAAGTTTATTCTTGATAATATGCTAATGATTTCATAATAATCTATACACTATTCCCTTCTTATAATTAAATGAATCAACCTTGTTTTAAAAAGAGTTGAATCTACTTGCATATTAAGGGAAAAAAATAACCATGATGTTGAAGGATTAAGTTTATTGCAAATTTATTAAATGATAACTATTATGTTGTGTTATAAACCTTGAATCCCAAGGAAATAAATGTATTGCATGGAGAGAAAGATTATTTGAAGAATAACAATAAATCTAAGAGCCAAGTTTGTGGCATAACAAGAAATAAATTTTATTAAAGAGATACTATTAATTCCTTAAGTTAGATGGTATTTTGTTTGCATGAATTCAATTTTACTACTTACTGTTAGAAACCAAGATCAGACATGCAAATCAAAAGGCCTTCCACAGAAGAGAAAAACAATAAAAAAGAAAAGTTTTGAATGAAGATGTGCAAATTGATATATTCAGAATTAAGAAATTACATGAGATGATTTTCTTTATAAAATAAATGTATGCATAACCCTAATGTTGACCTATAAACAACTCAACTAAATAAATCTTACTTATTAATTAAGTAAACTAATTATTACCTAAGCAAAACCTAAGTAAACTTAATAAAGTGTAATTAAATAATTAATTACACCAACACCCTCCCTTAAGTGAAACTTAGGGAGACTAAAAAAGCATGCACCTAAAACTAAGATGAATGAAAAAAAGCATGAATGGGTCCCGACAACAAGGCCTGATTAGGTACCCATGTACAAATGCAATGAAAGAGTAAGAGAAAGAAGAGAAAACCCAGTGGGACAATCCCCCCTCAATGAGATGACCTGCTGCAAAGAAGCACTGGAAGAACACTGTGGAGTAACACTAGAACCTGAATCCGACAAGAAATGAAAGATACTTATGTTTATAAGAAACCATATCAGAATCATAATTATGCAACAACATACCTGATGCCACAGAACACTCGAAAACTCCAAATGGGAACAGCCCTCGAATCTATGAAGCAATAGTAGATAAAATGAAGATAGAATCTGGAAGCTGTGTATCTCGATGTCAATGCCAAACTAAGACTAAAAATCTTCCATGGGAACAAGTACCATAAAGACTATGGAACATTAACCACAAATTTAGTGGCCCTCAAACTAAGATGGATCTGATGTGGATCATTAACCATAGGCTCTCAATCTGAAGTGTGAACTAATATGAATCTGATATGTGTCAAGATAAGACAAAATATGGCCAAAAGAAACTTAGAAACCAGATATAACCCATGTGATTTGTCATCAAAAAATAAGATGAATATCAAAGTGCATGGACACTCTAATCAGATTATTATACAAGAAACCCCCCTGATGGAACTTTATATCAGTTCATTTATTACAATACCCAATGATTTCAAAAAGAGATAATTCCTAAACATGAATAAATATAAAATAAGAAAATACCTCAGATCTATGTAGAGGACTTAACCAGCTTTCCAACACCGCAAGAATGGCAAAAAAAGGATCATCGAGTCAAAAGATATGCCCTTCGGAGTGAAAAAAACAACATCTGAGTTCAAAGACCTAAAAAATAAAATTGGAGCATAATAAGGATAAATTACCTACACCAACAAAATGGGCTTGGAACTAGATTTCTAACAATATCTCGTCTGTTAAAAACTGACTTTGTATGAAAAATTTATGCCCGATTTGGTGAAACTGCTTTGATTTGGCCAATAAGGCCTACAGGCAGCCCAGGGGGCTTAAAAAAAAAAGCCCCTGGTCCTATGCGTGACCAGGGGCTGGCGGGCTGGGGCCTCGGGTGGAGCCCTTGGTCATCCATATGACCAGTTGCTAGGTTTGAGGGGTCGGCCAAGGGCTGGGCGTGAGGGGCCTAGTCCCCCATATGACTGTGGGCCACAGAGAGGAAGCCCTCAGGGGCTTGTAGAGAACCCTCAGTCTTCCATATGATCGGGGTGGAACAATAGAGGGGCCTGCAAGGGCTGAGAGTCGCCTGAATGCCTTTGGGTGGTACCGCTAGCCGGAGCGACCGACGGGTGGCCGCCTGGTGGTTGCCTAGCCGCAGCGTCCATTATAACTGGTGGCACAAAAACCAATGCAATTTTTTGCAATTTTTTTTTTTTTTGGAAGTTCGTGCCTCGAGAAGCATGCCAGGGAGGCCGTACGACCTCCCTGGCAAAACATTTTTGCTTGAGAAACCAACTGCTCCAAAATCAATGAAACGACATACATTCTTAAAGTTTTTGGCTACTGCAAACGTGATGGTGACCTCCATTTGTGCCCAAAATGATCCAAAAAATTGGCTACCCCCACAGCTTGCAAAAAATCACTGAGCTTGAAACCCTCACAGATTTCTTCAATGATTACCAAAATCAAAAAAATAAAAGCCAATCCTGACTTTTTCCAGCAGTCTGAATCCAATGGTGAAGCCCAATCTGATCCCAAATTCCGCATAAATAGGCTCAAGGCATGAAATCCTCGAGGAACCCCGAATGAACTCTGCAATGATTTTCTCAAAAATATTAGAAGGGGTTGCATGTCATGGCTCTAATACCATGTTAGAAACCAAGATCATACATGCAAACCAAAAGGCCTTCCACAGAAGAGAAACACAATAAAAAAGAAAATCTTTGCATGAAGATGTGCAAATTGATATATTCAGAATTAACAAATTACATGAGATGATTTGCTTTATAAAAGCAATGTATGCATAGCCCTAATGTTGACCTAAAAATAGCTCAACTAAATAAATCTTACTTATTAATTAAGTAAACTAATTATTACCTAAGTAAACTTAATAAAGTGTAATTAAATAATTAATTACACCAACACTTACCATTCTATAAAACAAGGAACTTCTCATTTAATGAAACATAAATTTAAGCTAAAGATTTAATGTTTAATAATCATAATTGTTATCATAGAATTGTAATTATTGTCATAAAGTTATAGTGTTGTCATAAGATATAAATATTGTCATTCCTCTATTTTAAAATCTTATATAACTAGGTACATAATCATAGTTTATCATCATTTTATGAAGAAGAGAGGTTTATTCTAAGTTCATTAATTATATTCAACAATAGCTAGTAATCATTTCCGTCTTTTATTCAAAGGAAATTAAATACTATCTCATAGAACCATGATTTAAACGAAATCTTCATCAATCATAGATGTTAGTTAAATTTTTTTCTTACATAGATGAGAATATATACATATATATATATATATATATATATATATTTTAATATATTGATTTAAAGATGAAAAAAAAAAGGAAAATTATTTTCATTCTAGATTTATTTTGGAAAAACAATGAATGGTAAGGACAACAATAATAGATTGATTCTAATTAGTTTTCTAAAACAAAAACAAAAGAAAGGGAACCTAGATGTTGATGGAGTTGCAACAAATATTCTTCCAAATCTTCTCCTTCCTTCAATCCTATCTAAAATATTTCTTCAAAGTGATAGCATAAAGATAACATTCACGTGTTGTTGATGAGAGAAGAAATGGTCTTAATTTATAGACTTGAGGGGAGGTAAATGGAGGGCCAAGATTGAAGATTGATTCAATGGCTAGGATTGTTTGAGAAGATGGGGTTTGGATTGATAGCCTCACCTTGTGACAATTGTCACAAGGGGGAGGCTTTAAAAATAGACCCACATGGCATGGGGAGATGACACAAGCGTGCTCACACATGTGTGATAAAACCTTGGGAGAGGTGGATATAACAAGTCCCCACACCTTCCCCAAGACCATAAAACCCGTCACTCCTTTTTAAGTGACCTTTTAGGGGTTCATAATTTTCCCAAAAGGTCATATTATGTTCTCAATAAACTCTTGCCTCATAGGTACTCACCCTAGGGGTTCATTTTTACCCTAAAGTCAATAAAACAAGCCCAAATAACCCTATGCAAGAGAATTCTAATTTTAAAATAATTTTTTTGATTTGTGAGCACACCTTGGATAGAGGAGATGTTGACATGTAAGAGAGAGGTTGGCTTGATAATGACATGTAAGAGAGGGGAGTTTGACCATGTGTGCTCACACATGGGGAAGTCAAATGGCTCAAAGAGGAAAGGTCACATGCATGGTGTGAACTCCCACACAAGGGTGAGTGGGGATGAGTTGTAAGGTGATAGTGACTTGTGCATGCAAGTCATATGTGAGAGAGATTCAAATGAATTTTAAATTTGAGAAAATGATAATGAAGATTAATTAATCAATTAATCTAAAATTAATTGATTAATGGATTATGGAGGATGGTGACATCTCCCTAATCTTGATTAATTAGATTAATTGATGTATTAAATTAATTAATGTAACTTAATAAAGTGGCTAATTTTATTAATTAATAATGCTTAGGATAGGATGGGGACACTTGTCACATAATGACTTAATTTTAATTTTTTTATTCTTTGTTTTTCCATTTCTCCAATACCATGTGCTAAAATTATTACTGAAACACTTATTCATTAATATTGTTAACATTTATTTGTTCCTTTTTAGGAGTGTGTATTTAATAATTTAATAATCTTTTAGTTTTTATTTAATCTCTACCTTCTTCACACAAATTAATTGTATAAAACCACTTACATAATATTACCACACAAAATTATAATATGTCTAAATTTTTAACAAAAGGAAGGTTATGACATCCTCCCCGCCTTAATTTGTGCATCATCTCGATGCATGCACTAACAAGATAAGAAGTTTCATGATAAAAGTTTCAAAACAAGAAAGGAAATAACTGTTGCATTTTATTTGTATCTTCCCATGTAGCATTTCCCTCATCATATTGATCCCACTATAATTTTCATTGATTAATTTATCTATTTTGTAATCGGTATTGGTGCCTCTCCAAGATTTTGTATGGCTCTATCATTATTTCCCCTGTTTCTTGGTCTTGCAAGGCATTCCAATCCAAAATATTATTTTCATCAGGTATGTACTTTTTAAGAAGAGAGACGTGGAATACATCATGGATTTGGCTCAGTTGGGGAGGTAAGGCATATCAGTAAGCAACTAGATTTATCTTTTCCAAGATTTCAAAAGGCCCAACATAGCGAGGTGTTAGTTTTGTCTTCTTCCCAAATTTTACAGAACTTTTGTGAAGTTTAACCCTTAGGAAAACTCTTTCCCCCACTTCAAATTCTCTTAGAGATCTATTTTTATCTGCATAGCTCTTTTGTCTATCAAAGGCCTCCTTTAACCTTTGCCTTATTTCCTTAGTTTTTCTTTCCGTTTCCTTTAACATGTTTGGACCAATTATTATTATATCTCCAAGACTGTCCTAACTCAAAGGTGTACGACAAGGTTTACCATAAAGCACTTCAAAAGGAGACAATCCCAAAAAAATTTGGAAGGTATTGTTGTAAGCGAACTCTAAAAATGGTAGGTACTCTTCCCATTTCCTCTATTGGTCCATACAATACATCCTAAGTAAGTCCTCTATGATTTGATTTTCCCTTTCTGTTTGCCCATTAGTTTTAGGATGATATGTTAAACTAAAGTTTAATTGAGTTCCCAAAGCTGACTGGAGAGTTGTCCAAAACCGTGAAGTGAATCTTGCATCTCTATTTGATATGATCTTCTTAGGTATTCCATGTAACCTAAAGAATTCCTTCAAAAAGTTTCTTACTAAGGTAGGAGCATCATTAGCTAAATTCCCTGGTATAAAGTGGGCTACCTTGGTGAGTTTTTCAATTACCACCATTATACATCATGTCTATAAGGTGTCATTGGTAGCCCTTGTATAAAATCCATGCTAATAACTTTCCATTTATTGTGGGGTATATCATGTAGGTACAATAGACCTGCTGGTTGGTTATGTTCTTATTTCACCCTTTGACATTCTAAACATTTAACCATGAAATTAACAATGTCATTTTTCATCCCTTACCAAAAATACAACTTTTTTAGATCTGAATAAAGTTTATTAACTCCAAGGTGTCCTGAATAAGGAGTGTTGTGAGCCTCAACTAGAACTATATTTCTTAAATCACTTAGGTTGGGAACATATATTCTTTTATTATACCACAGTAGCCCTTATTGATCAAGAGTGTACCCTTCAACCTTAGGATTTGTTGGATCATTTTCCAAGATTATTTTGACTTGTTCATACCATGGGTCACGTTTTTTCTCTTCCTTTACTTGCTCCTTAAATGAAGTCTTGAAAGTAGTCATGGTCAACAAGTGTCTCCTTCTACTTAAAGCATCTACTACTCTATTTTCCATTCCCTTAATATATTATATTTCAAAGCCATATTCACTTAGAAACTCTAGCCATCTCATTTTCCTTGCATTCAAGTGAGGTTGAGTAAAAATATATTTAAGTCCTTGATTATCTATTTTTAGCTCAAAGGGGTTCCCAAGAAAAAAGTGCCTCCATTCTTGTAAGGCATGAACAACAGCTGCTAACTCTAAATAATGGGGGGCATAGTTTACTTCATGGGTTTTCAAATTTCTAGATTCATAAGCCACTAATCCTTCATCTTGAATAAGCACTCCCCTTAATCCTTCGATAGATGCATTTTTAACCACTGTGAAATGTCCATTTGGATCTGGAACCCTTAAGATAAGTGTTGTACTTAACTTTTCCTTTAAAATTGAAATGCCTTATCACTTTGTTCTGTCTACATAAACCTTTTATTCTTCCTTTGTAATGATGTGATAGAATTTGAAATCTTAGAGAATCCCTCTACAAACCTTCTATAGTACCCTGCTAAACCCATAAAACTTCTCACTTTCGAAACAATTTTTTAGGAACCAACCATTCCACTATTGCCTTAATTTTTTTTGGATCAACTACTATTCCTTCTTTAGATATAATGTGACCAGGGTAATGAATTTTCCTTTCAAAGAAGGCACATATTGACAATTTCCCATATAATTTATGTTCCTTCAATCTTTTCAAGACTAGTTGTAGGTGAGCCAAATGTTCTTCATTTCTAGAATAAATTAATGTCATCCAAAAAAACCAAGAAATCATGGAACACACTATTCATTAGGTTCATGAAAGTAGTTGGGGCATTAGTCACACCAAAAGGTACAACTGTGAATTCATAATTCCCATATCTTGTTCTAAAGGTTTTTTTGGGATATCCTTCTCCTTAATTCTTAATTGATGATAGCTTGATCGCAAATCTATCTTAGATAATATTGTTGCTCCCTTAATTTGGTCAAAAAGGTCTTCAATTTAGGGTAATGGATACCTATTCTTCATTGTGACCTTTTTTATCATTTTAAAATCAATACATAGCCTTAGAGTTCCATCCTTCTTCTTAACAAACAAGATTGGTGCTCCCCAAGGGGACACACTTGGCCTAATTAAGCCCTTCCCCAAAAGTTCTTCCAATTGCATTTTAAGTTCTTGTAATTTTGTAGTGTTCATTTTTTAGGGTTCCCTTAACACTGGTTCAGCCCTAGTTAAAATATCAATGGAGAAATCAAATTTCCTTTATGGGAGTAATCCTAGTAATTCCTCTAGAAATACATCCTTAAATTCTTGCAAAAAGCAGGAGTTTTCAAAGGTTGGAGTATTTTCTTCTTCATTCTCATCAAAATTTACTAAGTATATTTGAGCTCATCTTCTTCTTTCCTTCTTTGATTGCATTGCTGAGATGGTTTCTGAATTTATAGGTTTAAATTTTCCTTGTATTTTGATCCTTCTTCCCTCATCATTGTAACACTCAACCACTTTATCATAACAATCTACATTAGCTTGGTGATGTGTTAGCCAACTCATCCCAATAATTACATCATATACTCCTAGGGGAGCCACATAAAGATCTACCCTTGTTTCAAATTCAAGAAATTGCACCCTTTCCTTTGATAAATATTTGGTTACTTCCCTAGTTGCCTTATCCCCATATTGAACCATCGATGATGATTCCATATGGTTAACTCTTAATGTTAGCTTATTTACTAATTCTAGTGAAATGAAACATTCAGATGACCTAGTCTCAACAAGAATTGAAATTGGTTGATTGAAGAGGGTACTTGTGGTTTCTATGGGAACATTTTGGAATCTTGTCCTTCGATTTCTAACTACAAGATGAATCCTTTGTTGTGGTCCTTGCTGGGTTTGGTTGTTTCTTATTTGACCTTGCATCCTTGGGAAATCTCTAACATAATGATTTACTCCTCACATAAAACACCCACCCAGTGGTTCTTGCTTAACCTGATTCCTAGGAGGATTATTCCTTGCTTCATTTTTCCTTGGTGGATAAGCGGCCTTGTTAAAATTTGGTTGATTATTCTTGTTATAGTTGTCCTTGTTATTATTGTATATATTCCTTTTATTCTAATTTGGTGGTGGTATCCTTTCTAATGCATTATTTCTTTGGTTTTTGCTGACATTGGGGTTTGGGTGATCCCATAATACTGGTTTAGGATTTTTGGGCAAATTGGACAATGAACTAATTTTTTTTAACTAAATCTTCACTTTCGGGCTCCTATAGCGGCTAAACCGTGAGGAATTTGAAGATGATGCAAACTAGTGATTTGTGAAGTTTTTTCTATAAATTCTAAATATATTTTTTTCAATGTTTTTGGAATTAGATTGCACTTCTTTTTCCATCTCCTTCGAAAACTAGCTTTTTTTCAAAAACAACATTTTTAAGGAGTGATGTTCACCGTATACAACATAATTTTTTTTGTATGAAGGATAAATTTTTTATTTTCTTTTAATTTAGATATGTAACTATGATATCTAGCACTTTCATTTGGTTTCATAATATTTTATTAAATATTTTTTCCTTAATCAAGTTTTGAATTCAAACCAATTACAATTCAAACATAGATGGACCGTATACAACATAAATTTTTCTCTATGTATCAAAATTCAAAAAAAAAATTAATGGATCAAGGACATCAATACCCAGTCTAAACATATTTTTCAAAATTTTATTCAAATAATTTTCTATTTTTTCACATGTGGAGAACAAAGAGCTTGATTTTTGGTGAAAAACTTATGTTTAATAAAACTTAAAAACACATACATAATAAAACCAAAACATATTAAAATTATATTCATTGGATAGCTCATTTTGAGGACTACTTGATTCCAATTGGGTTTGTGAAATCTCCTCCATTTTCATCCTCAACCCGAGCTTTGAAGGGAAAAAAATTGGATTTTTTGTGTGTCAGAGGGTGGGAAGGTGGGAAAAGATGGGTTTGAGCGAACCTAAGGGGTTCAAGCGAACCCCCTTTCCACAATGGAAAAATACGGGTTCCCACATTTAAGGGGTTTTCTCAAACCTAGAGTTCATTCAAACCCCCCAAAACGATTTATTTTTTAATGGGGTCATTTTTTGGAAGTTTTCCTTCCTCACTCCAATTGTAAACCACTTTTGTGGGTTCACCCATTTCCCTTGAACTCATGTTTCCTCTTATTTTTAAATTTTTGTCTTGTTGCTGCTAGGGCTTGAAACTTATTTTCTTGTTTAAGAGACTTTTATAATACCTCATTCATATTCTCAGGTCCATGCATATCAATCTCTGCCCCTATCTTGGTATTTAGTTCCAATATGAATTTCCTTCCTTGGATCTTTTCATCCTTCTGATACATATACACATATTTGAATAATTTGGCAAACCTATCCCAATATTGTTGAACTATTAGGGTCCCTTGTCGGAGGTTGTGGAATTCTACCATTTTCTCATCAAAGAATAACTGTGGTAACCACCTTTCATGGAAAAGATGAACAAATTGTTCCCATGTGATTGTGTCCATATTTGATCCATTTTGTTCCTTAGCATTGGTCCACCAACTGGCTACCTCCCCAATGAGTTGATAAGATCCCCAAAAATCCTTAGTGGTTTCACTAAAATCTCTTAACTCAAAGTATTTTTTCATTTCATTCAACCTATTTTCTACCCCTTCACCTATCTATTTCCTATCAAACTTTGGTGGAGTGATTTTATTTAGATCCTTTGATAATTCCATTATGTAATTCACCTTTCATCTAATTCATTTCCTTGATTGCTCCCAAGATTCTCCCTTTCTCATTCACTCCTATTTTCATTACTGTTTTTCCTTGTCCTAAGGTCTTCTATGGATTGTTCCAAGTTTTTTATCTTATCCCTTTGTTTAGTTAGAAAATTTATTATGGAATCCACCCCTGTTTCATTATTTCTTTGTTCCTGCTCTTGGGAAATGCTAGCTTGGGTTAACCTTCTTCTTGCTATCTAGAATTTCCTAAAAATATCAAATTCCTAAAATCAAAATTGGATTCAAAAAATTTATTGTATATTTTATGTGTCAATACTCTCCAACCTACCCAAAATATTTGTATGTTAATCAATTTGTAGTGAGCTCAAGGCCTAGTCTTTGAACCTTGTCTCTAATACCACATGTAAGAGACCCACATTTTGTTAATCCAAAAGTTTACTATTTTATTTATTTATTTTTAACAAAGTAAATCTATTAATGTCTTGCTCAATTAGTTGTATACTAGGTATGTTCAGGATCATCATGGAAAAATAGGCCCTTAAGTGGCGATGAAAATTTAGAAACTTGGAGTTAGGCAACTTGACATAAAAATTTGAATAAGTTATCTATATTATTTCAAAAATATGTAAGAATAGAATCTGTAGAAAATTGAATGTAGTTTCTAAACTACTAGGTTTATTTAAATAAAAAAAATCTATTTGGTGAAAATTTAAAATTTCAATGCAGTAGTACTTTAATTTTAGGGAAAAAATAAGAAGTAGGTGTCTTTCTGACCACCCTAACCACAATAAACTGCTAATATATTTTTATAAGATTTTAGATATAAGTAGAGGACTCATGTCTCGATGTGATGCATATATTTTTGTAATTTTTTTCCAAGTAAATAATTAATTATGAAATTTTTATTACAACTTTTAAAAAATATAAAAACTCGTATGTCTGACCATCTTAACTTGGTCAAAACTTCATGATTTTTTTATTTTTTTTAATCCTATAGTTTGTGAAGCATAGAATGTGATGCATGTTTCAGATTCAAAAAATGTGATACCATTTGAAAGTTATAGATTTTTTTCAATCAGCCTATCAATCATGAATTTAGTCATAATTCAATTAGAAAATGAATAATAATTATTTATTAAATTCAAAGTAAAGAATAATTTATATTGGTGGAAAGTTGAGAATCTCCTTTAAAAATCCTTTTTGTTTCATCAATTTTGGGTAAGAAAAAATTCATCAGCCACATGGGCCATTATATCACTTACATATCGACACTTTTTGGCCCATCATGATCCTGCACATATGGGATAGGATTCTATCCATCCGAGATAGGAATCTAACTATACGAGTTAGTTTAATGTCCATATGGGACCAAGATTTATCTATCCAAATAAGGTAGACATCTAACCACATGGGTTAGAAAATTCTCCAGAGGCTTAGACTCATTGAGACCATCTGGGTCCTGAGTCACTCTCTAAAGACTACACTCCCCTACTAGGAGTGCACCAAGGTTGACATCCTTAGAAGTATATGAGATAATAGTAAATGGTTGAGTACCACATCAAAATTTAGCTTAAAGCCTCTGGAAATAAAGCTAATCCATTCAGGATTCCTTCTTAGTATAACAAGTAATTTCCAACTACAATTTTAATATTTATTTATCTTTATTTAACTCAAGGTCTCTTAGCAATACCAACAAGGAAAAAACCCATTACCAATCCTAAATCCCCATCCCAAGCACCTGCATACACCTTAACGCTCATAAAACCAAGACATGAAAAGTACAACCAAATGTGAGGCATGAACCTACTCGCACACAATCCATAACACACCATTGCAAAGGAACAAGGTAACACCCACATATACTCAACCAACAAGAATATTGTAGCATCAATCCAACATACAAATCATCATGAAACAAATACTCCCCTTACCTCTGGATGAAAATCAAAACAATCTACTCAAGGATGAATATGTAGATGATTCCTTGAATCTCAAAGTCGTCACAAAACAAACCAAACCAAAATTCCAAATGTAAACACACATAACTCTTCCTTAAACAAATAGATCATCAAAAAATATTCTCATTTATAAACAAAGCACATTCAAACGATACATTGTTCCAATTAAAATAAGACAAATTTTAACAAATGGTTCATACCCTACTAAAACACTAACACAATACAACAACCACTTGCCTATGTACATACTAGGTATGCCATTAAAATAATCAAACACACAATGAATTTATCTAACTATCGAACTTGTAAAGTAAATAATGTTTCCAATCAATATAAAACTTAACATGAATAAACATATTGCATATCAAATAATAATTCCATCATTTCAAAATCAGTTAATACAGATAAACTACCATTTATACAATTCATTCTAACTCTCAAATACATTACGGAAGTTAAATATTTTAACTTAAACTATGAAAATAAATATATGTTTTGTGTACATTTTTCAGAAAAATCACTCTACCCAAATATTTATTATCTCATCTTATTTATTTTACCAAATCAAAATAATTCTTAAATCTAAATTTCCATAATCATTTCATAATTAAGTATTTTATTGAATATATACTTCTAAATCTAAGTATTATCAAAATATATTTCTTTTAATTTAGTTTCAGCATTAAATACCACATTCACACAACTACACATTTATATATATTTTTCATTACAATTAAGTAATTTTACTATGCTAGAGCTACTAGTAAATATCATCAAACAACAAATTTAATAAATCATTTTCTATAGACGGAATAGTAAATATACATATATATATATATATATATATATATATATGAATTCGATCTTAATAACTCAAGATACAAATTTTATACAAAAATATTTCAGATTTCATAAAAACGAATAGAGCAATAACCAATTCGGAGACCCTCTCTCTCTCTCTCTCTATATATATATATATATATATATATATATATAATGACAGGAAATCAATGTGCATGCACATAAAAAATCAGTCTACTTTCCTTATTAGTCGGATTTTTCCTTAGTTCAATTAATAAATTTTTACTTGGTCGATTAGTTCGATGGATTTTTATTATCCAAATTGCATTATTGATTTCATGTTGATTTCATATTTCACTACTTAGTATGGTCACACCCAAAATTTTGTAAGCTGGAAATAAATTGTTTGCATTGCAACCTCTCAAAATTTTAATGATAAAAATGTTGTAAATACATTTTGATTATATGGTTAGGGCGCGATCCTCTAATGGCTGCACACAACAACTCCATGTTTTTGTGCCACCATTTAAAAGGAGAATAGGGGAGGGATGCCAAAGGCTTTGGGCACACAGACTCCCACAAAAAGAAGACCCATAAACAATGAAAATATGTGATTACAGGCCAACATAACATCACCACCCCGAATACAGAGTCAAAATAGCGAAATACAACAAAAATATAATAAGGAAGGTCTTTGATAAAAAAGAAATTACAATGTAACTGGCTGAGAAATACCAAAGAACAAAACCAATCCAAGGTGAAGGAAAGAATACAAGAGTGCAATGTTTTTTGGACGTTTTTGCCAACCAAACTCATTAGGCTAAAATAATAAATGAAACAATAATGGAAAAGAACAAAGAGGTAGATGAAATAAAAAGATTGTAGATGACATTTAAGCAAAAAGTCAGACAAACTAGTTCACAATATACACAATTGAAGATAGACCAAAGCTCACAAAGATATCATTATCCTTTGCACAAAATTTTTGATAATCAAATAATATGATTTCATAATTTACATTTCTCTTTTAACAAAAAAGAACAAGAATAATAGAATTTTTTGTTGCTACCTGGAGTCCTTCGCCTAATAAATAATCAGAGATGATTTACTATGTCAAGAACTTCTAGCTAGCTATGTTCTTCCACAAATTTCTGAGATCCACAACTACCGAATCCACTTTCGAAGAACCAAATTTCTAGTGCCAAAACTATTATTCTTATTATTATTATTTAAAAAAGGAGAGTTGCAATTTTTCCATAAACTCAAAAAAATGAATTAAAGAGAGAATTTTCTTTCCACTATCTCTCCCTCTCCCTTTCCGAAAAAAAACACCAAAATGGATATAGAATCCAGAAAAGGTAAAAATCATAAAGTTTCCGTCAATTTCTGGAATTTACTCTACATGAAAATAACCACTTGCAATAATTTAATTTTTTCCAATTTCAAAATAAGCATTTTCACCCAATTTCCATTTCTAACTATTTCTTCAACAGTTACACAATATAATTACATGCTAAAATATAATTAACTCTTAAGACAATAAATATTATCCAAAATAAATCAATAAACAATTAAAACTACACAACATTTAAATTTACAATTAATTATTAAATTAAATACTCAACGTTATAATTAACCACAATAATAATAATTCCCAATATTTTAATTAAATATCTTATTAAAAACAACTTATTAATTTACATATATTTAAATTTGATGGTATTCCCATAAATAATTTAAAATATGTAATATTAATAAGGCAATTAGTGTCCACTTAAAATAAATAACGTTAATTAAATTATCAAGAAAATTTTATTTTGTAAAAGAATAAATGACATTCACAACAAATACAATTAAATCATTTAACTATCCTCTTCAAGAATATCATTTAACTGAAGCAATTTATTTAACGATATCAAAATAGCCATATTCAAAACCTTTAACAATAATTAATAAAACCATAGAAATACATAACTCAAAATAAAACAATACCCACAAGAATGAGGTATAGATAGATGACATTGACAGACAATGATGAAACAATGGACAAGATGGGGGTACTTTCTTGGAATTTAAAATATTAATTTCAACAATTACAAATACTTTATTCATATAAATCAACCAACGTTTAAATTTATAAATTAAATTTAATAGTTTAATTTATTTATCCTCAACAATAATAAACATGGTTGAATCAACTACTAATTAACGACATTTAAATAATATGCTTAATTAAAGAACCATTAAATTTATTAACGACATTTGAAATTACCAACTATGATAAATGATTAGCCAAAATTAATAACACCGTTAAAATAATCAACATGCCAACCCAAATAAACTCTTACCCAATCGACCCAAGGACCCAAGCAGAGAGGCTCTACATCCTTCCCCACTAGTCTCAACTTACTCCTAGAAGTCGCAAAGTCAGGTAAACATATACAGTTACGATTAACATCATCACAAGTCACACACAAAAATGAGAGATACTAAACAAGGCAACTTGGCAAAATAAACAACCAACAAATCGGGTTACAAAACACAGATTGGGATCCTTTTTTCATCACCTATTTCCACATCATATCCATTATGTTTTTGGGGTACGCTCAGACTTGATAGTGCAGTTGGAGTCAATACCAGGTACCTACAATCTGCATAAAACAAAGTGTCAAACAAAATATACATATATATATCAATTTAGCAATCACACCATGAGAGGAAATCATAGTGTAGCAGGGCACTCACGAACAAGTGATGCTAACCTATTCCCTCACGAAGACCTCATATAATAACCAAAACATTAGATAACAGTAATTACATTATAAGTAACATCATAAGGAAATAATTAATCATCAACATAACAAGCATGAATGTAAGCCATATGATACATGTAATCAAAATTATGCAGACATACCATTAACTCCATAAATCCAACGTAACATAAACATCAATACATAATGTCATGATCATCAAAATCCAATGAAATATCACCCAAAACTATCTAGAATGGTGTAACAAATAATTATTGAGCCTCAAAGTGCACAAAATAATAAGTGTCAATGTAGAGAAAGCAACACATAAGACACTGCAACAATGCAAAAACTCTACTGAACCCTCGCGAGTTCACCCATGGGCTTTTGGGTTAGTTGCATGTCCTCTACCGGTACCTCCAGAAACTGCATCCTGATGCCCATCTTAGCGGTTATCAACCGCAGAAAATGCTCGGTGTGACCTTCCTACATCACCCACTGTTAGCTCAGAAACAATTGGTCCCTGACTAAAACCCATAGTGTTCCTCTACGAACACTGCCTAGCAATGTGGTCGTGTTGGCTGCAAGAGAAACAACCTACACCTTGGCCAAAACCTCTATCACCAGGAGGTGCATTAGGTTGTTGAACACTGCCCCTACTAGGCAAGGGTGGGGTGCTCTCTGCATGCTGTTTAGAACAGTTGTGCTTGTTACACCACCAGTTCTGGTTCTTCCTAGATTGAGAACCGTCATCACCATGATGAGATTTTGAATTCTTATTTTTGGACTCCAAGCATTGTTGTTGCTGATGTTCACCCTTGGCAGGTGCTTGATGACTCTTAGATGAGCCAATGACATGTACCTATCCCCCATAAGACCAAAAACTAGAAGAAGGGGTATTGCCTATTTGAACTCTTGTGTGACCTCGTAATGCCATGGCCAAGTTTTCCTCCACTAAATGGGCCTTCTCCATGACCACCTCCATAGTCCTCGGCTCGAAGACTCTAACTTGTCCGTCGATTCAGGTATTCAGACCCCTGATGAAATATTATACAAGAACAACCTTATCATTACCAATCTTGGCATACTACTTAAGCTCATAGAAGCAATGCTCATACTGCTCTTCAGACATTGCCATGTACCTTAAATCATGAAATTCGTCTGCATAGCACTGCCTCTAGTGATCAGATAAGAAACGAACCCTAAACCATTCCATGAATAACTCCCAAGTAACAAAACCAATGTCTAGGTGTATTTTATGCTCTTCTAACTTCTACCATGTGGATGCAAACGCTCTAAGGTGCATGATGGCACACCTAGCCCTAGTGTTACTATCGTAAGGATGCATCACAAACACTCGATCTAGATCAATTAGCCAAGTTTTTGCTTCCAAACCTCCACTTGTACCATCAAACATGGGAGTATGTTCTCTCAAAAGATCTCTCATTTGGCCTACTACCACCACATCTTGATCCATAATGATATCTCTCCTCAACGATCTCTCTCTTTCTCTAACCACCAGTTGCTCCTCATTATGCCTAGGGCCTAAATGGCCAAGAGCCTCCTCTAGCAACCGATGAATCTAACCCCCTTCTGCACCTAGCTACCTATGGTTTTGACCACCACTACCCTGCTTACTATCATGAGGAATCTTAGAAGGTGTACTCGGGTGATCCACCCCGCACCCACAACCTCGGCCTCTACCACGACCTCATCCTTGACCCCTAGGCATACTCCTAAACAACAATAGAAGGGAAACATATAATTTCTAGAGTTAAGCACAAGGTTAACGTAATGGACTCAATTGAACCTGGAGTACCCAGTGTTTATAACCTTGGCTCTGATGCCAAGTTGTAACACTGTGCCAAGCACACCCCATAGGACAATTAAACCACTAACAATTAAGAAACATTTTTTTAATTTAAGAGTAACAACTGAGCATTAACCATTGATTAAATAAAAAACAACATTAAGATAGTTACATAACATCACCTACTAGTCCCATGGGGTTACATGGTCGTATTACTCACGTTCGTTCCCAGCCACTTAACATCGTTATAACTTTAACTCCAAGAATAAAGTGATAGAAACATACACTACTCAAGATAGAATATAGATAACCATACACCCATTCATAATCAATTGAGATGATAATGATACATACAACATTTATTACATATCAAGTACATAGTTCAATATTACAATTGTGGAGCATATTTCCATAGATACAACACATCATAAATACAATGATACAATTACATTCTACTTCCCTTATAGCAAGGGAAGAGTGCATCAATACAAGTATGATACATCCATAATGAAAAGAATACATAATGAGTTCCATTTGAAGGAAGTATAGGTCATAACACCAAAACTGTTGCCAACACTGGAAAGCTCATGAACCACTGCAATAGGTACATCTCCACAACATCATGATCGTCTGTGGGGAACTCAATCGGTGTGTAGAACGTTCCACCCGACCATGTGGAACCAAAGGCCCACCCCCCATGCTAGGAGATAACAAGAGGAACACAACATAAATATAGAAAAATGTACAAAGATGACATAACTCCAAAATCCAAAATACAACAAGTCGAAGAACCATAAAAACAATTACTTCCAAAGGTACAAGAATCACAAATGGGAGAAATGCAAACATACAGGTTGCTAAGGTTAGTGTGACATCACATGGATCGACATGGGTTACCCTATGCAAACCTTCATAGGTTACCGACTGCCACCCTGGGTTACCCAAGTAACCTCAACCGATCCCCGACCCCCATTCTTGCACATGCGGAATCAACTTACCTTTCTTGGGGACAAGGTAGTTGATTTTCCATTCTAGGGCTTCTCCTCTCATCCCAATACTATACAAGCACTTGAGAAATGAGAGAGGCATTCATTATCTTTCATTAGTGTGATTTCTATCCACCCCCTAACTATTTATTAGGTTACCACTTGATTAGGTCAACTTCCACAAGTTATCTAGGAGACCACTTAGGGTTTTGAGCTCCGTGGGAAGCCACACTCACTATTAGAAACAACACACAACTCAAGGAACATGGTTGTACCTTAATGCTCATAAAACCAAGACATGAAAAGTAAAATCAAATGTGAGGAGTGAACCTACTCACACACAATCCATAACACACCATTAGAAAGGAACAAGGTAGCACCCACATATACTCAACCAACAAGAATATTGTGGCATCAAGCCAACATACAAATCATCATGAAACAAATACTCCCCTTGCCTCTCAAAGACAATTAAAAAAATCTACTCAAGGATGGAGATGACACATGATTCCCCAAATCTCAAAGTAATCACAAAACAAACCAAACCAAAATTCTGAACATAACCACATATAACTCTTCCATCAAAAAATATATCATCAACAAATATTCTAATTTATAAACAAAGCACATTCAAATGATACATTGTTACAATTAAAATAATGACAAAATTTAACAAATGGTTCATACCCTACTAAAACAATAACATAGTACATCAACTACTTTCCTATGTACATGCTAGGTATGCAATTAAAATAATCAAACACACAATGAATTTATCTAACTATTGAACTTGTAAAGTAAACTAGTGTTTCCAATCAATATAAAACTTAACATGAATAAACATATTGCATATCAAATAATAATCCCATCATTTCAAAATCAGTTAATATAGATAAACTACCATTTATTCAATTCATTCTAACTCTCAAATACATTACGAAAGTTAAATATTTTAACTTAAACTATGAAAATAAATATATGTTTTGTTTACATTTTCAGAAAACTCACTCTACCCAAATATTTATTATCTCATATTATTTCTTTTAGCAAAGCAGAATAACTCCTAAATCTAAATTTCCATAATAATTTCATTATTAAGGATTTTTGAATATATTTCAAAATCTGAGTTTTATCAAAATATATTTCTTTTCATTTAGTTTCAGCAATAAATACCACATTCGCACAACTGCACATTTATATATATATTTGTCATTACAATTACATAATTTTACTATGCTAGAGCTACTAGTAAATATCATCAAACAACAGATTTAATAAATCATTTTCTACAGACGGAACAATATATACATATATATAGATATATGAATTTGATTTTAATAACTCAAGATATGGATTTTATATAGAAACGTTTTAGAGTTCATTAAAAAAATAGAGCAATAAGCAATTCGCAGACCCTATATATATATATATATATATAAAATGACAAGAAATCAATGTGCGTGCACATAAAAAATCAATCTACTTTCCTTATTAGTTTGCTTGTTCCTTAGTTCAAGGAATACAATTTTAATCGGTCGATTAGTTTGATGGATTTTTATCATCAAAATTGTATTATCAATTTCATATTTCACTACTTAGTATGGTCGTCAATTGTTCGCATTGCAACCTATCAAAATTTTAATAATAAAAATGTTCTAAATACATTTTGGATTATATGGTTAGGGCGCAACCCTCTAATGGTTGCACACAACAACTCCATGTTGTTGTGCCACCATTCAAAAGGAGAATGGGGGAGGGACGCCAAAGGCATTGGGAACACAAACTCCCACAAAAAGAAGACCCATAGACAACAAAAATATACGATTACAGGCCAGAGTAACATCACTACCCCGAATACAGAGCTAGAATAGAGAAATACAACCAAAATATAATAAGGAAGGTCTCTGATAAAAAATAAATTACAATGTAACTAGCTAAGAAATACCAAAGAACGAAATGGATCCAGGGAAAAGGAAAGAATACAAGAGTGCAATGTTTTCTAGACGTTTTTGCCAACCAAACTCATCAGGCTAAAATAATGAATGAAACGATAATGGAAAAGAACAAAGAGGTAGATGAAATAAAAAGATTGCAAATGATATTTAAGAATTAAATTAGACAAACTTGTTCACAATATCCACAATTCAAGATAGACCAAAGCTCACAGAGATATCATTATCCTTTGCACAAATTTTTTGATAATCAAATAATACGATTTCGTAATTTACATTTCTCTTTTAACAGAAAAGAACAAAAATAATATAATTTTTTGTTGCTACCTAGAGTCCTTTGCCAGATAAATAATCAGAGATGATTTAATGTGTCGAACACTTACAACAAACTATGTTCTTCTACAAATTTTTGAGATCCACAACTATCGAATCCAATTTTGAAGAACCAAATTTCCAAAGCCAAAACTATTATTCTTATTATTATTTAAAAAAAACCAGAGTTACAATTTTTCCATAAGCTCAAAAAAATGAATTGCAGAGATAATTTTCTTTCCACTATCTCTCCCTCTACCCTTTCAAAAAAAAGCACCAAAATGGATATAGAATCTAGAAAAGGTAAAAAATCATAAAGTTGCCATCAATTTCTAGAATTTCCTCGATATGAAAATAGCCACTTGCAATAATTTTATTGTTTCCTATTTCAAAATAAGCATTTTCACCCAATTTCCATTTCTAACTATTTTTTCAACAATTACACAATATAATTACATGCTAAAATATAATTAACTCTATGACGATAAATATTATCCAAAATAAATCAATAAAAAATTAAAACTACACAACATTTAAATTTACAATTAATTATTAAATTAAATACTCAATGTTATAATTAACCACAATAATAATAATTCTGAGTGTTTTAATTAAATATCTTATAAAAAACAACTTATTAATTTACATATATTTAAATTAGATGGTATTCCCATAAATAATTTTAAAAATGTAATATTAATAAGGCAATTAATGTCCACTTAAAATAAACAACATTAATTGTATTATGAAGCAAATTTTATTTTCTAAAAGAATAAATGGCATTCACGACAAATACAATTCAATTATTTAACTATCCTCTTCAAGAATATCGTTTAATTGAAGCAATTTATTTAACGATATCAAAATAGCCATACTCAAAACCTTTAACAATCATTAATAAAACCATAGAAATAAATAACTCAATATAAAACAATACCCACAAGAACAAGGTATGAATAGATGACATTGACAAACAATGACGAAACAACGGACACAGAGGGGGGTACTTTCTTGAAATTAAAAATCTTAATTTCAACAATTACAAATACTTTATTCATATAAATCAACCAACGTTTAAATTTATAAATTAAATTTAGTACTTTAATTGATTTATCCTCAGCAATAATAAATGTGGTTGAATCAACTACTAATTAACGACATTTAAATAATGTACTCAATTAAAGAAACAATAAATTTATTAACGATATTTTAAATTAGAAACTATAATAAATGATTAGCCAACATTAATAATACCATTAAAATAATCAACATTCCAACCCAAATAAACTCTTACTCGATCAACCCAAGGACCCAAGCAGAGAGGCACTACATCCTCCTCCCCTAGTCTTGACTTACTCCTAGAAGTCGCAAAGTTAGGTAAACATATACAGTTACGAAAAACATCATCACAAGTCACACACATAAACGGGAGATACTAAAAAATACAACTTGACAAAATAAACAACCAACAAATGGGGTTACCAAACATGGGTTGGGGTCCTTTTATCATCACCTATTTCCACATCATATCCATTAGGATTTTGGGGTACGCTCAAACTTGACAGTGCAAATGGAGTCAATACGTGGTACCTACAATCTACATAAAACAAAGTGTCAAAAAAAATATACATATATATATCAATTTAGCAAACACGTCATGAGAGGAAATCACAATGTAGGAAGGTGATCATGAATGAGTGATGCTACCCTATTCCCTCACCAAGACCTCATACAATAACTAAAACATCAGATAACAGTAATTACTTTATAAGCAACATCATAAGGCAATAATCAATCATCAACATAACAGTCATGAATGTAAGCCACATGATACACATAATCAAAATTATCCAAACATATCATTAACTCCATAAATCCAACGTAACATAAACATCAATACATAATTTAATGATCATCAAAATCTAATGAAATATCAACCCAAACCATCTAGAATGGTGTAACAAACAACTATTGAGTCTCAAAGTGCATAAAATAATAAGTGTCAATGTAGAGAAAGAAACACAGAAGACACTGCAACAATGCAAAAACTCTACTAAACCCTCATGAGTTCACCCAAAGGCTCTTTGATTGTTGAACACTGCCCCTACTAGTTGTGGGTTGGGTGCTCTATGCAGGCTGTTCAGAATGCTTGTACTTGTTACGCCACATTTTTTGGTTCTTCCTGGACTAAGAACCGTCATCACCATGATGAGATTGTGAATTCTTATGTTTAGACTCTAAGAATTGTTGCTGTTGATGTTCACCCTTGGCAGGTGCCTGATGACTCCTAGATGAGTCAGTGACATGTACCTGTCCCTCACAAGACCCAAAACCAAAAGAAGGGGTACTTCCTATCTGAACTCCTATGTGACCTCCTAATGCCATGGCCAAGTTTTCCTCCACTAAATGAGCCTTCTCCATGACCACCTCAATATTCCTCAGCTTGAAGACTCTAACTTCTCTGTTGATTCAGGCATTTAGACCCCTAATGAAATGTTGTATGTAAGCATAGCCTCATCATTACCAATCCTGATGTACTACTTAAGCTCATAGAAGTGACACTCATACTACTCTATGAACATTGCCATCTACCTTAAATCATGAAATTCGTCTGCATTAAGCTACCTCTAGTGATCAAATAAGAAATGGGCCCTAAACTATTCCATGAATAACTCCCAAGTAATAGAACCAATGTCTACATGTATTTTCTACTCTTCTAACTGCTACCATGTCGATGCGAACCCTCTGAGGTGCATGATGGCGCACCTAGCCCTAGTGTTACTTTCGTAAGGATGCATCACAAACAATCGATCCAAATCAATTAGCTAAGTTTTTGCTTCCAAACCTCCACCTATACCATCAAACCTAGGAGGATTTTCTCTCAAAATATATCTCATGTGGCTTGCTACCACCACATCCTAATCTACAGTGATATCTCTCCTTCATGATCTCTCTATTTCTCTAACCACCCATTTCTCCTCATTCTTCTTAGGGCCTAATGACCAAGAGCCTCCTCTAGCAATCGACGAATTTGAGCCCCTTCTGCACCTAGCTACCTAGGGTTCTAACCACCACTACCCTGCTCATTTTCATGAGGACTCTCAAAAGGCGTACTCTGGTGATCCACCCTACGTCCACCACCTTGGCCTCTACCATGGCCTCATCCCCGACCCCTAAGTATACTCCTACACAACAATAGAAGGGAAACATATAAGTTGCCGAGTTAAGCATAAGGGTAATGTAATGGACTCAATTGAACCTAGAGTACTTAGTGTTTATAACCTTGGATTTGATACCAAGTTGTAACACCCTGCCATGCACACCCCATAGGAAAACTAAACCACTAACAATTACAAAAAAAAATAAAAAATTTAAAGAGTAACAATTGAGCATTAACCATTGATTAAATAGAAAAACAACATTAAGATAATTACATAACATCACCTACTAGTCCCATGGGGTTACATGTTTCATTACTCACGTTCATTCCCAACCATTTAACATAATTATAACTTAAATTCCAAGAATAAAGTGATAGAAACACACACTACTCAAGATAGCATATAGATAAACATACACCCATTCATAATCAATTGATATGACAATGATACATACAACATTTATTACATATCGAATACATAGTGCAATATTAGAATTGTGGATCATATTTCCACAGATACAACACATCATAAATACAATGACACAATTACATTTCGCTTCCCTTATAGCAGGAGAAGAGTGCATCAATACAAGTATGATACATCCATAATGAAAAGAACACATAATGATGTCCACCTAAAGGAATTATAGGTCATAACACCAAAAATTTTGCTGACAGAGGAAAGCTCAGTAACCACTAAAATAGGTACATCTCTGCAACATCACAATCCTCGGTGGGGAACCCAATGGGTACGTAGCACATTCCACCCGACTAGGTGGACCTGAAGGCCCACCCCCTTCCTAGGAGATGAAAAGAGGACCACAACCTAAAAAATACAATTGTACAAAGCTGACACGACTCCATAAGCCAAAAGACAACAAATCAAAGAACCATAAGAACAATTACTTCTAGAGGTACACGAACCACAAATGGAGAAATACAAACATACAGGTTGCTAAGGGTAGTGTGTCATCACATGGCTCAACATGGGTTACACAATGCAAACCTTCATAGGTTACCGACCCCCACCATGGGTTTGTTGGATGTTGTGCTTATGTTGTTGATATGTGGTTTGCATTGATGTCAACACTATTAGCATTCATGGATTTGAAGGCTCTATATGTGGAGGAGATTGAGAAAATTGTTATAAATATATTGTAGGCAACCATTGAAGTTGAGAAGGTCTGAGTGATGAAAAGTTATGTACATTGATGATCAAGAGGTGCGCATTAAAGGGTTTTTTCTTGAGCCTATCTAGTATGTTGTTCGAAAGTTTTCGTGGTACACATCAAGATTTGAGGAAGTTATGAAGTTCTATGTTCTTACAGTTATTTAGTTACTGTAGAAAGTGTTTCTGGAAGATGAGATTGCAATTCTAGTAAATTGAGTTGTTGTGTATGTTCCTGAGGTGTTCAATGATGTTTCTAGATCATTCTCTATCATTTTGGTATGTCCATGTTGATCGACATGTTCATGATTAAATAGTTTTCCTTGTGTGTTTAAGGTTTCCATGTTCTTGGCTGACATGATGGTGGTAGAGTGTTGTGGATCCTTATGGATTAATATTTTATTGTTTGGCATGTTTGAGGATGTTTTTTTAGGTCCTCACTATGTTGTGACTGACTTAGGTTGATGTGCATTAATATTCGTTCATGTATTGAGGCCAATAGTTGTGATTTATTCTTTATTTGTGGCTGACATAGTTGTTGATGTAAATTCGTGTAGCCGATATATAAGAGTGATTGTTTATTCATTTTGAAGTGTGCTCAGAGTATGTTTGATGAGAGTGTGTGAATTATATGTGTGAATAAATATCATATCATTCGATTGCAGAGAAGAGTGTGAAGAAGGTTGAGCGAAGTATATTTGTGCCTAATTGGAACTATAATTAGGCTTATGAAGAAGCTGATTTCTTAGTTCATGTTCATCATATGGATTTAATCTGATTGTCTTATGTAAGGCAGTGAGCCTTCTCTTTGAGCAGTGAGTTCTAGGCAGTGTGCCTGAATGCATGTGCATTCCCTATTCATTTCTTTCATTATACTTCTAACAGGGTATAATCTTGTGGACTAACATCCATCATGGTTTTTCCCTGAACAGGGTTTCCACATATAAAAATCTTGGTGTTCATGTGTCTCTGATGTGTTGTTGATTTATGCTTGCACTGTTAATTATCAGATCTAAGATTAATTTTTTTCTAAGGTTGAGTACACTTAATTTTTGTAATTGATTAAAGCCCCCTCTTAGTTCTCTATCCTTGTTTTTCCAATAGGGTTACCCTAGCAACCTCAACCAATCTCTAGCCCCCATTCTTGCACATGTAGAATCAACTTACCTTTCTTGGGGACAAGGTAGTTGATTTTCCATTCCAGGCCTTCTCGTCTCATCCAAGCCTATACAAGCACTTGAGCAATGAGATAGGCATTCATTATCTTTCATTAGTGTGATTTCTACCCACCTCCTAACTATTTATTAGGTTACCACTTGATTAGGTCAACTTCCACACAAGTTACCTAGAAGACCACTTAGAGTTTTGGCCCTCGTGGGAAGCCACACTGACTACTAGCAACAAAACACAACTCAAGGAATGAGGGTGTACCTTAACGCTCATAAAACCAAGACATGACAAGTACAACAAAATGTGAGGCATGAACCTATGTGCACACAATCCATAACACACCATTGCAAAGGAACAAGGTAACACCCACATATACTCAACCAACAAGAATACTATGGCATCAAGCCAACATAGAAAAAATCATGAAAAAAATACTCCCTTTTCCTCTTGAAGATAATTAAAACAATGTACTCAAGGACGAAGATGACACATGATTCCCCAAATCTCAAAGTCATCACAAAAAAAACCAAACCAAAATTCAAAATGTAACCACATATAACTCTTGGGTGAAGCCACAATAGTGATTTACAATTCCAGTGAGGAAGGAAAACTCAAGAAAAATGACCCCATGCCAAAAAATGTGATTTTGGGGGTTCATAGGAACCACAATTCAAGCGAACCCATTCCCTAGTTTCTTGCCCAAAAACCAAATAAAAATGTATTATGTTCAAGGTGGTCCTTGGTTCGAGCGAACCCCTAGGGGTTCGCTCGAACACCCCTTATCCCTCATTCTCCCCCTCAGACACAAAAACAAACTAATTTTTTTCACTTTGAAGCTCGGTTTGAACATGAAAATGGTAAATACTTCACAAACCCAAATGGAATCAGGTAGTCCTCAGAACGAGCTATCCAACAAATATAATTTTGATATGTTTTTGTTTTATTATGTATTTGGTTTTTTAGTTTTATTAAATATAGGTTTTTCACCGAAAATGAAGGTCTTTGTTCCGCACATGTGGAAAAATAGCAGATTAACAAAAAAAAAAATTGAAAAATATGAGTGCACTAGATATTGAATTCCTTGATCCAAAAAAAATAAATTGAATTTTTGATATATACAAAAAAAGTTATGCGTTATACGCTCGTGCTATGTCTAAATTATAATTGAGTTGACTTCAAAACTTGATTAAAGAAAAAATATTCAATAAAAAACTATCTAACCAATTGGAAGCACTAGATATCAGAGTTATAAATCTAAATTCAAAAGAATTAGAATTTTATCCTTCATGGAAAAAAATTTATGCATTATACGATTGCATCACTTTTTAAAAATGCTATTTTATGAAAAAAACTAGTTTTCCTGAGAGATGGAAAAAGAAGTGCAATCTGATTCCAAAAAATTTGAAAAAAATATTTTTAGAATCTACAGAAAAAATGTGACAAGACTCTAGTTTGCATCATCTCAAAATTCCTCACAGTTTAGCTGCTATAGGTGCCCGAATGTGAAGATTTAGTTAAAAATAATATTTTCAGTGTCCAGTTTGGCCAAAAATTGTAAACCACTATTTTGGGATCACCCTCTTCCTTAAACAATTAGATCATCAACATATATTCTCATTTATAAACAATGCACATTCAAATGATACATTGTTCCAATTAAAATATTGACAAAGTTTAACAAATGGTTCATACCCTACTAAAAATGTAACATAGTACAACAACTACTTGCCTATGCCATTAAAATAATAAAAAAACACAGTGAGTTTATCTAACTATTGAACTTGTAAAGTAAACTAATGTTTCCAATCAATATATAAAAAATTAACATGAATAAACATATTGCATATCAAATAATAATTCCATCATTTCAAAATCAGTTAATATAAATAAACTACCATTTATACAATTCATTCTAACCCTCAAATACATTACGAAAGTTAAATATTTTAACTTAAACTAGGAAAACAAATATATGTTTTGTGTACATTTTTCGAAAAATCACTCTACCCAAATATTTATTATCTATTCTTATTTGTTTTACCAAATTAGAATAATTCCTAAATCTAAATTTCCATATTCATTTCATAATTAAATATTTTATTGAATATAGTTCTAAATCTGAGTTTTATCAAAATATATTTATTTTCATTTAGTTTCAACATTAAATACCACATTCACACAACTACACATTTATATATATCTGTCATTACAATTACATAATTTTACTATGCTAAAGCTACTGGTAAATATTGTAATACCCCTCCATTTTGGTCATTTTGATCGAATAGTGTTATGCACTTTTATGTTGTACTTTCTATTAGTACCTTGACTATGGTACTGAGCTTCTATTTGATCATTATCTATAAAGTGATGTTAATGTTATCTTTTGATGTGATGGTATTTTAATATGATGTTGTCATTTTGGCATGCTTTGAGATTAACATTATGGATGTTTGAATTAAAGATGTTTTATGCTTTGAATTATATTAGTATGTTAGATTTATCAGTTAGTACTACTATATTGGTGAAGAGGATGGTATCACATCACTCGCTTGCAAGTGCCCTACGATTATGTGATTTCCTCTTCATGGTGTGTTTTAAGTATGACATATATATGCATGTGGATATACTCCTTGTTCGCAGGTTCACAGGTATAGGACATCGACTCCACCTGGTTTCACAGGTTTGAGCATGTCCATGCCCAACGGTATTTGATTGGGAGATAGTAGCTAGGATTTTGTGCCAAGTCGTCACCCTAGTCATAGTGTGTCGTCAGTCTTAGTGTGGTCTAGTTGCTTTAATATTGTTCAATTTGCCTTGTTTCAGTTTAATTCCAAGTTAGTAAATGGTAATTAATTGCTTTAAGTATTTAAACTTATTGATTAAATTAATTGGGTTATAACATTAGAGATGTTGTTTAATTTATTAATTAATTTAATTTCATTAATAAAATGATTTAATCTTGGATAAATATTTATTTTATTAATTAATTAAATTAGATTGTGTTAAATTAAATTATTTGTGTTGAAATGAGTTATATTGTTCATTTTGGGAATTGGTGGATATTTGGTTTGGAAATTGAAAATAAAAGAAAATGTTTTAAAAGTCAATTTAGGAAAATTTGAATTCAAAAAATTGAAAGAGGAAGATATTTGCTTTTCTGTTTTGAAGAATTGATGAGGGTGGTTGTAGGATTTTTAGGGTTTTTCCTTATGTTTGAATTTTGCTTCTCAATTTGAATGTTCATGGAATTTTGGAAAAAGATTAAAAATTAGAAAGAGAAGGAAGAGATTGTTCTATTTTGTGGGTTTTGGAAAAGGCTTGAAGAATCTGTGGATCTGAAGAGGGAATCAAGGCACCATCAGGATCTTCTATCATCTTAAAAAAAAATCAGGTTCAAGTCTTTTAAATGGTTGGTTTTGAATTTTAAATATCAATGGTGGAAGATCATGTGGAAAGAATCTTTGAATTCTGTTGTTTGAATGTAATTGAAACAAAGTTGGAATTTTGTTCTCCAAAATTAGCAAGAAAACCTTTCTTTAAATTATAATGCTTCAAGAAAATGGTGATAATAACTGTAAACGTTTGTGTTTTTTTTCTGGTTCTATCAAATTCCTTTTCAAATTTCACTATTGTAATATATATATATATATATATATATATATATATATATATATATATATATTCATGTTATTTAAATATGCCAAGCAGGGGGTTATGCTGGCAAAATTTATTAAAAAAAAAATAGAGGCGGATTGAAATCCGCATGTTTTGGTTTTCTTGGACGTTTGTTTCTTTTTTTATAAAAAAATAAATATTAATTTTTTTTATTGGGGAGGCGCTGGGGGCTCACCTCCCCATCGTGCTCCCATGGAAGGTGCGTGGGGAGAGAGTCGCACCCAGCGCGGACTCCCCTGGCCAAGCCAAGGGACGGTTGCTTGCATAACCGACACCCACAGTGGGGCACGATGGTGTAAACACCGTCGACCCCAAACTGTGGGGGCCGACTGTGGAAGCAGTCGATGCCCAACCAAAGCCACTGCCACTGCCTGTGCTAATCTGTGACTGGTGCCCAATAAAATCTGCCGACCACACAAAAAACCCGTGGCTCCTTGTAAACACATTAGGGTTTACACGCGAATCGAGGTCAATGAAATTCATATTTTCTTTTATATAATAATATTTAATTATTATATTCTATAATATTAAATATTAATATTTATTAATATATGATATTATATTATATAATATTATAACATTATTATATATATATTTATATATGTTTTTTTTTTAATCAATATATAAATATATCCTTTTTTTTAATTAAATATATATATATGATGTGTATATGATTTATTTAATGGGAGGAATTAAGTTAATTGATGAAATGAAACATAGTAATGTTGATTAAATTCATTATTTTGATAGATGAATAATTTTGTTATTAAATTATATGTTTCGACAAGTAGATTGTTTTGAATGATTACCTTTAAATGAGAAGACAAGAATTGTTTTTACATCGTTGGATCTTGATTTATCTAATCATCTAGTTAATTTATCATTATTAAACACCAGTAGAGAAATTAAATAATTGGTATTAATTTATCTCTTATTCGAAAGAACGAATTTAATTCAATTTATTTAACACAATAAATGGTTGAATGCTAATGAGGAAATGGGTTTAGTGAACCCAAAGTAGATTTAATTCTTGCCTTGGTTGTGAACTGTTTATGTTATCATTTGGGAAATGGGTTAAATAAGTGTGTAATTCGTAAGTCTTCTAGAGGATCTTAGAGGATGGGGGTTGTCGTTCTGTTATGTCAACCTGTTTGTATCCCTTGGGTAGTGATGAGAAGTTATCTGTTATGACCCAGTTTCTGTGAATGGGGATGTTTTGTACCTCCTTGGATTATGAGTGGATTACGTGAGTAGTACCTCCTTGTCCTGGAGTGGCTTTTTTACCTTGTTACCTCTAGTGTTTGGAGAGGGTTTGAAGTTATGTTTCCTCTTGAGAAAGGAGTGGTCGTGATACCTTGTTTGTTTGCACTTTGTTACCCTTGGAGTTTGGATGGTAGGTGTGTTGTCAAGTAGAAGAGTGGCTTCTGCAGGGGCCAGAGCCCAAAGAGGTAAACTGGGAAACCTTTAGAGGTGGTTTAATCAAGTGATAATTAAAACAAAACTTAGAAGATTAGGTGGTACTTCTCACTAATCAAGATAATTTTGCCTCACTCATAGACACAAGGGCTCATTTAGACTTGGGATAAGTGAGAAGGCTTGGAATGGCAAGGTCATCTATCTTGTTTGCACGAAAGGTATTTGATCCCGCATGAGTGAGTATGGGGGCCGAGATTCGGTTGAGGCCACCAGGATAACCCATAGTGGGGGCCAGAGCCTATGAAGATTCCCATAGGACAACCCATGACAAACTATGTGATGACACTCTGTCTAGGACAACAGTTGGTACTTGTTTATTGTGGGTATGGTTTCCGTAACATACCTGATGTGACCATAGTTGGTATTTTAATTTTGTGTGTATGGTTATCTTAACATACTTGATCTGCTTTATTTCTGGAAGCAATGTGACCATATAAAGTTGTATTTGTGTTGTACTTGCATGGTATATGTGTAATACCCCTCTGTTTTGCTTCTTGTTTCATGTTGCTTTATGCTTTGCTTGGGTTGTAGCTACTTTGATACTAGACACATTTTGTTATGATGTTTTGATCGCTACTTTTGAGCGATAACTATTATTTTGTGAGGTGACTATCTGATTTTATTTCACATGCTTTAATGGATTAATGATGTTGTAGAGTTTATCATGAGATTATATATGTGAGTATTGATTATGATGGCAATGTCAGTCCTTGATGAGTGTATTGGTGAAGAGGACGGGTTCGCATCACTCGCTTGTGAGCGCCCTGCAAATCCGTGATTTCTTCTTCACGGTGTGAATTATATGCTGGATATTTTATGTTGTTTACTTGGTTTCAGGTTGCAAGTACATGACATCGACTCCACTTGGTTTCAAAGGTTTGAGCGTGTCGATCCAACGGTTAAGTTGAATGGGAGATAGTAGCTAGGTAACATGTGTCAGGTCTACACCCTAGCCTTAGTGTGTCGTCAGTCCTGATTATTGAGTCATGTCTTACCTTATTTAATGTTATGTAATTTTTGAAAAGTGCTTGCTTCTAAATGGTTTTGTTTTTAGAAAATTGCATTGGTTGAAAGTGATGATTATTTTATATTGTATTAAAGTTATTCTTATTTGTTATATTTAAATTTATAAATAGAAATTAAATTTAAATTATTTAATTAATTAAATTTAATCTCAAGGATTAGATTTAGTTATTAAATAATTGAAAGCAAATTAATTAAATTTATATTATTTAATTAATTAAATTTAATCTCAAGGATTGGATTTAGTTATTAAATAATTTAAAATAATTAAGTAAGTATATTGGATTGTTTTAAATTAAATTAAATGAAATGAAATTTAAAGGAAATTGAAATTTTATTTTAAAGGCAAATTAGGGTTTTTCTGAAATGGGAAATGAAATTAATATCTAAATTTAATTTTTGCATTGAATGTGAATTAGGGTTGCATTAGGTTATTTTTGGAGTTATGAGGAAATGATGTTTTAAAGGTTAGGGCAAAAACGTTTTGGGGATTCTTCTCTTTCTTTTTTCTACAAGCATGAAATTTTTGGAAAAGTTTGCACAGGAAAAGGTTTGAAGCACTTCTTTTGTACAATTGAATTGAAAGAAAATAAACTTTGTTGAAGAGGGTGGAGCTCTTGGATCAGTGCTAGCTGGAATTCATTGCATTGTTGAAGAAGAATTGTGAGGTCCTTAAGGGAGGCTCTACATCAAGAATCCTTGTTATTTCCCGTGGCTTCAAATACCAAGTTTTCCTTTCATTCTATGATTGATTGTTCTGAGTTTATCTATTTTTCTAAATGATAGAAATTACAAATTTGTGATTTATTTAAAACCCTAGGTTGAACTTCAACATTTAGGATTTAGATCTGTTCTTGAAAACACAAACCCTCTTTTGAAAAGATCAAGATAAATTTATTTCTGTTCTTTTGTTTAATTATTGAAAAGTGAAGGAATGATTAATTTTTGGAATTCAGTTTTAAATCTCTTGAATATAAGAAAATATTCAAAAAGAAATTGTCAAATTCTGTTTCTGGTTTTTATATTTTTTTCTTTCGATTTTACCAATAAAACTATCTTAAAAAAATATATATATATAAATATAAATATATATTACATGTATCATATTTTCAAATATGATACACATTATATATATTTATAAATATATGGAAATTTATCTAAACTTATTTTATTTTGAATTTTTTTAGAAAAACGTCGTACGACAAATTTTTGAGGATCGTACCTACGCGTACAAAATTGTTGTGTTTTTTATTTTTTTGATAAAAAAAAATATGCAAATTGTGGGGGAGGTTCGGACCCCCCCACTCTCCATATGGTTGAGGATGCAGTGCCCATTGGATAGTGCACCCACCACTTGGGAGGACGCACTATCCCGTGGGGACTATGGCCTCCCCTCGTACCGTCGCAGGCCGCTGTACTGTATGTACAGTTGGCGCAGGCTACAAGCACCGGTGGTACCATCCTTCAGACGGTGTACCATCCGGTCTTGCTTTGTTTGTTTTTTTATTTATTTTAAATTCCTTTTTTTCTTTTTTTTTTATTTTTATTTTTTTATTATTAATTGTTTTTTTGTGTAATTCTTTAATGATATATTTTAAATATATATATATATATATATATATAATATTTAATTTATATATTTTATATGTATTTTAATATTATATATTAATGTATATAATATTTAATATATATTTGGTATGTATTTTAATATTATATATATTAATATATTTAATTTTTAAGGTGTGTAATTGTAAATTGAAATGGGTGTTTAAAATGTGAATTTATCATGAGGTAATCAATTAAATATTTTGATTTCTTAAAGGATAGAGCAGAAGTCTTTTATAATCAATGATTAAGGTAGGTTCATTTTAGTATAGGTATATAGTTTTTTTATATTCTATTCTTGGACTTTGGGTGCTTGCAAAGTATGTTTTTTTGATAATATTATTAAATTGAAATAAATGGCGTGCTTGGCTAAATAGATAGGAAAAGATATTTGTTTTAATAGAGAGGATTATTAATTTCTTTATTGAAACTTCGAGTGGTATTATTCTAATTTCTGCGAGAATTTTTAGATAGGAATATGGATTTAGGATATCCAAAAATAGTATGTTTCATTGTCAGTGCATTATTGTATTGATTTCCCTTTTAAATGATTGCTTTGGGAATGGGTGATTGAGTTTTAGATTGTAAAGTCTTCCAGAGGATGTGGGTCATTCCCTTGTAAAATTATTGTTCGTCTTTCCCTTGGGTAGTGTTACAAGTGTTATGGTTCCTCCCAGTGATGGAGTGGATTTCCTTATTGTTGCCTCCTAGAATAGGAGAGATTGCATTGTTCAGTCCTGTAGCACTTGAGTTACCCTTGGAGTCTAGATTTGAGTAGCGTGTTATCCATTAGAAGAGTGGCTTTTGTTTGGGGCTGGAGCCCAAGGAGGTAAACAGGGTAACCTTCAGAAGTGATTTTTAACAACTAAAAATTAAAAGTAATGTACTTAGATGACTAGGATGCATTTCACATTAATCAAGATAAATTAACCTCACTCATAGGCACAAGGGCTTGTTTAGACTTGGGGTGAGTGAGAAGGCTTGGAATGGAAAGATCAACTATCTTGTTCGTACGAGAGGTAGTTGATTCCGCTTGAGTGAGTATGAGGGCCGGGATTCAGTTGAGGTCACCAGGATTACTTGTGTCGGAGCCTATGAAGAATGCCTAGAGGAGATCTCATGACACACCTTGCAATGACACTCTATCTAGGATAACACTGAGTATGTTGTGTGTATGGATTTTTTGGCACACTTGTTTATAATATGTCTGGAAGCAATGTAACCATGATTAGTGTTAGACTTTTATTGTGCATATGTGTGGTTGAGTCAGTTGGAGCCAGTATGAGTCTACCTTTGGTTAGAGGTAGTAGATTTCTTGTCCATGTTGCTTTGTTACTATCTCCTAGCATGGGGGGTGGGCCTTTGGGTACCACTTGGTTGGGAGGAACATGCACCAAAACCGTTGGGTCCCCCTTGATCTTTAGTACTTGGTGGCGAGACATCCAGATGGTCAGCTCGCGGATCTTGTTATTATTTCTTGTACTTTGTATTTCAAATTGTAATGATGTTGATTATATCCCTCTTGTAATGATGAGGTGGATTCATGTAAATTGTAACTCTGATGTATTTATGTCTCATTCTGGAAATGAGTGTTGTATCAGTTAACCATGTAATAGATTTATGTAATAGATTTATGTGATAGACTTATGTAATAGATGCTCTATTCATATTTTGTATTTTCTTATGTTGTTGAATGTTGTTACTTGAGTTATTTAATTGCAATGTAATTTAGATGATGTATGTTAATGGGGATTTAAGTAATCTTAGTTACGTAACCTTAGGGGATGTTATCAATTATAGGTGAACATGTATATTTAATTCATTTTATAAAAAAAAAAATTAGTATGCTTTTATAGTGAATTGAACTTCCTCTAGGGTTGCGTGGCGGGGCATTACAATATGAGTTGTACTTGTGTTGTACATGTGATTGGTTGTTTTAGTTTGGTTCAATTTTGTGTTAGCTTGTGTCTAGTGGTAGATGGTCTAGACTAGGATTCCTTGTTACTATCTCCTAGCATGGGGGGTGGGCCTTTGGGTTCCACTTGGCTAGGTGGTGTGCACCTAAATACATTGGGCTTTCTTCATGTTCTTGTGGATGAGACTTCCAGTTGGAGAGCTCGTTGGATTTAGTATCAGTTCTTGCTTTATTTCATTTTAGTTGATCTTGTATTATTTTACCCCTCATTTGTTATCGAGGTGGAATTTGTATTTTTAAACCTCTTTATTGGATTTGCCTCATTCAGGGAATGAGTGTTGTAACATTATTGTTTAATGAATGGATTAATGAAATGGAAAGTTATCTTTATGCTTGTTGTAAATTATCTTAATTGGAATGTATGTGTTTAATTATTATCTAAGTAATTGACATGGTTTAAATTCATGTTTTTTGTTGAGGTTCTATATAACCTCTATCTTGTAACCTTAGAGGTTTTTTTCAATGGGTAGTGAACTTGCTTATTAATTATTCTTAAACAAAAAAAAATTAGCCTATTTAATTAGTTGTTTGCAACTTCCTTAAGGGTTGCGTGGTAGGGCGTTACACATGGTATCAGAGCCTAGGTTTAAACACTGGGTAATCTGGGATTATGATGGAGCCATTAAAATTTTAGTTGTGTACCCTACCTAATACCTTGAAGTGTCTATGCAGGATTATGCCTCCCAGACGTGAAAGAGGTAGAGGGCATGGTCATGGTCATGGCCATTTAGGCGATCATGGTGAGAGTTAGCATGACTCTCCTCCTTAGATATTAGTTGTTCCTAATCAGGAAGAACCTCAGGCATCACAAAATGCACCAGGGGTCAGGGATCGTCAGCAGGATCCAACAGGGATTGAGGCTATACATAGAGCGCTTGAGGCTGCTTTGGCACTCCTTGGTCTGAGGTAGGTAGAGGTTCAGGTTAACCCTATGGTGAGGGAAGCTCCACCCCAGTCTGAGTCACACATGAGGGACCTACTCAGGGCACACCCTCCATTATATGATGGATCAGGTACTGGTTTAGAGGCCTAGACCTGGCTTATAGACCTAGATAGGTGTTTTTCCATGCATCTATATGGCAGTAACACCAAAGCTCATTATGCCATCATGTAGTTGAGAGGGTTCACATCCACATGGTGGAGGCTAGAGGAGAAGAAGCTCCATATTGATATACACTCGGTATCTTGGGAGATCTTCTTATAGAGATTTAGAGCTTGGTTCTTATCTGAGCATTGGCATCAGCGTCGAGGCGATGAGTACCATGCCTTGCGTCAAATGGCATTATCTGTTGAGTAATATGAGCAATGCTTTTATGAGCTCAAACAAAATGTAGGGATTGGTGACTATTAGGGTATGTTAGTGCACCATTTTGTTAGGGGCTTAAATGCTCATCTCAGCAGTGGTGTGAGGGTTTTTGAACCCAAGACCATGGATATGGTAGTGGAGAAAGCATGCCTTATTGAGGATAATCTAAGTATGGCACTTGGAGGTCACATAGGAGTGCAGGTTGGTAGTAGTTCAATAGTAGGATCTAGTGCTTGAGGAGGATAGTCTCAAAGAGGTGCACCTTCTCGATCTCAACAGGGACCATCTCAGAGTGGTTAGTAGCAGAAGAGTGCACTTGGGAAGCGTAAGGACTCTCAGCCATTTCAGGATGATGGTGGTTCTTCACCTAGGAGGAACATAAACTGGAGGCGTGGAAAATGTTTCAGCTATGATCAGTCAGCTCAGAGTTCATAGTCTACCTTCAGGGATATTGCATAACAATCTAGCACACCATCTGGAGGTAGAGGTTATGGTAGAGGTACAGGGTGTTTTTCTTGTGGCCAGCAGGGTCACATAGCTAGAATGTGTCCCAACAAGGGCACATCTGGGTTTTCTCAAGGACTAGCGACATCTAAGCCGACAGTTGGTGATGCAGGTAGATCTCATCGTACTTATGCTACGGTTGATAATCGTGAGCCTAGGTATCAAGGGGCTGTCATTGAGACTTTTGGGGTTGGTCATCCAGTGCAGGATGCTCAGCCTCAGGGGTTGAGGTTTTGATTTGTATGTAGTTTGTATGAGGGATTTATATCCCTACTGGTTTGCAGGCTTCCAGGAGTAAACCTAACCCTAGGGGGGGAGGATGTAATACCCCTTCATTTTGGTCATTTTGATTGAACAATGTTATGCGCTTTTATGTTGTACTTTATGTTAGTACCTTGACTATGGTACTCAGCTTCTATTTGATCGCTATCTATAAAGTGACATTAATGTTATCTTTTGATGTGATGGTATTTTAATATGATGTTGTCATTTTGGCATGCTTTGAGATTAACATTATGGATGTTTGAATTAGAGATGTTTTATGCTTTGAATTGTATTAGTATGTTAGATTTGTCAGTTAGTACTACTGTATTGGTGAAGAGGATGGTATCGCATCACTCGGTTGAGAGTGCCCTACAATTCTATGATTTCCTCTTCACGGTGTGTTTTAAGTATGACATATATATCCATGTGGATATACTCCTTATTCATAGGTTGACAGGTACAGGACATCGACTCCACTTGGTTTCACAGGTTTGAGCATGTCCATGCCCAACGGTATTCGATTGGGAGATAGTAGCTAGGATTCTATGCCAAGTCGTCACCCTAGTCATAGTGTGTCGTCGGTCTTAGTGTGGTCTACTTGCTTTAATATTGTTCAATTTTCCTTGTTTCAATTTGATTCCAAGTTAGTAAATGGTAATTAATTTCTTTAAGTATTTAAAGTTATTGATTAAATTAATTGGGTTATAACGTTAGAGATGTTGTTTAATTTATTAATTAATTTTATTTGATTAATAAAATGATTTAATCTTGGATAAAGATTTATTTTATTAATTAATTAATTTAGATTGTGTTAAATTAAATTATTTGTATTGAAATGAGTTAGATTATTCATTTTGAGAATTGGTGGATATTTGGTTTGGAAATTGAAAATAAAAGAAAATATTTTAAAAGTCAATTTAGGAAAATTTGAATTCAAAAAATTGAAAGAGGAAGATATTTGCATTTCTGTTTTGAAGAATTGATGAGGGTGGTTGTAGGATTTTTAGGGTTTTTCCTTATGTTTGAATTTTGCTTCTCAATTTGAATGTTCATGGAATTTTGGAAAAAGATTAAAAATTAGAAAGAGAAGGAAGAGATTGTTCTATTTTGTGGGTTTTGGAAAAGGCTTGAAGAATATATGGATCTGAAGAGGGAATCAAGGCACCATCAGGATCTTCTATCATCTTAAAAAAAAATCAGGTTCAAGTCTTTTAAATGGTTGGTTTTGAATTTTAAATATCAATGGTGATAATAACTGTAAATGTTTGTGTTTTTGTTCTGGTTCTCTCAAATTATTTTGTAAATTTTACTATTGTAACCAATATATGTATATATATTTTGTTATACATATATATATATATATATATTCATCATTATTTAAATATACTTGAGGGTATCTTTGGAAAAATTTGTTAAAAAAAAATAGAGGTGGATTGAAATCCACATGTTTTTGTTTGTTTGGACGTTTGTTTCTTTTTTTATAAAAAAATAAATATTAATTTGTTTTATTGGGGAGGTGCTGGGGGCTCACCTCCCCACCGTGCCCCCATGGAAGGTGTGTGGGGAGAGAGCTGCACCTAGCGCGGACTTCCCCGGCCGAGCCTTGGGTCGGCTACTTACACAGCTAACACCCACAGTAGGGCGCGGCGGTGTAAACACCGTCGACCCCCAACTGTGGGGGCCGACTATGGAAGTAGCCAGTGCCCAACCAAAGCCACTGCCACCGCCTATGTTAATCTGCAACCGGTGCCCAACAAAATCTGCGAACCACACAAAAAACCCGTGGCTCCTTGTAAATGCATTAGGGTTTACACGCGAACCGAGGTCAACGAAATTCATATTTTCTTTTATATAATAATATTTTATTATTATATTCTATAATATTAAATATTAATATTTATTATGGTTTAAATATTATTTATTAATATATGATATTATATTATATAATATTATAACATTATTATATATATTTATATATGTTTTATTTAATCAATATATAAATATATCATTTTTTTAAATTAAATATATATATAATGTGTATATGCATGTTAATAGAATGATTTATTTAATGGGAGGAATTAATTTAATTGATGAAATAAAACATAGTAATGTTGATTAAATTCATTATTTTGATTTTAAAATATTATTTTGATAGATGAATAATTTTGTTATTAAATTATATGTTTCAACAAGTAAATTGTTTTGAATGATTACCTTTAAATTAGAAGACAAGAATTTTGTTTACATCATTAGATCTTGATTTATCTAATCATCTAGTTAATTTATTATTATTAAATGCGAGTAGATAAATTGAATAATTGGTATTAATTTATCTCTTATTCGAAAGAACGAATTTAATTCAATTTATTTAACACAATAAATGGTTGAATGCTAATGAGGAAATGGGTTTAGTGAACCCAAAGTAGATTTAATTGTTGCCTTGGTTGTGAACCGTTTATGTTATCATTTGGGAAATGGGTTAAATAAGTGTGTAATTCGTAAGTCTTCTAGAGGATCTTAGAGGAGGGGGGTTGTCATTCTATTATGTTAACCTTTTTGTATCCCTTGGGTAGTGCATGAGAAGTTATCTGTTATGAACTAGTTTCTACGAATGGGGATGTTTTGTACCTCCTTGGATTAAGAGTGGATTATGTGAGCTGTACCTCCTTGTCAGGAGTGGCTTTTTTACCTTTTTACCTCCAGTGTTTGGAGAGGGTTTGAAGTTATGTTTCCTCCTGAGAAAGGAGTGGTCGTGATACCTTGTTTGTTTGCACTTTGTTACCCTTGGATTTTGGATGGTAGGTGTGTTGTCAAGTAGAAGAGTGGCTTCTGCAGGGGCCAAATCCCAAAGAGGTAAACTGGGAAACCTTCTGAGGTGGTTTAATCAAGTGATAATTAAAAAAAAACTTAGAAGATTAGGTGGTACTTCTCACTAATCAAGATAATTTTGCCTCACTCATAGACATAAGGGCTTGTTTAGACTTGGGATGAGTGAGAAGGCTTGGAATGGCAAGGTCATCTATGTTGTCTGTATGAAAGGTATTTGATTCCGCATGAGTGAGTATGGGGGTTGGGATTCAGTTGAGGCCACCAGGATAACCCATAGTGGGGGCCGGAGCCTATGAAGATTCCCAGAGGACAACCCATGACAAACTGTGTGATGACACTCTATCTAGGACAACAGTTGGTACTTGTTTATTGTGGGTATGGTTTCCGTAACATACCTGATGTGACCATAGTTGGTATTTGAATTCTGTGTGTATGGCTATCTTAACATACTTGATCTAATTTATTTCTAGAAGTAATGTGACCATGTAGAGTTGTATTTGTGTTGTACTTGCGTGGTATATGAGTTGTACTTGTGTTGTACATGTGATTGGTTGTTTCAGTTTGGTTCAGTTTTGTGTTAGCCTATGTCTAGAGGTAAATGGTCTTGACTAGGATTCCTTGTTACTATCTCCTAGCACGGGGGGTGGGCCTTTGGGTTCCACTTTGTTGGGTGGCGTGCACCTAAATCTGTTGGGCTTTCTTCATGTTCTTGTGGACGAGACTTCTAGTTGGAGAGCTCATTGGATTCAGTACCAGTTCTTGCTTTATTTCATTTTAGTTGATCTTGTATTATTTTACCCCTCATTTTTTATCAAGGTGGAAGTTGTATTTTTAAACCTATTTATTGGATTTTCCTCATTCAGGGAATGAGTGTTGTAACCTTATTGTTTAATGAATGGATTAATGAAATGGAAAGTTATCTTTATGCTTGTTGTAAGTTATCTTAATTGGAATGTATGTGTTTAATTATTATCTAAATAATTGACATTGGTAAAATTCATGTTTTCTATTGAGGTTCTATATAACCTTTTTCTTGTAACCTTAGAGGTTGTTGGCAATGGGTAGTGAGCTTTCTTATTAATTGTTCTTAAACAAAAAAAAATTAGCCTGTTTAAGTAGTTGTTTGCAACTTCCTCTAGGGTTGCATGGCGAGGCATTACAAATATCATCAAACAATAGATTTAATAAATCATTTTCTATAGACGAAACAATATATATACATATATATACATATGTATACATATATATATATATATATGAATTCGATTTTAATAACTCAAGATACAAATTTTATAAATAAATGTTTCAGAGTTCAGAAAAAAAGGAGCAATAAACAATTTGTAGAATCTCTCTCTCTCTCTCTCTCTCTCTCTCTCTATATATATATATATATATATATATATATAACAACAAGAAATCAATGTGTGTGCACATAAAAAAACAATATACTCTCCTTATTAGTCTTATTTTTCCTTAGTTCAGGGAATAAAATTTTACTTGGTCGATTAGTTCGATGGATTTTTATCATCAAAATTGAATTATCGATTTCATGTTGATTTCATATTTCACTACTTAGTATGGTTGTACCCAAAATTTTGTAAGCTATAAATAATTTTTTTGCGTTGCAACCTCTCAAAATTTTAATGATAAAAATGTTGTAAATACATTTTGGATTATATGGTTAGGGCACAGCCCTCTAATGGATGCACACAGTAGCTCCATTTTGTTGTGCCACCATTCAAAAGGAAAATGGGGGAGGGATGCCAAAGGCATTAGGTGCACAACCTCCCACAAAAACAAGACCCATAGGCAACGAAAATATGTGATTACAGGTCAGCATAACATCACCACCCCAAATACAAAGATAGAAGAGTGAAATACAACCAAAATATAATAAGGAAGGTCTTTGATAAAAAATAAATTACAATGTAACTGGCTGAGAAATACTAAAGAATGAAATGGATCCAAGGTGAAGGCAAGAATATAAGAGTGCAATGTTTTTCAGATGTTTTTTCTAGCCAAACTCATCAGGCTAAAATAATAAATGAAACGATAATGGACAAGAACAAAGAGGTAGATGAAATAAAAATATTATAGATGACATTTAAGCAGGAAATCAGACAAATTGGTTTACAATATCCACAATTCGAGATAGACCAAAGCTTACAGAGATATCATTATCCTTTGCACAAAATTTTTGATAATCAAATAATACGATTTTGTAATTTACATTTCTCTTTTAACATAAAAGAGCAAGAATAATAGAATTTCCTATTGCTACTTGGAGTCCTTCAGCTGATAAATAATTGAAGACGATTTACTGTGTCGAGCACTTCTAGCCAACTACGTTCTTCCATAAATTTTGGAGATCCACAACTGCTGAATCCAATTTCGAAGAACAAAAGTTGTAACGTCCTGCCACACACACCCCATAGGAATTCTAAACCACTAACAATTATGGACCAATTTTTTTTTTAAGAGTAAAAATTAAGTATTAACTAGTGATTAAATAAACAAACAACATTAAGATAATTACATAACGTCACCTACTAGTCCCATGGAGTTACATGGTTGCATTACTCATGTTCATTCCCAACCACTTAACATCATTATAAATTAAATGCCAAGAATAAAGCGATAGAAACATACACTAATCAAGATAGCATATAGATAAACATACACCCATTCATAATCAATTGAGATGACAATGATACATATAAAATGTATTACATATCGAATACATAGTGCAATTTTACAATTGTGGAGCATATTTCCATAGATACAACACATCATAAATACAATGCTACAATTACATTTTTCTTCCCTTATAGCAAGATAAGAGTGCATCAATACAAGTATGATACATCCATAATGAGAAGAATACATAATGAGGTCCATCAAAATGAATTATAGGTCATAGCACCAAAAGTGTCGCCAACACTGGAAAGCTGAGGAACCATTACAATAGGTACATCTCTGCAACATCACGATCATCGGTGGGGAACCCAATGGGTGTGTAGCATGTTCCACCCAACCATGTGGACCTAAAGGCCCACCTCCCATGCTAGGAGATGACAAGAGGACCACAACATAAAAACAATCAAATGTACAAAGCTGACACGACTCCACAATCCAAAAGACAACAAGTCAAAGAACCATAAGAACAATTATTTCTAGAGGTATAAGAACCAAAAATGGGAGAAATACAAACATACAAGTTGCCAAGGGTAGTGTTTCATCACATGGCTCGACATGGGTTACCCAATGTGGACCTTCATAGGTTACCGAACCCCACCCTGGGTTACCCTGGCAACCTCAACTGATCCCTGAACTACATTCTTGCACATGCAAAATCAACTTACCTTTCTTGGGGACAAGGTAGTTAATTTTTCATCCGATGCCTTCTCATCTCATCCCAAGTCTATACAAGCATTTGGAATGAGAGAGGCATTCATTATATTTCATTAGTGTGATTTCTACCCACCCCTAGCTATTTATTAGGTTACCAGTTGATTAGGTCAACTTCCACACGAGTTACCTAGGAGACCACTTAGGGTTTTGACCCTCGTGGGAAGCCACAATCCCTACTAGAAACAAAACAAAACTCAAGGAACAGGGGTGTACCTTAACGCTCATAAAACCAAGACATGAAAAGTACAACCAAATGTGAGGCATGAACCTACTCACACACAATCCACAACACACCATTGGAAAGGAACAAGGTAACACCCACATATACTAAACCAACAAGAATACTATGGCATCAAGCCAATATATAAATCATCATAAAAAAAATACTCTCCTTGCCTCTGGAAGACAATTAAAACAATCTACTCAAGGACGGAGATGACACATGATTCCCCGAATCTCAAAGTCATCACAAAACAAACCAAACCAAAATTCCAAACATAACCACATATAGCTTTTCCGTAAACAAATAGATCATCGACAAATATTCTCATTTATAAATAAAGAACATTCAAATGATACATCATTCCAATTAAAATAATGACAAAGTTTAACAAATGGTTCATATCCTACTAAAACACTAATAGAGTACGACATCTACTTGTCTATGTACATGCAAGGTATGCAACTAAAATAATCAAACACAAAATGAATTTATCTAAATATTGAACTTGTAAAGTAAACTAATGTTTCCAATCAATATTAAACTGAACATGAATAAACATATTGCATATCAAATAATAATTCCATCCTTTCAAAATCAATTAATATAGATAAACAACTATTTATACAATTCATTCTAACTCTCAAATACATTACGAAAGTTAAATATTTTAACTTAAACTATGAAAATAAATATATGTTTTTTGTACATTTTCAGAAAAGTCACTCTACCCAAATATTTATTATCTCATCTTATTTCTTTTACCAAATCAAAATAATTCCTCAATCTAAATTTCCATAATCAGTGCATAATTAAGGATTTTAATTAATATAGTTCTCAATATGAGTTTTATCAAAATATATTTCTTTTCATTTAGTTTTAGCATTAAATACAACATTCACACAACTACAAATTTATGTATATCTATCATTACAATTAAATAATTTTAATATGTTGGAGCTACTAGTAAATATCATCAAACAATAGATTTAATAAATCATTTTCTACAAATGGAACAATATGTATATATATATATATATGAATTCAATTTTAATAACTCAAGATATAGATTTTATGCAAAAACATTTCAGAATTCATAACAATATAGAGCAATAAGAAATTTATAGACCCTCTCTCTATATATATAACAATAAGAAATCAATGTGCGTGCACATAAAAAAACAATCTACTTTCCTTATTAGTTTTCTTTTTCCTTAGTTCAGGGAATAAAATTTTACTTGGTCGATTAGTTCGATGGATTTTTATCATGAAAATTGCATTATCGATTTTATGTTGATTTCATATTTCACTACTTAGTATGGTCATACCCAAAATTTTGTAAGCTGGAAAGCAATTGTTTGCGTTGCAACCTCTCAAAATTTTAATGATAAAATTGTTGTAAATACATTTTGGATTATATGGTTAGGGCATGGCCCTCTAATGGTTGTGCACAACAACTCCATGTTGTTGTGCCACCATTCAAAAGGAGAATGGGGGAGGGACGCCAATGGCATTGAGTGCACAACCTCCCACAAAAAGAAGACCCATAAGCAATGAAAATACACGATTAGAGGCCAGCATAACATCACCACCCCAAATACAGAGCCAGAATAGAAAAATACAACCAAAATATAATAAGGAAGGTCTCTAATAAAAAAAAACTACAATGTATCTGGATGATAAATACCAAAGAACGAAACGGATCTAGGGCGAAGGCAAGAATACAAGAGTGCAATGTTTTTCAGACGTTTTTGCCAGCCAAACTCATCAGGCTAAAATAATGAATGAAATGATAATGGACAGGAACAAAGAGGTAGATGAAATAAAAAGATTGCAAATGACTTTTAAGCAGAAAAGTAGACAAATTGGTTCACAATATCCACAGTTCGAGATAGACCAAAGCTCACAGAGATATCATTATCCTTTGCACAAAATTTTCGATAATCAAATAATACAATTTCATAAGTTACATTTCTCTTTTAACAAAAAAGAACAAGAATAATAGAATTTTTTGTTGCTACCTATAGTCCTTCACCTGATAAATAATTAGAGATGATTTACTATGTTGAGCACTTCCAGCTAGCTACGTTCTTCCACAAATTTCTGAGATCCACAACTATCAAATCCAATTTCAAAGAACCAAATTTCTAGAGCCAAAACTATTATTCTTATTATTATTATTTAAAAAAAACTAGAGTTACAATTCTTCCAAAAATTCAAAAAAATGAATTGTAGAGAGAATTTTCTTTCCACTATCTCTCCCTCTCCCCTTTCGAAAAAAACACCAAAATGGATATAAAATCCAGAAAAGATAAAAATCAGAAAGTTGCCATCATTTTTTGGAATTTACTCCACATGAAAATAGCCACTTGCAATAATTTCATTTTTTCCAGTTTCAAAATAAGCATTTTCACCCAGTTTCCATTTTTAACTATTTCTTCAACAATTACACAATATAATTACATGCTAAAATATAATTAACTCCATGACAATAAATATTATCTAAAATAAATCAATAAACAATTAAAACTATGCGACATTTAAATTTATAATTAATTATTAAATTAAATATTCAATGTTATAATTAACCACAATAATAATAATTCCCAATGTTTTAATTAAATATCTTATAAAAAACAACTTATTAATTTACATATATTTAAATTAGATGGTATTCCCATAAATAATTTAAAATATTTAATATTAATAAGACAATTAATGTCCACTTAAAATAAATAACATTAATTATATTATCAAGAAAATTTTATTTTCTAAAAGAATAAATGCCATTCACGACAAATACAATTCAATTATTTAACTATCCTCTTCAAGAATATCATTTAACTGAAGCAATTTATTTAACAATATCAAAATATATATATTCAAAACCTTTAACAATCATTAATAAAACCATAGAAATAAATAACTCAAAATAGAACAATACCCACAGGAATGAGGTACAGATAGATGACATTGATAAACAATGACGAAACAACAAACATAGATGGGGGTACTTTCTTGAAATTAAAAATATTAATTCCAACAATTACAAATACTGTATTCATATAAATCAATCAACGTTTAAATTTATAAATTAAATTTAATACTTTAATTGCTTTATCCTCAACAATAATACACATGGTTGAATCAACTACTAATTAACGAAATTTAAATGATGTGCTTAATAAAAGCAACATTAAATTTATTAATGACATTATAAATCAACAACTATAATAAATGATTAGCGAACATTAATAATACCATTAAAATAATCAACATGCAAACCCAAATCAGCTCTTATCCAATCGACCCAAGGACCCAAGTGGAGAGGCACTACACAAGTCCTCACACCTTCTCCAAGACCATAAAACTCGTCACTCCTCTTTAAGTGACTTTTTAGGGGTTCATACTTTGCCAAAAATGTCATATTATGTTTGCAATAAGCTCCCACCCCATAGGTACTCACCCTAGGGGTTCATTTTTACCCTAAAGCCAATAAAACAAGCCTAAATTACCCTATGCAAGAGAATTCTAATTTTAAAATACAAATTTTGATTTGTGAGCACACCTTAGTCAGAGGAGATGTTGACATGTCCATGACATATAAGAGAAAGGGCGGCTTGATAATACATGTCTATGACATGTAAGAGAGGGGAGTTTGTGTAATACCCCTTCGTTTTAGCTTCTTGTTCAAATAGTGTACCTTGCTTTGTTTTAGTTTTTGTTACTATGATACTTTGCATAATTTATCATGTGTGTTATGTGATCGCTATTTATTAAGAAATGGACTATTTGTGTGATGCTTTATTTGTGAGACACTTTATTTGACTTGCTTTAATTGGAGTAAAATATTTGTTGCTTTAACATGTTTATTTTATATAAGATATTTGAGTAATATGGAATTGTCACTTTATAATGAGTGTATTGGTGAAGGGGACATGATCGCATCACTCACTTGCGAGCACCCTGCGATTCCGTGATTTCCTCTTCACCGTGTGTATTTTATGCTGCTTTTCTATATATGATCTTTGTTATCTCGTTACAGGTTTGTAGGTACATGACATCGGCTCCACCTGGTTTCACAGGTTTGAGCGTGTCGATCCAACGGTTAAGTTGAATGGGAGATAGTAGCTACGTAACATGTGTCAAGTCTACACCCTAACCATAGTGTGTCATCAGTCGTATTTGTTGTGTCATTGTTTGCCTTGTTTTAATATTATTTAATTTTGAAGGGTTATTGATTATTGAAATAAATGTTTAAAATTATTGTTTTAAATAATGTTATTTTTATTTAAATAATTTTAGACATTTTGGTAGAAGCTATTTATTTAAATTAATTAATTAAATTTAATTTAATTAGTAAATTTATTTTAATCCATTGGGTTAAATTTATTTATTAAGTAATTAAAATTGATTAATTAAATATGTTTATTTAGAAAGTTGAAAAAGAAAGGAATTAAATACAATTTGGAATTAAATTTGAACTAGAAGTAATTAATTTTAATTTGGGAATTAAATTTGAATTAGAAATTATTAAATTATATTTTGTGAAATTAAATTTGGTTGTTAAAAGATATTTGTTAATTCCACATGTGTGAGATGAATAAATTAATAGTTTGTTGGAAATTTATTCACGAGAGGAAATTTGGGATTTTGGTTAAAAGAAGAAGAAGGCTTATTCATGGGAGTGTGAGGATATTTTTGGAGAGGAATGAGAAATTGAAAAAAATATAGAGGATTGTAGAGGTTTCTTGGCTATAGGAAATTTAGATGATTTTTTTTTATTATATTTGTTGTGGATTTAGATACGATTTTGGTTCTAGAAATATTGTGTTGCTGGGAGGAAGCTATGAAAGGTTTGGAAGAGGCTCGACATCAAAACTTCTATTCTTCAGAAGCTTCTTGATACAGGTTCCTTTCTTGTGTATTTGGTTTTGTTTAAAATTTGTTTTGGAATTGTATAGCTGTAGAAAATTGTTGTGCTAGATCTATTAAGGAAAGTTTATTTGTTTTAGAAAAATGAAATTTAAAAGCTTTTGTGACTGCCATGAAGAAATTTAAAAAATAGTTACAGTAAAAAAAACCAGAGATTATGAATTGTGATATTTGAGAAATTTATTAGATTTAAACTGAGAAACAAATTTAGATTTTAGAAAATAAACCTCTGTAGTAAAAAGGAAATTGTGAAACCTCTGTGTATTTTGTGGTGGAGAAACCTAGAAGATATTAGGAGTTGATTGAAAACCTCAATAATAAATTGGTAGTTTCCTTACCAGTGTTTAAATTTGAGTAAGCTAATCAGAAAGTTTATTTAAAATCCTCTATGAATTTGGGTGTTCTCTGGAAATTTTTATAATTTCACCTGTAGGTGTATATTTTGGAAAAACTTCCCCAATTTGTCTATTAAGTTGAAATTCCTTTAAATATATATATTATATATACATACATATGCATATATATTTTTTATTGTATACATATATACATATTATTATTGTGGATTTTATTTTAATTGTGAAAATCACCCTACGACAGATTTAATTTCCGTGGTTGAGGATGAAATTGTCCATATTTATGAAAATCCGAAATATATAGAATAATAATAAAATTTTGGGTAAGTTTTGTTAGTGGTTGGTGGGGGATTAAATCCCCCACCACCCACTTGCATAGAGTGGAGTGTTGCACTGCCTATGAGGCAGTGCACCCACCTCATGGGGGGACTTGTTGCCCCATAGGGAGCGCTACCTCTCGAATAGTACTGTGGCCGGTTGTACTATAGGTACAGTCTGGCAACCCATTGTTGTAGCCGATGATTTAGATTTCATGCATTTTTTTTTAAAGTTTCAAAAATTTCAATTATATAAGATTTTGTCTGTCTTTTCGAAGTTACGGAAATTTTGATTATTTACAGTTTCATTTTTTAATAAGAAATATATATATATATATATTATATATATATGCATTGCATATATATATTATAACTATATATGCATATATATAATATGTATATGTATAAATATATATTTAATGAATATATATTATAAGTATATATACATAATTATATATTATTATATAATTATGTATGTATATCTTATGTATATATATTAAATGTATATTTTTATATTTAAAATGGTTTTATTTCAAAAGGAATTATGTGTTATGTTTAGTTGGAAATTGGAAGGATTAATTTAAATAAGGAATTATGTTGCTTTTAAAAGTAATTTTAAAATTTGATTTTACTGATGAGGCAATTTTAATTGTTTTATTCAATTATTTTATTAGGGCAATTGTCATTTTTGTTGTGAAATATTTATGTAAGGAAATGGATTTAGGATATCCAAAAGTAGTTTATTTCAATTGTCTTCAGTGAATTTTTCCTCTCTGTTCTTGTTTGGGGAAATGGGATTAATGTGTCTTTAATTGGTAAGTCTTCCAGAGGATTCTTTGTGGGGGTTGTCGATTTGTTATTTCAACCATATGGTTTCCCTTAGGTAGTGCATTGTGCTTGTTTCCTCCAAGTGTTTGGAGTGGGTTTCACTATTTGTTGCCTCCTAGATTTGGAGTGGTTTTGTCTGGTTTGTATGCACTTGGGATTTCCTTGGGGTTTGGTTTTGTATGGTATGTTGTCTAGTAGAAGAGTGGCTTATGTTAGACACCAAAGCCTAAAGAGGTAAACTAGGTAACCTTCATAGGTAGTTTAGGCAAGTGATAACAAAATTAATGTACTTAGAAAATTAGGTAGCTTTTCACATGAAACAAGATAAATTAACCTCACTCATAGACACAAGGGCTTGTTTACTCTTGGGATGAGTGGGAAGGCCTGGAATGGCAAGTTCAACTATCTTGTCCTTATGAGAGATATTTGGTTCCGCATGAGTGAGTATGAGGGTTGGGATTCAGTTGAGGTCACTAGGATTACTGGAGCCTATGAAGATTCCCAGAGGATATCTCATGACGAGTTGTGTGATGACACTCTATTTAGGACAATAGTTGATACATGTTTCTATGTGTATGGTTTTCTTAACATACTTGATCTATTTTATGTCTAGAAGCAATGTAACCATGTTAGAGTTAGAACTGTATAGTTAATTTGATTGGTTGTGTCAGTATGAGTCAGTATGAGTCAGCCTTTGGTTAGTGGTTGTAGAATTTGTCCATGTTATGTTGTTACTATCTCCTAGCATGGGGGGTGGACCTTCAGGTACCAATTGGTTGGGTGGAACATGCACCATACACCGTTGGGTCCCCCTTTGATCTTCAATACTTGGTGGCGAGATATCCAGTTGGAGAGCTCGCGATTCCTATTTATAATTCAAACAATGTATTTATTTCATTTTGTATCATGTTATTTTACCCCTCATTTGTATTCAAGGTGGATTTATGTATATTATAACACATTTGTATTATTGCCTCATTTTGGGAATGAGTGATGTAATCTTTTGATTAAGTTAATGAATATGGAGTTTGGTTGTATATCTCTTTATGTTATGTTATATCTTGATGTTGTTTAGGTACTCATTTCTTATTGTCATTAAATTCTTTGGATGTATATTGATGTATGTGTGGGTTTAAGTAATCTTGGTTACATAGCCTTAGAGGTTGCTGTCAATTTTAGGTGAACATGTATGTTAATTACACTTTAATAAAAAAAATTGTACGCTTAAGTAGTGAATTTCAACATCCTTTAGGGTTATGTGATGGGCATTACACATGGTATCAGAGCTAGGTTTAAGCACTTGGTGCTCTAGGATTATGATGTACCCATAAAGCTTAGTTGTGTAGGTTTTTAAGTTTTACCTTGTCTAATACCTTTATGTGTTTGTGTAGGATTATGCTTTCCAGATGCAGACGAGGCAGAGGATGAGGATGTGGCCGGGTAGGCGGTCGTGATGGGAGTCAGCATGACTCTCTGACTCATGTTACTAATATTCTAGATTGGGAGGAACAACAGGCATCACAGAATGGCCCAAGGGGTGGTGATAGACAACAGGATTCTCCAAGGATCGAAGCCGCACATAGAGCTTTTGAGGAGGCATTAGCACTCCTAGGTCCGAGACAGGTAGATGCATAAGGTAATCTTGGTGTGAGGGAAATTTTGGCATAGTCAAAGACGTTAGCCTCTTCATATATGAGACACTTACTCTGGTCACGACCACCATTGTATGATGGAGTAGGTAGTGGATTAGAGGCTGAGATTTGGCTTATAGGTCTCGACTAGTGCTTTTCTATACACCCGTAAGACAGTAGTACTAAAGTGCGGTGCGCTATCATGCAATTACGGTGGTTTTCATCCACACGGTGGAGGTTGGAGGAGAAGAAGCTCCACATTGATATTAATATAGTGTCTTGGGAGATATTTCTTGAGTGGTTCAGATCCCACTTCTTTTCTAACCATTGGCGTCAATGTAGAGGCGATGAGTTTCATGCCTTACAAAAGCTAGCCATGACCGTAGACCTGTATGAGAGACATTTCTATGAACTTAAATAGTTCATAGGAATAGGTGTTGATAAGGGGATTCTCGTTCAACACTTTTTCAAGGGCTTGAATGCCCATATTAATGGTGGTGTGAGGGTCTTTGAACCCAAATCTATGGAGTCAGTTGTGGAGAAGGCACAGCTTGTGGAGGAGAATTTGACTATTGCATTGGGAGGTTATTTAGGTGTATTTATTAGCAGTGGTTTAGGAGATGGGACTAGTGCACAAGGGGGATAGACACAGGGAGATGTGCCTCCTAAGATATAGCAGGGATCTACACAGAGAGGACAATAGTAGGCATCTCAGGGGAAACATAAAGGTTTCCAGCAGAGATAGGGTGACAAGAACTGGAGGATCATGAAGCATTTCAATTTTGAGCAGCCCGCTCAAAGCTTTCAGTCCGCTTTCAGAGGTAGTGCACAATAGTCTAGCACACCAGCTAGAGGTAGGGGTTATGGTAGAGGCACTAGTTGTTTCACATATGGCTAGTAGGGTCATATTTCTAGTATGTGTCCTAACAAGGGCACATCTGGATTCACATAGAAACCAGTGGCATCTGAGTTGACAGTAGGGGATGCAGGTAGAGGCCATCGTGTATTCGCAGCGGTCGATAACCTCCAAGTAGAGCATTAGGGTACCATTGTTGAGACTTATGGTATGTTATTGAGTAACCTAGTTACCATTCTATTTGATTCTGGAGTGTCAGAATCCTTCATTTCTTCTTCCATAGTGTCACATTATAGACTGGGGGCCGTAAGGAAAGCTGATAGGTGGCAAGTCGAGTTAGCTTCAGGTGCAAAAGTCACATCACATTCTTTATTACCAGAGTGTAGATTTGAGTTTGGACCTCTCCTTACTACATTGGATCTCTGAGTTATAGCATTGGGTTCTTATGACATGGTCATAGGTATGGATTGGTTAGAGGCTCATTGAGTAGTTATAGATTGTCGACATAAGTCGATTCAGTGCATTAATGCATCTAGTAGTGAGGTGGTTATTGAGGGGGTTCAGAGGTTGATATCCTTGAGGATTATCTTAGCTATGTAGTTGAGAAGATGTGTACGATAGGGATGTCAGTTGTTTGCTATCATAGTGCAGGATTTGGGATTAGGAGATGGAGAGGAGAAATTCTCTCTCGATAGTCACCCCATTCTTCAGGAGTACTCAGATGTCTTTCCAGACAATATTCCAGGGATGCCACCACAAAGAGATATAGATTTCAAGATAGACCTCGTACCTAGATCGCAGCCCATTTCACGAGCTCCTTACCATATGACCACACAGGAGTTTAAAGAGCTTCACTTGCACCTTGATGATTTGTTAGAAAAGGTCTTCATTTTCCCTAGTGTTTCTCCATGGGGAGCACCAGTTATCTTCGTAAAGAAGAAGGATGGTTCACTTTGGTTATGCGTTGATTATCGACAATTGAACAAAGTGACTATCAAGAATTGGTATCCACTTCCTAAGATTGATGACTTGTTTGACCAAGTCAAGGGTGCTACAGTCTTTTCAAAGATTGATCTTAAGTTGCATTATCATCAACCCTGTATTTTTGACTAAGATATCCATAAGATGGCCTTTCAGATGCGATATGGCCACTATGAGTTCACAGTAGTACCATTCGGGTTGATGAATGCACCTTTTTTGTTCATGAGTCTAATGAATGGAGTATTCCACACATACCTAGAAATATTTTTCCTTGTGTTTCTAGATGACATTTTGATATACTCTAGGATAGTGGAGGAATATGGGGAGCATTTGCGACAGTGTTTACGGTATAATCAGCTTTATGCTAACTTGTCGAAATGTGAATTTTTCAAGACTGAGATCAAGTATCTTGGTCATGTGATCTCAGGGGAAGGTATATCGATGGATCCTTCAAAGATCCAAGTGATCTTAGATTGGCCTACACCCACGAATGTGGCAGAGATCCGTAGCTTTATGGGGCTTCCAGGATATTACAAGAGGTTTGTTCAGAGCTTCTCGAGGATAGGACATCCTATCACCTCCCTTCCGAGGAAAGGGAAGAGGTTTGGGTGGTCTGAGAAGTGTGAGATGGAATTTAAGGATCTTAAGGAGAAGTTAAAAAGTGCACCAATACTAGCGATACTTGATCCAACAGGGGAATTTGTAGTCTATACAAACGCATCCTTGGATGGGTTAGGAGGAGTGTTGATGCAAGAGGGTCGTGTTATTGCATATGAATCATGGAAGCTCAAAGATCATGAACTGAATTACCCTACACATGTTCTTGAGTTATCGGTAGTTGTCCATGTATTGACTAGATGGAGACATTTTCTTCTTGGGCATAAATCTAAGTTGCACAGTGATCACAGGAGCCTTCACTACATTTTCATGCAACTGAACCTTAACACTAGGTAGAGGTGTTGGATGGATTTTCTCTATGAATATGACTTCAAAGTGAAGTATATTCAGGGAAAGGAGAACATCGAAGCTAATGCACTCTGTAGACGTAGGCATGAGATATCCAAGTTGACTCTTGTAGTGGATCTGCGGAGTTAGATTCTTACTACACTTCCAGCGGACAAATGGTATCAAGATGTTAGGATAGAGATTGAGGTAGGAAAACCTCTAAAGGGCAGGTTCTTAATATATTCACTTGATATAGATGGTTTACTGAGACATACATAATGCATTTACGTTCCTTCAGCAGGTGATCTTCGTACTGTAGTTTTTACTGAGGCACATTGTCCACCCTACTTAGCCCATCCAGGGGTGAAGAAGATGCATCCAGATCTATGTCAATTGTATTTCTGGCCAAGGATGAAGTGTGATATTGCAGATTATGTGGCAAGATGTCTAGAGTGTCAGCAGGTGAAGGTTGAACACTAGCATCTGGCAAGGCTTCTACAGCCACATCTTGTACTAGAATGGAAATGGGATATGATCTCATTGGACTTCATTTTTGGTTTACTCAACTCCTCACGATGGCATGATGTGATTATGGTGACAGTCAATAGGTTGAAAAAGGTAGCACACTCCTCACCTATTCACTCTTCCTATAATGTGTCATTTGTTGCTAGAGTGTTCATGGAGGACATAGTGAGGTTGCACGGTATTCCGCATCAGATTATTTCTAACAGGGATCCAGTGTTTACCTCAGCTCTTTGAAGTTCATTACAACATGTGATGGGGACATAGTTGAACTTCAGTTCAGCGTATCACCCAAAGATAGATGGATAGACTGAGAGGGTCAATCAGATCCTTGAAGACATGTTGTGTATGTATGTAATGAACCAGCAGACACGATGGGAAGACTATCTCTATTTGGTATATTTTTCTTACAATAACAAATTCTAGAGTTCTATTGGCATGCCTCCATTTTAGGATTTATATGGCCATCCATGTCATACCCTCTTGAGCTAGGATCGACTAGAGGATAGAGTATTATTGGGTCCGAAGATGTTGCAGGACATGGAGGAGTAGGTGGTTCAGATTAGAGAGCATTTGGCAGCAGCTTAGGATAGACAGAAGAAGTATGCTGATGTGCATAGAGTGGATCGACAGTTTTATGTTGGTCAAAGAGCATTCTTACGGGTGCATCCATGAAATAGTCCAATCCATTATGGAAAGGGTTCTAAGTTGGCGCCTCGCTTTGTCGGACCTTTCGAGATACTCGAGAAGATTGGTCCAGTTGCTTACCATCTTGCTTTGTCACCCAGTCTTGCACATATTCACAATTTTTTTCAAGTTTTAGTTCTTCGGCTATACCATCTAGATATTTCTCATGTCCTTGATTGGAATTCTTTACAGGTAGAGGACGGGCAGTTGGCTTTGGATCCTATGGTCGTAACGGAGTGCAAAACACTCTCTCTTTGAGGGCGAGATATTGATTAGGTTAAGGTCTAGTGGGATCCTAGGGATGATGGTTCATCCACCTAGGAAGATGTTGCTACGATGAGGGAATTATATCCTTTCTTGTTTGCAGGCTTCCAAGAGTAAGCCTAACCCTAGGGGGGAGGATGTAATACCCCTCCATTTTAGCTTCTTGTTCAGACAATGTACCTTGCTTTGTTTTAGTTTTTGTTACTAGGATACTTTGCATACTTTATCATGTGTGTTATTTGATCGCTATTTATTAAGCGACACACTATTTGTGTTATGCTTTATTTGTGAGATGCTTTATTTGACATGCTTTAATTGGAGTAAAATACTTTTTGTTTAACATGTTTATTTTACATGAGATATTTGAGTAATATGGAATTGTTAGTTTATGATGAGTGTATTGGTGAAGGGGACAGGATCGCATCACTCACTTGTGAGCACCCTGCGATTCTATGATTTCCTCTTCACAGTGTGTATTTTATGTTGCTTTTGTATATATGATCTTTGTTATCTCGTTACAGGTTTGCAAGTACATGACATTGACTCCACCTGGTTTCACAGGTTTGAGCGTGTTGATCCAATGGTTAATTTGAACGGGAGATAGTAGCTATGTAACATGTGTCAGGTCTACACCCTAGCTATAGTGTGTCGTTAGTCATATTTGTTGTATCATTGTTTGCCTTGTTTTAATATTATTTAATTCTGAAGGGTTATTGATTATTGAAAAAAATGTTTAAAATTATTGCTTTAAATAATGTTGTTTATATTTAATTAATTTTAGACATTTTGGTAGAAGCTATTTATTTAAATTAATTAATTTAATTCAATTTAATTAGTAAATTAAATTTGGGTTAAATTTATTTATTAAGTAATTAAAATTGATTAATTAAATATGTTTATTTAGAAAGTTGAAAAAAAAGGAATTAAATACAATTTGGAATTAAATTTAACTTGGGAATTAAATTTGAACTAGAAATTATTAAATTATATTTTTTGAAATTAAATTTGGTTGTTAAAAGATATTTGTTAATTGAAAAAAATACAAAGGATTGTAGAGATTTCTTGGCTGTAGGAAATTTAGAAGAATTGTTTTTATTATATTTGTTGTGGATTTGGATACGATTTTGGTTCTAGAAATATTGTGTTGCTTGGAGGAAGCTGTGAAAGCTTTGGAAGAGGCTCGACATCAAAACTTCTATTCTTCAAAAGCTTCTTGATACAGGGTCCTTTCTTGTGTATTTGGTTTTGTTTAAAATTTGTTTTGGAATTGTATAGCTGTAGAAAATTGTTGTGCTAGATCTATTAAGGAAATTTTATTTGTTTTAGAAAAAATGAAATTTAAAAGCTTCTATGACTGCCATGAATAAATTTAGAAAATAGTAGTTACAGTAAAAAAAACCAAAGATTATGAATTGTGATATTTGAGAAATTTATTGGATTTAAACTGTGAAACAAATCTAGAGGAAAACAAATTTAGATTTTAGAAAATAAACCTTTGTAGTAAAAAGGAAATTGTGAAACCTCTGTGTATTTTGTGGTGGAGAAACCCAGAAGATATTAGGATTTGATTGAAAACCTCAGTAATAAATTGGTAGTTTCCTTACTGGTGTTTAAATTTGAGTAAGCTAATCAGAAAGTTTATTTTAAAATCCTCTATGAATTTGGGTGTTCTCTGGAAATTTTTATAATTTCACCTGTAGGTGTATATTTTGGAAAAACTTCTCTAATTTGTCTATTAAGTTGAAATTCCTTTTAAATATATATATTATATATACATATATTTATACATATATTATATATACATATTATTATTGTGGATTTTATTTTAATTGTGAAAATCGTCGTACGACGGATTTGATTTTCATGGTTGAGGACGGAATTGTCCATATTTATGAAAATCCGAAATATATAGAATAATAATAAAATTTTGGGTAAGTTTTTTTAGTAGTTGGTGGGGGGGGGGGGGTTAAATCCCCCACCACCCACTTGCATAGAGTGGAGCATTGTGCTTCCTTTGAGGCAATGCGCCCACCTCATGGGGGGATGCGTTTCCCCATACGGGGCGCTACCTCCCCAATAGTATTGTGGTCGGCTATACTACAGGTACCGTCTGACGATCCATTGTTGCAGCCGATGATTTAGATTTTGTCCATCTTTTCGAAGTTACAAAAATTTTGATTATTTACAATTTCATTTTTTAATAAAAAATATATATAATATATATATATATATACATATATACAATGTGTATATATATAAATATATATTGTATATATAAATATATATTATATATATGTGATCTTGTTAAAATAGCAGCTATATATATATATATATTTAATGAATATATATTATATAAGTATATATACAAAATTATGTATGTATATCTTATGTATATATTAAATGTATATTTTTATATTTAAAATGGTTTTATTTCAAAAGGGATTATGTGCTATGTTTAGTTGGAAATTGGAAGGATTAATTTTTAGAAGGAATTATGTTGCTTTTAAAAGTAATTTGAAAATTTGATTCTACTGAAGAGGCAATTTTAATTGTTTTATTCAATTATTTTGTTAAGGCAATTGTCATTTTTGCTGTGAAATCTTTATGTAAGGAAATGGATTTAGGATATCCAAAAGTAGTTTATTTCAATTGCCTTTAGTGAAGTTTTCCTCTCTGTTCTTGTTTGGGGAAATGGGATTGATGTTTCTTTAATTGGCAAGTCTTCCAAAGGATTCTTTGTGGGGGTTGTCGATTTGTTATTTCAACCAAATGTCTTCCATTGGGTAGTGCATTATGCTTGTTGCCTCCAAGTGTTTGGAGTGGGTTTCATTATTTGTTGCCTCTTAGAGTTGAAGTGGTTTTGTTTGGTTTGTATACACTTGGGATTTCCTTGGGGTTTGGTTTTGTATGGTATGTTGTCTAGTAGAAGAGTGGCTTTTGCTAGGCACCAGAGCCCAAAGAGGTAAACTGGGTAACCTTCGGAGGTAGTTTAAGCAAGTGATAACTAAATTAATGTACTTAGACGATTAGGTAGATTTTCACACTAAACAAGATAAATTAACCTCACTCATAGACACAAGGGCTTGTTTAGGCTTGGGATGAGTGGGAAGGCCTGGAATGGCAAGGTTGCCTATCTTTCCTTATGAGAGATATTTGGTTCCGCATGAGTGATTATGAGGGCCGAGATTTGGTTGAGGTCACCGGGATTACTGGAGCCTATAAAGATTCCTAGAGGAGATCTCATGACGAGTTGTGCGATGACACTATGTTTAGGACAACAGTTGGTACATATTTGTATGTGTATGGTTTTCTTAACATACTTGATCTATTTTATGTCTAGAAACAATGTAACCATGTTAGAGTTATACTTGTATAGTTTATTTGATTAGTTGTGTCAGTATGAGTCAATATAAGTCAACCTTTGGTTAGTGGTTGTAGAATTTATCCATGTTATCTTGTTACTATCTCCTAGCATGGGGGGTGGGACTTCAGGTACCACTTGGTTGGGTGGAACATGCACCATACACCATTGGGTCCCCCTTTGATCTTCAATAGTTGGTGGTGAGATATCCAGTTGGAGAGCTCACAATTCCTGTTTATAATTCAAACAATGTATTTATTTTATTTTGTATCATGTTATTTTACCCCTCATTTTTATTCGAGGTGGATTTATGTATATTGTAACACATTTGTATTATTGCCTCATTCTGGGAATGAGTGATGTAACCTTTTGATTAATTTAATGAATATGGAGTTTGGTTGTATATCTATTTATGTTATGTTGTATCTTGATGTTGTTTAAGTACTCATTTCTTATTGTCTTTAAATGCTTTGGATGTATATTGATGTATGTGTGGGTTTAAGTAATCTTGGTTACGTAGCCTTAGAGGTTGTTGTCAATTGTATGTGAACATGTATGTTAATTACACTTTAATAAAAAAAAATTGTTCGTTTAAGTAGTGAATTGCAACATCCTTTATGGTTACGTGACGGGGCATTACAGTTTGACCATGTGTTCTCACACATGGGGAAGCCAAATGTCTCAAAGAGGAAAGGTCACATGCATGGTGTGAACTCACACACAAGGGTGAGTGGGGATGAGTTGTAAGGTGATAGTCACTTGTGCATGCAAGTCACATGTGAAAGAGATTAGAATGAATTTTAAATTTGAGAAAATGATAATGAAGATTAATTAATCAATTAATCTAGGATTGATTAATGGATTATGGAGGATAGTGACATCTCCCTAATCGTGATTAATTAGATTAATTGATGCATTATATTAATTAATGTGACTTAGGAAAGTGGATAAGTTTATTAATTAATAATGCTTAGGATAGGATGGGGACACTTGTCACGTAATAATTTAATTTTTATTCTTTTGTTCCTTATTTTTCCATTTCTCCAATACCATATCCTAAAATTATTAATGAAACACTTATTTATTAATATTGTTATCATTCATTTGTTCAGTTTTAGGAGTTTCTATTTAATAATTTAATAATTCTTTGTTCGTTATTTTAATCTCTACCTTCTTCACACATAAATTAATTGTATAAAACCACTTACATAATATTACCAGACAAAATTCTAATATGTCTAAAGTTTTAACAAAAGGAGGGTCATGACATAGCCACTATGTATTTGTGAGGTATGGTGGAACTCATCATTGTTTTTATGATTACTTTATGCTTAAAACTATGAAAATGTTAAAAAAATATTCAAGTTTCTTAAGTTGGTTAGTTTTTTTCTTGAGTTCCTTGGTTGCTTGCTTGAGTTGCTTGCTTTCTTACTTGAATTGGTTGCCTGCTTGCTTGAGCTGGTTTCTTGTGTGCTTGAGCTACTTTTCTATGAGATTGAGCTAGTTTCTTGCTTGCTTGAGCTACTTATTTTTTTGCTTGAGCTACTTGTCTATGTGCTTGAGTTGGGTGCTTGCTTGCTTGAGATACTTATTTTCCTAGTTGGGATACTTGCCTACTTAGTTGAGCTACTTGGTTGTTAGCTTTAATTTCTGATTTATGTTATTTTAAAGTTATAAAGTGTATATTATGACTTGTGTGTACTCATATGTATATGTGTATCCATGCGACTTACATTCATTTATGTGTATGCTTCACATATTATGTGTATTTGTGTGTATGCTTCATGCTTCCTATGTGCACTTTATGTATTATGTGTATTCAAGTTTATAGTTTGTGATTTATATGCATTCAATTGTATTCAAGTGTATACCTTGTGACTTATGTATTCAATTGTATTCAAGTATGACTTATATCTATTCAAGTGTATACCTTGTGACTTATGTATTCAAATGTCTTCAAGTATGTATTCAAATTCATTCAAGTGTATACCATGTGAATCATTTGTATTCAAGTGTATTGAAGTGCATACTTTGTGCCTTATGTGTATTCAAGTATATCCTTTGTGCCTTAAGTTTATTAAAGTGTACACTTTGTGCCTTACATGTAAACCCTATGACTTACTTGTACTCAAGTGTATACTTGGAAAATTATATGCTTTGTGACTTGCATGCACTCATGTGTGTATGTGTACTCATGTGACTTACATACTTATGACTTACATGTATTCATATATATACTTTGTGACTTCATGTATTTGGGCATATGCTTCATCATTCACATATACTACACTTATTTATGCTTCATATTTATCACGTGCATCTATGTGTTGCTTCATGTATTTGTAGCAAGATGTGTTTTTATGATTACTTTATGCTTAACATTTATGTAAGTGTTAATACCTATCTATCAAAATGCATCAAGAGTGAGAATCCTTAATGAAATTTGGCATATGGCTTTTAGTGTTGTCGTTGATGAAAACCTAATTCATTGATCTGGTCCACAGTCTAGTATTGGTCCATACCGATCGACAGAGTAAAGAGCTAGCTAGCACCGGAAGAGTGAAGAACAAGGTATCCGGTTAAAGTTAAATATGTCGCTCTGTATACTTCACCGGATTATCATTTTTGGTTATGGATCTCAGAGAAAGGTATTTTGATGTTCATACTACCTTATCCAAGAATTATTTGGTTGCACATTCACTGGTGTACGATCTAGGAGATCCGATGTATGATTTATTGGTTATTAGGGATTGAAGGTCGACTTAGTAAATATAGTCGTTGTGGATGTTTAAGGAGTAATTGCTTAAATTTTGTTGTGCTCGAATGTTTTTACTTAGGTCCTTATTATGCTATGGCTGACTATGGTTGGTGCACAATAATAATTCGTTGTGGATTTAACCGACAGTTGAAAAGTATCCAATGTCTTGTTAAAGCCGACTTATGGATGATCAAATATTTTGTTGCAAATAAATATATAAGAGATTGGTTGTATCATTTGGATACAGATAGTAGATGTAATTTGAAGTATGTTAGTGTGTGGTGATAAATTTAGAAGGATAGTGGTGCAAATTTACTTATGTATGGATTTATGATGTGAATTACAAAGAAGAGTAGAGTGAAAAGCAGAATCAGAGAGAAGGTCCAGAGTCTAATCTATGAGCTGAACCGAAACTGTAACTAGGCATGAGTAGATGCTATTACTTCAGTTCAATTCTTTAGATGGATTTAATCTGAAAATTTTGTAAGGTTGCGAGCCTTCCTATCTTCAGCAGTGACCTTTAGGCAATGAGCCTGAATGCAAGTGCATTCCCATTTTGTAAAACTTATATTTGAGTACTCAAATTGTGGATTGACCTCCATCGTAGTTTTTCCCCTAATAGGGTTTCCACATAAAAATCCTTGTGTTAAGGTGTTGTGGATGATTACTTTATGTGTTTTTATCTTTACTTTGGTCTAATGTTGAAATGGTTTAAATATCAGATTAATAAAGTTTAGAATTGCAGAACATTGATTCACCCCCCCTCTCAGCATTCCCTTGAGTCCAACAATTGGTATCAAAGCCTAGTTCCTCATAAGAGTTTTGGAAAATTGAGGTGGATCTTGGAATTTAATAGAATCTAATAGTCTTCAGTAGTAGCTTTTGGTGGCACTTGATGACCTTGATCAATCTAAAAAAAAAATCTTGGAATTGAAAGAAAATATTAGGGATGCTGAGAAATTCATTCAGTCATTGAAGGATCAGATTGTTAAATCCAGGGAAACGAGGAAGGATCTTTATGATCAAATTAAGAATAAAGAAAGTGAAAACATGGATGATGCTCACCTAAATCAAACCTTGAAGGAAATAACTCAAGAATGTGAAAAGCTTGCTAGAGACAATGCTACCCTAAAGCATGAAATGGAATCCATGGTGATGAAGTTGACTAAAGAAATTGAAGAAATAATGAAGAATGAGGAGAATATTTCCTAGTCCTTTAAAGAAAGATCTGATGAATGTAGAAGAATTAATGGAGAATTCATTTAGTTAGAAAATGAACTGTAACAATCTAGAAAAAATGAAGAAGAACTTGAAAAATAGATTGATATTCTCAAGGATGAACTTACTACTGCAAATGAATATGAGGAGAAGTTTAAGATCAATTTTGTTAAGCTTGATGAGATGACTCAAGGAAAGAAGAATGCTAAAGACAAGCGAGATCTTGGATATGAAAAGGGAGAAAGTTCTAGATCTAGACAAAAGAATTTAAGGCAAGGAAATCAGATGAACAAAGATGGAAGGTATCTAGTAAGACAACCTAATGCTAAATTTTTTAATGGATACTATTTTGGTTGCAATAAATCTAGTCATATGGCTACTCAATGTAGAAGTAAAATGAAATCAAGTGATTCATCATTCTTTGGTCAGTGTTTCAATTGGAATAAGTTTGGTCATAAATCAATCGAATGTAGAACTATGTCAAAAAACTTTGTCAATAGAAGGAATGATGAATGTTATACCTATGGAAGATCTGGGAATATTTCTAATCAATGCAGATCAAGAAGTAATCAATAGAATGATTGGTCTAGACAAGGAAATATTGTGTGCTACAATTGCAACAGATACGGTCATATTGCAAGATTCTGCAGAAACAAAAATGTGGGTAAAAGAGGTCTGGTATACAAAGGCAGAAACTCACAGAAAGATTATAAAGGAAAAGAGAAAGTGACTACAAATGAAATAAGAGATCAAATGAAGAAGACATGGGTAAGGAAGAATGAGTCTGATGCTAGAAATGGTTCTGGATTGGAACCTCCTTCCGGTAATTCCTCTGGGAACTGATCTCAAGCCATTGGCTTAGGGGCATTTTTCAAGAAAATCCTTTTCCCCCTATCCATAAGTTGGTACTGGATCACGAAAAGATTCTCAAAAACTATATTAATGATCTATAGATTCTATGGAAAACACTCACAAGGAAATTCAAGCAATTGAAGATGCACAGAAGAATTTTTCCTCTCGCTATCTAAGAAAATAGGGTATCTAGAACACATAGGGCAAAGGCATTTATTACAAGTGTACGAGCTATAAAAGGAAAGTTAAAACCCTCATTTGTCACTTTGCATCAAAGACAAGAAGAAGCAGAGCTCTCTGCAACAAAATTTTGAAGGAGTGAAGATAATTTGGCAACGAATCTCTAAATTCATCAGGTATTTTAATCGTCTGTGGGATTTTAATTTAATTTGGTGCTCGGTAGAAGAACTTGTTTGGAAAGAAAAATGGAACAAATCAAAGGAACCATCAATCTAGATGAATATAATAGTGAGAATATTAGAGCCGTAAGGAATTTGTTGTCGCCTAATGAATTGAAGTGGTTGAAAGAAGCTGAACACAAGAATTTGGACATTTGGAATGAGCTTCCCTATTTCGAGAATGCAAAAATCATTAAGTTTATTTTGAGAAAATTGAATGGCGATACTCTAATTCTGGAAAAACCCTACTTCATTTCAAAAGAATTAATTGAAAATCTAACTGGACTATGAAAAATTGGGGATATACCGAGAAAGAATTCTATCCGGAATAAAGAATTTGAAACCCTAACTGGAGTTATTGGAGATCAAAGGGAATTGATAATTTTGACAATCAAAGATTCAGTAACAAGGTACATTGCGCACAGAGTATCCTATAAAATATTTTTTAGAAACAGAGAAGTAGCAACCTCAGCTAGTGCAGTTTACATCTCTCAAAAAATGATAATGGGAGATCAGGACTTTGACCTGTGTGGATTGCTAAAGGATCAACTAATAGAGAACGTGCAATCAACAAAGGAGACATATTACCCTTTCAGGTTTGGTACTCTGGTTGTATGTCTAGTAATGTACTTTCTGAATTTCTTACCAATGAACAACAATGTGATGTGCAAATAAAATGAACCAGTGTGCAAACAAATATACACACACTCTAAGAGTTTGGTAAACTATTATCAAGAATTCAGAAATTTATTTAAGAGTTTGCTAGGAAAGTTTGGCTCAGTTGGTATTTCTCTTCCGGTAAGGGCACTTGAATTTGGTTCCTCTTTCGGTGAGATGGAGAGAAATAAGAAAAGAGAAAAATAAACTATTTCCTGTACTCCTCCAGCATGCAAGTTTCCAAAAATTGAAGGAAAAGGAAAAGAACAGGAGATTGTAAATATACTAGATGAGGAATCTGATAAGGAAACTGAGGAAACCTAGGGAAAAGAACTGGAACCAGCTGAAATCGAACAAGAAAAGGAAATGATAGAAGCAAGTGAAGAATAAGATGAATTAACAAAAGAAAAACTACTGTAGCTTGTTCATGAGGAAAGTGGAATGTAGAAAATTGCTAAGTTATGGTCTATCTAACCCTCATATGATCAGGATATGATTTTGAGTGTACTGAGTGCTCATGTTGTGCACAACCAGCTCAAGTTGGAGAGATTTCAGAATATTTTACTAGAATAAATGATTGAATGCATTAAGGAAACCATGGACTCTAAGTCTCTAAACAAAGAAGAAGAAGAAGTAATCTTACATCTAAAGAAATAGTAAAAAATATCTCTTACCAAGTTTAAAATGAAAATGAATGAACTAATGCAAATGTTCAATTCACTAAAATCAAGCTTGTAGACACTTTTTGGAAAGTAAAGGAATTAATTGAATGCAGGTTAGAACAAATGATTGAGATATTGAGGAAAGGAGAAAAATTAGAGAATGTGATCACAATTCCAGAATCCCTCATTGATATTGTCAGCAATACATCTAAGAATAAAAGCATGATCATAATCATTGGAATTGCAATAGAAGCTTGGAAGAAATTCCTCCCGAAGATGAAAGAAAATCACAAGATAATCTTCTGACTCAAGTAGTAGTTGTTCTTTTCAAAATTTTGAATCAGTTTTGAAGTTTTGGTTATATTTCAAAGGGGGAGATTCAATACATATTTTTCATTGATGTCAAAGGGGGAGAGAGTGTAGTAAAAATTTCCTTATCAATTTTAGGGGGAGCTATGTTTTGAAGTTTTGAAGTTTGGTAGCATACTCATATTGGTTTTGACACTTAGTCATTTTTCACTAAGTGTTGCCATCAATGCCAAGGGGGGAGATTGATGGAATATGGATTTTAGTGTTGTCATTGATGGCAACCTAAGTCATTTATCCAGTCCACAGTTAGTATTGGTCCATACCAATAGATAGAGTAAAGAGCTAGCTAGTACCAAAAGTAAGAGTGAAGAACAGGGTATCTGGTTAAAGTTAAATCGGTCGATCTGTATACTTCACCGGATTATCATTTTTGGTTGTGGATCTCAAAGAAAGGTATTTTAATGTTCGTACTACCTTATCCAAGAATTTTTTGGGTGCGCATTCACTGGTGTATGATCTAGGAGATTTGGTGTATTAATTTAATATTTATTAGGGCTTGAAGGTCGAATTGGTAAATATAGTCATTGCAGATGTTTAAGGAGTAATTTCTTAAATGTTTTTTTGCTCGAATGTGTTTACTTAGGTATTTATTATTCTATGGCCAACTATGGGTGGTGTGCATTAAGAATTAGTTCTAGATTTATCTGACCATTGAAAAGTAATCTATCTTGTTAAAGTTGACTTATGGATGATCAAATCTTTGGTTGCGAATATATATATAAGAGATTGGTTGTATCATTTAGATATAGATAACTAATTTAATGTGAATTATGTTAGTGTGTGGTGCAAAATTCAGAAGGATAGTGGTGCAAATTTACTTATGTATGGATTTGTGATGTGAATTACAGAGCAAAGTAGAGCAAAGTCTAGAATCAGACAAAAGGTCCAAAATCTAGTCTATGAGACAAACCATAACTATAACCAAGCATGAGTAGATGCTATTACTTTAGTTAAATCCTTCAAATGGATTTAATTTGAATATTTTGTAAGGCGGTGAGCTCTAGGAAGTGAGCTTGAATGTAAGTGCATTCCCATTTTGTAAAACTTATATTTGAGTACTCAAATTGTGGATTGACCTCCACCATGGTTTTTCCCCTAATAAGGTTTCTATGTAAAAATCCTTGTGTTATGGTGTTATGGATGATTACTTTGTGTGTTTGCATCTTTTCTTTGGTCTAATGTTGAAATTATTTAAATATCAGATTAATAAAGTTCAAAATTGCAGATCACTGATTCAAACCCCCCCCCTCTCAGTGTTCCCTTGAGTCCAACATGAATTAACTTATCTAAAATTGAATTATTATCCAAATGAAATAATAAATAGTTGTGACTATTTGTGACTCCCTCAAATTCATGATACAAAAGGAGAGCATTTCAATAGAAGAACCCAATTAAGAATAGAACCTTAGTTAACCCTCAAGAGACATAAATTATGTAGAAGTTGATAAACAAACCTCATAGACCCCAGTGAAAACTTGCAAGCAATAACCTGTCACAAAGAAAGAAAGATGTCCAGAACAACAAAGATGCTCTGCAAGCCTCAAGCTAAAAAATTCATTAAGAGAATGAATAATTACAATGAGATCAATCCTTAAGAAAGGAGATAGAAACCCTAAATGAAACCTTAGTGTGCACACTTAATAATTAATAAATAATTATTAATGTGCCTAATTTTAGCTTAAGTAAACCTAAAGTGATAAGTGACTTAATTAATTAACCAATATGATTAAATTAATTAAGTGAAATAAATTATTATTGTAACATCCCCCTTAATATGAACTTAGGGAGAAGCTAAAACACTAGGAAAAGATGGGTCCTGAAAACAAAGGCTTGATCAGGTACCCCTGTACAAATGCAATGCAAACTAAAGGAAATGGGGTAAAGGAGAAAACCCAGTGGGAACAAAAATCCTCCCCAAAAAAAGGATGCAAAGAAAATAATGTAATGCAATAATAGAAGAAGGATAGAAGGTGGATTACATGATACCCCTGTAGACAACTTCTATTGTAATACCCCTCCGTTTTGCTTCTCATTTCATGTTGCTTATGTTTTGCTTGGATTGCAGCTACTATGATACTGGACACATTTTATTGTGATGTTTTGATCACTACTTTTGAGCGACAACTATTACTATGTGATGTGATTATCTAATTTTATTTTACATGCTTTGATGAATTAATGATGACAGTAGAATTATCATGTGATTATTTATGAGAATATTGATATGACGTTAGTGTCAATCTTTGGTGAGTGTATTGGTGAAGGAGACGGGTTCGCATCACTCGCTTGCGAGCGCCCTGCGAATCCGAGATTTCTCCTTCACGGTGTGAATTATATACTGCATATATTATGTTGATTTTTGATTATAGGTTGCAGGTACATGACATCGACTCCACATGGTTCCACAAGTTTGAGCCTGTCGATCCAACGGTTAAGTTGAATGGGAGATAGTAGCTTGGTAACATGTGTTAGGTCTACACCCTAGCCTTAGTGTGTCATCAGTTTTGATGATTGAGTCATGTTGTATCTTATTGGATGTTATGTAATGTTTTGAAAAGTGATGTCCCTTTTTAAAATAGCTCTTTTGAAAAAATTGCACTGGTTGGATGAAATAATTATTTTATATTATTTTAATATTATGCTCATTGGTTAGATTTAAATTGATTATTGAAATTAAACTTAAATTATTTATTTAATTAAATTTAAATCTCAAGGGATTAAATTTAATTAATAAATAATTGTAAGTAGGTTTATTAAAGTTGAATTATTTAATTTATTAAATTTAAATCTGAAGGGATTGAATTTAATTATTAAATAATTGAAAGTGTGTTAGTTTAGTTAAAGTACTTATTTAATTAGATTTAAATCTCAAGGGATTAAATTTAATTAATAAATAATTGTGAGTAAGTTAATTATAGTTAAATTGGTTATTTAATTAAATTTAAATCTCAAGTGATTGAATTTAGTTATTAGATAATTTAATAATAATTAAGTAAGTGTATTTGAATTGTAAAATTAAATTAAATCAAAAAGAGAATTTTGAGAAATTGAAATTTTACTTTAAAGTCAAATTAGGGCCTTTTCAAATAAAAGAGAAAATGAAATTAACTTGTAAATTCAATTCTTGCATTTGAAAGTGAATTAGGGTTACATTAGGTTATTTTGGAAATTTTGAGGAATTGTTGTTTTATAAGTTTAGGGCAGAAAAATTTGGGGATTCTTCTTCCTTCATTTTTTTGACAGGCATGAAATTTGTGGGAGAGATTTTGATGAAAGTTTAGGGAATTATTTTCTGGTTGAGGAATTAAATTGAAAGGGGAGAAAAATTCTGTGAAGAAGGTGGAGCTATTGGATAGAAGCTTGCTGGAAATTCTTTGCATTGTGGGAAAAGAAATTGTGAAGGGTTCAAAGGAAATTCTGCATCAAGGAATTTGGTGGCTGCAAATAACCAGGTTTTCTTTTATTTCCTTGTCTTATTGTTTCTAGTTTAATCTATTTTGTTTAAATGATAAGAGGTTTGTAAATGGGGAAATTTTCTTGAAACCCTAGGTTAAACTTCAATAGTTTGATATTCAGATTTATTTGTTTTTAAAATGCAAACCCTTTTAGAAAAATTGTGGAAAAACCCTAGATCATTGTATCAATCTTCTTGTGTTTAGAATTATTTGAAAACACCAAGAAAAGGGAATGGTTTCATTTGTTATTCTGAATTTAACCTTTGTTTTGAAAGGTTTCAATGTTTGCAAAATTTAGTTTCTGGTTGTTAACCTTTTTTCTTCGATTTCACTAGTTGAAGAAATTCTGGAAAAAAATTTTATATATATGTTAATATACATTACATATACCATATTCTGAATATGATATATATAATTTATATAACATATATATAAATCTTTTTATTTTATTTTTTACTGTGTTATATTATTGTGTTGGCCGCGTACGGACCTGAGATAAATCGTACCCTGCGTACGAATTTATTCTATGTGGAAATTTTGTATGTTAATAAAATTTTTGTTGTGTTGTGGGGGGGTTTGGCCCCCACCTCTTTTTTATTTAATGCACAGTGGGTACGCAATACCCACTGGGCAGTGCGCCACCCATACAAGGGATGCACTATCCAATGAGGACTGCGGCCCCCTCCATTCACTGTTGTCGGCCGCTGTACATAGAGTACAGTCGACGCAGGTGTCGACAGTCTTCGGACAGTCTGCAGGTACCGGCGGTACCGTCCGTCGGACGAGGTACCGTCCGGACCCGCGTACTTTGCTTTCTTTAAATTTTTATATTTATTTTAAATTTCGTTTTTAAATTTTATTTTATTTTCGATTTGGTTTATTTTATTTATATAAATATTTAATTTATATATATATATATATATATCATATGTGTTTTATATTATATATGAATATATATAATATTTAATATATATATATATAGTATGTAATTAAATATTATATAAATTGTTTATGTAATTTTAATTAAAGATTATTCTTGTATAATCGATTTATTGGATCAAGATGAAATATTGATTTTAATAGTGCATATTATTATGAGGTGTTTTTCTTTGAAAATGTGTGTATTTTATACCTTATTAAACATGAGAGTATTCAACAACTTAGACATTTAACTATAGTCGAATTCATTATTGCTCAGGATTTGATTTAGTTGTAGTGATTACGTATTTAATAAAATATTGATTGGTTGATGTAAAGCCTTGAATGAATTATTTTACTTTGCTGCGAAGAGCATTAGATTAGGAACATGGTTTTAGAATAACCAAAAGTAGTATTTTCATTTCCAATGCATGAGTTCATCGATGTATCTTTTAATGAATAATTTGTGAATGATTGTTGAGAAGTTGGGTTGTGAAGTCTTCCAGTTAAACGTGGGTCATTCCCTTGTTGAAAGATTGCTTTGATTTCCCTTGGGTAGTGTTACAATTATCTTGTGTCCTCCTAGTATTGGAGTGGATTTCTTTGTGTTGCCTCCTAGGATTGGAGAGAGTTTATTGGTTCAATTCTGTAGCACTTGAGTAACCCTTGGAGTTAGTTTTGTAGTGTGTTATCCAATTAGAAGAGTGGCTTTTGTTAGGGGCCGGAGCCCAAAGAGGTAAACCGGGAAACCTTCAGAAGTGATTTTAACAACTGAGAACTAAAGTAAATATACTTAGCATATTAGGATGTAGTTCACAATAACCAAGATAAGTTAACCTCACTCACAGGCACAAGGGTTTGTTTAGACTTGGGGTGGGTGAGAAGGCCTGGAATGGCAAGATCACTATCTCGTCCCTATGAGAGGTAGTTGATTCCGCTTGAGTTAGTATGAGTGCCGGGATTCGGTTGAGGTCACCAGGATTTCCGGAGCCTATGAAGAATGCCCAGAGGATATCTCATGACAAACCTTGCGATGACACTCTGTCTAGGATAACACCGTGTTTTTGTTGTGCGTATGTTTTCTTTAGCACACTTGATTATATTATGTCTGGAAGCAATGTAACCATGATTAGAGTTTTGACTTTATTGTGCATATGTGTGGTTGAGTCAGTTTGTATCAGTATGAGTCTGCCTTTGGTTTGAGGTGGTAGGTTTCTCGTCCATGTTACTTGGTTACTATCTCCTAGCATGGGGGGTGGTCCTTCGGGTACCACATGGTTGGGTGGAACATGCACCATAACCGTTGGGTCCCCTTGATCTTTAGTACTTGGTGGCGAGACTTCTTGATGGACATCTCACTTGTCTTTCTTTTGGATTCTTGTATTTTGTATCTCTTAATGTAATGATATTGTTTAACCCCTCTTGTGTATGAGGTGGACCTTGTAATAATCGCACTTTTGTATTTGTACTCATTCCAGGAATGAGAATTGTAATAGATCCTTTGTAATTGATTTATGTAAATGAATGCTTTATCGTATCTCGTTTCTTTCTATGATGTTGAATGTTATTACTTGTGTTATTTGCTTTCAATGTATTCTAGTTGATGTATGTTAATGGGGTTTTAGGTAATCTCAGTTATGTAACCCTAGGGGATGTTGTCAATTTAGTTGAACATGTGGGTTTAATTCACTTTTAAAAAAAAAAAAAATAGTACGCTTGTTTAGTGAATTGAAACTTCCTCTAGGGTTGCGTGGCGGGGCATTACATCTATCATGTAAGTACATGTACAATGGTCTCCATAGGAGAGATAGAAAGAGACAAGAAGGCCCCCCACAATGAAGAAAATCATGTCGCAATGGTAGATGCCTAATGTAGAATCAAAAAAGAGATCCTGAAGCGGCAGATGATATTCCTCCCCTTGGGAAGAAACGAATCCAAACGATGATGTCAAAGAAACCCTATGAAGAGTGATGAGCCAATCTGTCTCAAGATGTGTGCCATGATAGGATGTTGAAGAACATCTTTGTCTGAACTGAAAAAAAATGATGCCAAATCCAAATTGATGTGAAGACTCCTAAAATACAACCTCTGAATCCACAGATAATGGTGGACATAAAGTGATAGCTTGATTTTCAAGGTAGAGGAGATGTATTTCCTCAAAATAATCCTCAAGATCTATAGTGTGAGAATCAACAAACAAGAATGTGTTTGCAAGATAAGAATCCCATGATGTAGCAGATAATGAATGACAAAGATGGTCATGATGTTGAACTGAATCCATAGGGGCCAATGTGGCAATACTGATTTCATCAGGAACAATAGATGATACATGTGTAATCTTAGTCTGAAGAGTAGGAATTGTGAGACAAGCCTCTGATCCATTAGAAAATGCAAGGATGCCTAAATACTCAAGCTCCTTTAAAGTATCATGATCAAAGGGTATATTCTCTCTCCAATCAATGGGTAAGAGACATACTGAAGCAAGATCCTCTAGGAATGGAGAGATATTGGGGTCTCCATAGATCTCCCAAAGACTTGTCCAAAGTGGATAGGGACACAAAATGTCCGATATAGCCCACATAGTGTCAGTATCAACACTAGACAATATAAGTCCCACTATGTGATCTCTTGTGTTATCCCAAGCTAATTTTCCCTCTGAAGTGGTTGGTTTAGGTATGAGATCATATAAATAAGGCAATATATTAGGCCACCTACAATGTGTAAGTATGCCCTTTTCCCATGACTCATAATTACCCCATTCCAAATTTAAAACTGAAGGGTGGGTAGAAAAACCCATGATAACTCTTCAAACTTAAAAATATGAGGAAAATGACCTTATTCCATGTAGATCAAATGAAATAGAGCCAAATGACACAAACAGGAGGTTCCCAAGTACCAAAATGTCCAAGTAATTAAGCAAACTGTGAAAACACAAAAAACTGAATAAAATATACCTGGAAAAAAATCTGAGAAAATAAGTTTGATCCCTATGTAGATCACTGAACCAAATTTCCAATGCCTATTCATTTGCACAAAAAGGAGTTCGGACGCAAAAGTTAGGCCCCCCGGAGTGCAAAACCATATTCGGACTTTGACTGTCGAAAATGTCATCAAAATGGAAAAACTAGAACAAAGAACCTACACCATTGGATTGGCCTCAGAACTAGCTCTCCAATGATATTTCATTTTCTAAAAAACTGAGTTCATATGCAAAAGTTATGGCCAAACTACCAAAAACTGCTTCAAAAGGTTTGAAGGTTAAGCTTGGCGGTTAGGCTAGTTTCTAGCATTAACAGCTAGCAGTTAACTGATGGTGGTGGCCATTAAACACTGTTTTTAAAAAAAAATCTCGGATTGCGTGTCGTACTAGGTTCTATGACCTAAAAATGAAAAAAAATTGCCTCTCGAAATGACTATGTCTGATTTTGATAATTTGACAGTTGATTTAGGGGTTTTTGGGCACTCTGAATGCAATGGTGAGGTCTGTTTGGTCTAAAAATGCTCCAAACTTAAAGGGATGCTCTAGATCTAGAAACCCTCATAAACTTCAAACCCTCACAGATCTGAAAAATGAAGGCCATTTTTTATGAAAGGAAAGGCGTTTCTAGGGGTTTTGGGTGCTCTAAACACAATGGAAATGTCTATTTTTCCCAAAAGATCCCAAAAAAAATGGCTACCCCCAGATCTTGCAAAAAGATGCCTGGCTGAAATCCTTGCACTTCAAAAACACTATAAGGCAATATCCTTGAAAAAATAAAGAGGCGGCTACAGATCTGAAGCTCTAATACCATGTAGAAGTTGATAAACCAACCTCACAAACCCTAGTGAACACCTACAACCAATAACCTGTCACAAAGAAAGAAAGATGTCCAGAACAACAAAGATGCTCTGTAAGCCTCAAGCTGAAAAATGCATTAAGAGAATGAATAATTACAATGAGATCAATCCTTAAGAAAGGAGATCGAAACCCTAAATGAAACCCTAGTGTGCACACTTAATAATTAATAAATAATTATTAATGTGCCTAAGTTTAGCTTAAGTAAAAATAAAGTGTTAAGTGACTTAATTAATTAACCAATATGATTAAATTAATTAAGTGAAATAACTTATTACTCTAAAAAATTAGGCTCTCAAGAATATGGAGGAGGTGTGAAATAATGTGAATCCTAATTTGAAAATATTTTTTGAATTGTGATTTCTTGAGGACAAGAAATGTTGGGTGGGGAGGACTATCATGTCCCCAAAATTGTAAATGTTGAATATGAGATATTGAAATAAAAATAACAAAATTGAATAAATATCAAAATATAGAAATAAGTAATTGTCATTATTATAATTATAATTTTCAAGATATATTATAATTATAAATATAAATATTGATAATATAAAATATATATTAAATATCATACAAAAATAAGGCATCAAGAAAATTCACCGCTAACAATTCACCTCAATGAAAATTCACCACGAACAATTCAGTGCCACAAAAAAATTAATTGCAAAATTTTAATGCGATGAATTTTTCACGATGGTGAATTGTTGGTTGTGAATTTTCCTTGATGTCAGTTTGTTAAGGTGTGAATCTTCCTACAATGAATTGTTGGTGGTGAATTTTCCAATGGTGAATTTCTTGTAGTGAATTTTCATAGAACCTTATTGGTTATTTTTTTAAGAACCAAACTGATCTCTATAAATACCTATGGACTTTACCATTTCCAATAATTAGTACCCCAAAGGGATTGGCCAATGAATGAGTGGAAGCTGCAAAACTTACACTCCTACACTTTGGTCTATGTGAAACCCGGGAGGGTTATCCCACAATGTATGCTCATGAACCTTACACAATTATAATCAAATACATTATCAATAACAAATACTTCTCATAAAATTGCTCAAGATCCTAATACATTAAATAAGTTGGTAGCTTATTCATCAATTTTCTATATCTAGTGCATGAGAAGATGGTAAATCAACATAAAACAACTACAATGGTACACATATAAAAGTTTGTAGATCAAAAGTGATTAGCTGACAAATCAACACGAAAACTAAACCATGAGTACTTTGAATAAACTAGTGCCTTTATCCTAAGCACGGAGTCAAAAATCAACCTATATAATTAGATAACAATTTCAATAATAGAAAAGTATAGTCTCAAGAGATACTGCATTACAACATTTCCCCATTACACTCATGAATAATGCTTCTTATCAGTATCCTAGCACCTAATTTTTATGAGTTAGTAATCTTATCGAAGCATTTACATTAATTCATTGAATCAATAAGTAGGAATGAAATCAAACATCCATTGGTGAACAATAGAGACAAATAAAATTCATCCTCGGTTACTTTCATTCATAACTCATAAAATGAGCACAAGGAGAGAAAATAGTCATAAAATTGGTATTTATCCATATATATTTTGCTATATTGTTATCAAAATCACATACATAACAATGAATTTTAAACCTAAGACCAAAAACTCTAAAACATGTTTAGTATTCTTCTTACAATTCACAGTATCAATTTCATAAAACAACCAACCGCTACTTTTTGGCCCTCAATTCCTTCTTATAGAAATAAAGGAGAAAAACAAGCCTGAGGCCAAAAAATACACACGTCAAAAACCTATTGGAACGCTATATCAAAGATTCTCTTATTCAGTTACAGTGCACTTCCAAGAGGTGGGAGATACACAAGAAAGTGAAAGTAGTCATCATTTGTCATTGGAGATTAGGTCCACTTTTCAAAATGGGTACAACTGAATAGTTACCTCAAAACTTGTGCCCACACACACAAAGTGAAATGAAGAAAAAGCATGAAGCAAACAAAAAAGGAAAAGACAAAAGGAAAAACCACGTTTTTAGCCTTGTCATCAACTCAACTTTGAATAAGATGCACTATATTTCTCCATACTTTAACAAAAGCCTAATCTGTATTAAATCTAGGCTATGTAGTGCATTCCCATCTATTTGTTATTCATCATGGTTATAGACTTCAAATCTTGAAATTACTAACCTACCACTCTTAATGCTAGACCTCCCACACCTTCCAAGTACTTTCCTTTCCATGCTATGAATTCTTCATTAGTAGGCTGGTCAAAATTCATTACTTCATCATCCCTCTATCTATAAGGTGCATACTTGGTGACATTTTGGTTGGCCTCTTTATCAAACTCTAGTAGGAAAATCTCATCATGAACTAACATATCTATATTTTTTGTTAATGTCTCCATATCAAACTTCTAACAAATTTTCATAGCTTGATCTGAAATAACTTTATTCGCTTAATTTTTTCACTCCTGTAGAGTCTTAATGCTACAATCATCCCTTAAAATGGATGGAGGAAGGACATGATTAGATTCATGGAAGGATTTTACCAATTACTTTATCCTATTCTCCAAAGTCTCAATATTTCCTTTGTATCCCTCAATCTTATCTATAAGAATCACAACAGGTTTAAACCTTTCGGGTGGATTGGGATCCTGCTTAACCCCAGTTCCTATCAATATCAATTCCTACTTCCTAGGGATCCAGACTTCCATGAGTATAATAGCTCTTTCTTTGTCAATATCAAACATTCTAATGGAATCAACCATGGATGAATAACTGTAGTGATTACTAGTTTACTATTAAATCTTTTTTTCAAATGTTCTAGTACTTTTGTGAAAATCCTCATATTTCTCTTAAAAGTGCCTTCATCACGACCTTTACATTTTTGTTTGTACTCATTTAATTTCCTATGCAGTTCTTCCCTTTTGATATCCCCTTCTACCTGTGGCTCTTTTGATACACTGGGTTCTACTATTGAAATGGGTATACTTCCCATATTATATGGCACAATCGCCCATGAAGAACTCATATTAGCAGTAAACTCTAGGGATACATCCTCTTGTGCACTAGTGGGAGAGTTAACATCATCTTTCTTGATCTTTCTAGGTTGTAAATTTTGCAACACATCTTCCAATAATTCTACCTTTGTATGTAATTGCATATTATCCCTCTCAATATCTCCATATTCAACCAATAAATTATTCAATTCTTTTCTAAGTTTATCCTTTTCAGCAATCATAGACTCCATAGTTGCCCTTCTGAACTAAGCAACATGAACTAACATATTTGCAGCTTCTAAGGTCAATGTTTCTGATACTCTTTTTATTATTAGGCCTCCATTGTAATTAGGTGTAGGCTCAACAATGTATGGATTTCTTGTGCTTAGGGATAATGACCATATAGCCAAGGCTTCCCATTCCTCATTGAAAGAAGACCCCTATAGTGCAAGTGCAACTTCTTCTTATGTATCATAAAGGGGTCTATCACACTTCTTGATTATGTCAAAAGCTATAGCTGAAGCTAAATCCCATCCAAGAAGCAACGAGATGCCACTTGTTCTCACCAGTTCTCGACCCTCATTTGCAGTCATGTTTTGGAATTTGGCTCTCATTTCATTTGACACCTCTTTCTGAATGATAACATCAGGAAATTCTAGATGAAGGCTCCTTTCTGCAGCTATAATTTTTACATACTCATCTCTTTTAGGCTTGTATGCAAATTCCATAAAAGCTTGAGTATTTACAAATGATTCATCATCCAGGAATATAGTACATGCCTCAACTCCCATATCATCACTTTCATTGATTCCTCTAAGATCAATGTTACTCAATGTTTTTCCCAGTTTATTTTTCACCCTTACTATAGATGCAATAAGCACTCCTTCTTGCATTTCTTGTTCGGATACACAAATATCATCATCAGAGGCTTCATCATCATATTCCACTAAATTAGTGGCCTCAATATTTTGTCTTTTCGATGGTGGCTCTCCAGGTGGTATTTCAGTAGGTGGTGGAGAATCAATATTCACAATTTCAAGCTCTATCGGCCTTGGTGGAGATGGGGGTGGCATCTATGGAACACGAGAAGGAGGCTTGTGCTCCTCTTGCTAAGTGGGAATACAGGCTTCATCATATTTCTTTTCCTTACTCTTTCTCCTTATAAAAACTTTATTTTTGGTTCCTCAAGGGCTTCTTATATAGACTCATGTCCTATAGAATGGATTCCTCCTCCACTCTATTCCTCTACAATTGAATCCTTCCCTTTGACTTTACTAACTACCCCTTTAGTTTCAAGGTGGCCTATTATTGAATCAAAATTCCTTGTTACATGTTCCACCTTTTGTATAATATCCTCAACCTCTAGGAGGACCTTGAAATTAGGTTTTTCCTACTTTATTTTCTTTTGTATTTTATTGAATGCAATCCACCTTTCTAACCTTTTTTCCTATTCCAAAGTGTTTGATATATTTCTTATTACATCTTCTGGATACTGGAAAATGTGGACATATTTGTAGCTATTCTTTCTCTCATTCAACCAAGCCATAAAACCTTCAGGATCATATTTGACCCTGTCAACTATCCTTTGCATGTGGTATGTTTTGAGTACTTCAAGGATCTTATTCCAACCTCCTTTGGTCATTACAAAATCAGAGAAACATGTGTATGAAGGAAAGAAAGTTCCTTTTCCCTAATTCAACAAATGCTCACTTTAAACATTTCCTAGTTTCCAAATAACCTCAACAAAACCAATTCTCTCTCGCACAAACCTTGGCAACAAGTGAGGTGCTACTTTGGAACCATATACTCTTAAGATAGTGTAATCAAGGAGTGAGATAACTATTGGAAACATAAGGGCAGACAATTGAGAGGGCGGGTGAATCAGTTGTGACAAATTTTTGAACTTATTTAACTTATTAACCTTTAATCTCATATTTGATTAATAACAGTGAAAGCATGACTCAACAACACATCAAAAACATACATAACACCAATATTTTTGTGTGGAAACCCTATTAGGGTAAAATCCATGGTGGAGGTTAATCCACAAGTTATACCCTGTTAAAAGTATAAGATGAATATAAGAGGAATGCACTTGCATTCAAGAACACTGCCTAGAGCTCACTGCTCAAAGGAAGACTCACTGTCTTACAAAAAATATTCAGATTAAATCCATCTAAAGAATTTGACCTAAGAAAGTGGCAACTACTAATGCCTGAGTACAACTCCAGTTAAGCACAGGAACACTTCTTCACTATCTTTCACTCTTCTTCACACTCTTCTCTACCTTTGAATGATCTGAACCTTTTTTGCACGTAGCACTCACACACTTTGCCTCATACATGTCTCAAATGAGATAAAAGATCACTTATATATATCCGCAACAAGAAATTGCATTGCTTTATGTCGGCTTCAATACAATAATAGAACGAATGAAAACTGTCGGTGCAAAACAATAAAGATTGTCAATGTGTATCAACCAAAGTCATCCACAACATAGTAGAGACCCAAAAGAATGTCCTCAAACACAAAACACCTTCAAATATTCTTCTTCAAAGATCCACAACATGCTTCAAATACCTTGTCGGTCATGAACATGAAAAACATGAACATGCAAGAGAAAATCTTGGATCACAAGCACAATGATCAATGTAAACATGCAACATGGATAAAATATGATCTAGAAACATCCATGAACACTTTAGTAACATGCAAAACAACTCAGATTACCATAATCACATTATCACCTTCCATGAACACCATTTGCAGTAACATAATAGCTATCAGAACATATAAACTTATAACTTGCTCAAATCTTCATGTGCACCTCTGAAACTTTTAGAGTAGAAACTAGATAGGCTTGAGAACAAACCCTTTGATCTGCAACATCTAGTTATCAACATGTTGAACTTTCCTCCATATTGATCTTCACCACTTCACAAATAACCTGTAACATATTTATTAAAAATTTCTCAATATCCTCGACATATACATTCTTAAAGACATTAATGCTAATAGTGTTAACATCAATGACAACCACATTTCAGAAATACAACCACAACATCCAACAATCTCCCCCTTTGGTGTTGATGGAAACACATGATGTGAAAAATAAACCATCAACACAACCAACTCTTCTTCCAACAATCTCCCCTTTACACATTGCTCTTCTCACCCTTAGTTCACACTGTTTTTCTCTCCCTTTCTTTTGGCTCTTCCATAGTTTTTCACATTACTCTTCTCCCCCTTTGACATCAATAGAAAAGGTACACAAGCTCTAAACCACATATTTGAATTATCTGACTACTCCCCCTGAGTAGCAACCACCATAACATCAATCTGGATCAAGATATGACTGTGAATGCATAGACTGATGCAAAGACTGTGCATCTTAGTTTTGATTAGGAGGGGTAATCACCCCTAACTTGCCTTTGAGATACTCAAAATTATTTTTAGGCAAATTATTAGTAAATATGTCTACAATATGTTCCTTAGTGGGAACATACTCTAGTCTGAATTCCTTATCACCCACTTTGTCTCTCAAAAAGTGGTACTTGATAGATATATTCTTGGTCTTTGAATGTAGCACCAGATTCTTAGAAATGTTTATAGCACTTGAGTTGTCATAGAATATGGTAGTAGGTTCATCATACACAACTCTGATATCTTTCAACATCTATTTCTTCCACAATACATGAGTATAATTGTTAGCAACATCAATATATTTTGCCTCTGCAGTAGATAAAGAAACAACATTCTACATTTCTCTTAACCATGAAATCAACTTCTTTCCCAAGAAAAATGCACCACCACTAGTACTTTTCTTTTCATTCACATATCTTGCCCAATCAACATTAGTAAAGGCACTTAAAGTAAGATCATCATCTTTAGGATACCATAAGCCAAAATCGACTGTTCCCTTTAAGTATCTAAAAATTCTCTTCATAGTAGTCACATGAGATTCCTTAGGATTGGCTTGAAATCTAGCAACAATGCATTCAACATTCATGATATCAGGTCTATTTTGAGAAATATATAGTAATCCACAAATCATTGATCTATATCTAGTTTGATTTTCCTTCAGAGAATCATCATCTTGTGTCAACTTACATCTTGTCACCATGGGTGTACCGACTAGTTTTGAATCTTCCATACCAAACTTCTTTAGTAGTTCCTTCACATACTTGGACTGACATATAAAGATCCCTTTATCTACTTGAGTAATTTGCAATCCCAAAAATAATTTCAACTCTCCAATCATTGACATCTCAAACTCATTATGCATCTCATTAGAAAAATTCATGCACAAACCATCATCTCCTCCAAAAATTATATCATCAAAAAATAATTCCACAAACAAATATATATCATCATCAATCTTGAAATATAGATTACTATCAGCAGTACCTTTGTTAAATCCAAGCTTCAGCAAATACTTATCCAATCTGGCATACCAAGCTCTAGGGGCTTGCTTCAGTCCATATAATGCTCTCTTCAACCAACAAACCATATCTCCCTGATCAGTCAATTGAAATCCATCAGGTTGCTCAATATACACCTCTTCTTCTAATTCACCATTTAGAAATACTGACTTGACGTCTATTTGATAAAATTTATAGTTTTTGTAAGCAACATAAGTAAGAAACAATATCACAACTTCAATTCTAGCAAAACGATCAAAGGTTTCTTCAAATTCAATACTTTCCATCTGAGAGTATCCTTTACATACCAGTCTTGCTTTGTTTCTGATAACTGTTCCTTGTTCATTTAGCTTGTTTCTGAAAATCCATTTGGTTCCAATTACATTTTTGTCTTTAGTTCTAGGAACAAGAATCCATTTATTCCTCTTTTCAATTTGTTGTAGTTCTTCTTTCATTGATTCAATCCAATGTTCATCTTTACATGCTTCATTTACATTACTTGGCTCAGTCTTTGAAATCAAACAACGTTCTTCTGCAATTCTCCTCCTGGTCTGGGCACCATTGTTCTTATCTCCTATAATCTGATTTTCTCAATGATTTAATCTCACATACCTTGGAGTCTTAGAGTGTTCTTGAATTTCAGGCTCTTGTGGTCTCTCTTCAGTACTTTCACCAGTCTTTGCTTCTTCTTGTTCTTCTTGATTCACCAGAATGATCTGAACTTGATTTGAAGTCTAACTCTTGTTTGTACTATCATTCTGATCATTAGAATCATATCCACAGGTTCTAGAGGGTCTAGCAATGTCTTCATCAACCTTCACATTTGCACTTTCAACCATTTTATTCAATCTCTTGGTGTAGCATTGATAGGCCTTACTATTAGTAGAATAACTAAGAAATATTCCTTTATCACTTCTAGCATCAAACTTTCCTAGATCTTCATATCTCCTGATATAGCATTTACTCCCAAAGATTTTGAAATATCTAATAGTAGGATTATGCCCAAACCATAGCTCAAAAGGAGTATTACCAGTATTACCTTTGATTTGTACTCGGTTATGGATATAGACAACAATATTCATAGCTTCTTTCCAATGGATATGAGGGACATTTCCTTCCAACATCATAGTTCTAACAACATCTTGAACTATCTTGTTCTTCCTTTCAACAACTCCATTTTGTTGAGGGGTGTGTGGTGCAAATAATTTTCTCTTTATCCCATGTTCTTCATAAAAAGAATTAAACTCACCAGAAGTAAATTCACCACCTCTATCTGATCTTAGACACTTAATCTTCATACCCATCTCTATCTTAACCTTAGCCTTAAAGATCTTGAACTTTTCTAGAGCTTCAGATTTATCCCTTAAGAAAGTAACCCACATCATCCTAGAGTAATCATAAATAAGAAACATGAAGCACTTGTAACCTTGTGTACTTTTGATTCTAGCAGGACCACACAAGTCAGTATGCACAAGATCCAACAATTCATTTGAACAATGTTGTTTGCTGTGAAATGAAATTCTAGTTTTTTTTCCCTGTTGACATTCCTTGCATATTGTATTAGTAGGCTTCACCAACTTAGGAAGATATCTCACATCCTATGAGGAACTTATCTTGGTAATATTGTAAAAGTTTACATGACACATTCTTCTATGCCACAACCAACTTTCATCAACTTGAGCAATCAGACAACTTTTATTACCAACATTTAGATGAAAGATGTTACCTCTTGTTTTAGTACCTGAAGCAATCAAATTTCCATAACTTACCAGTATGCTACATTTTTGATATTTGAATTGAAGATTGTATCCCTTATCAACCATATGTCCAACACTCAGAAGATTATGCTTCAAACCTTCAACATAAAGAACATCATCAATAATATGCTTACCATCAAAAGAAATACATCCTCTACCATGGATTATACCACCATTGTTATCACCAAATATTACAACACCACCTTCATACTTCTCCAGGCTTAAAAATTTTCTTTTATCACCTATCATGTGATGTGAACATCCACTGTCAATTACCCATTCATATTTTTCTTCAACTTGAGAAGCTAGAGCTTTCTCCTCATTTGTACAAGAAGCAAATTCAGTAGATGCAACATTATTTTCTTTGATAGAAATAAACACAAACTCATCTTCACTTGCATTCCCTTTGTTAGATTCATCATCTATGACACGTTCATCAACATAATAGTAACACTTCTTTTAAAAGCTAGGCTTGTAAGGTATTTGCTTAGGAACTCTTTTCAGACACCTTGATGCAAAATGACCTATCTTGTTGCAAGAAAAACATTTAATAGGAAACTTTCCTTTATACTTACCTTCTCCTTTGGCTTCCCTTTTGCCAATAAGTGCTTCAAGCTCATTCAGTTCTCTTTCTTCTTCTTCAATCTGTCTCATTTCTTCCTCATATTTGAATACCTTTCTAGAAGAACTTTCACTCAGATCATATCTTTGATTGTCTCTCCTAGAAGTAGTAGCTTTAAATGAAGATTTTGTCTTAGGAAGGGCATCACTGAATTCACTCAAATCAAAGGCAGTAAGTTTACCAACCAACATATCTTTGGTTATGTTTGTCATAGTTCAGATTTCCTCAATGGTTATAACTTTGATTTTGTATGCATCAAGCAAGGATCTAAGAACTTTAGCAACAATCTATAATTCATTCACCTGTCCACCAGCACATCTGATACCACACACAAGTTCATTCACTCTTTTCATGAAATTAACAATATTCTCATCATTACCCATCTTCAATAGTTCATATTTTCCTTTCAGACACTGTAGCTTAGCCATCATCAGATTAGCATCACCTTTATATAAATTTTCCAACTTTTTCCAGATCTCACAAGCAGTTCCTAGATCCATAAAATTTGCATCTCAGAATCAGTTAGAGCATTCAACAATGCTTCCTTAGCCCTGATTTTATATTCAACATCCCTAATCTTAGCAACAGTAGTAGGACCATTTAGAGGGATAAAATACCTATTGCATATAATGTGCCAGTAGGATTCACCAATGCATCTCAGATGACACTCCATTCAGGTCTTCCACATACAATAGTTTTTTCCATTAAATCTTAGACTATACTTCTTGTATATTGATGTCATCTCAAATCACCTCAAGCTATTAAAATTCTTCCAAGGAACCTGATCTGATACCAATTGTTGGAAACACAAGAGCATACAACTAAGAGGGGGGTGAATCATTTATCACATATTTTCAAACTTATTTAACTTATCAACCTTTAATATTAGATCTGATTAATAACAGTGAAAGAAGGAAGCAACAACACATCAGAAACACACATAACACCAAGATTTTTGCATGGAAACCCTATTAAGGGAAAAACCATGGTGGAGGTTAATCCACATGTTATACCTTGTTAAAAGTATAAGAAAAAAATAAGAGGAATTCACATGCATTCAAGCGCACTACCTAGACCTCACCACTCAAAGGAAGACTCGTTGTCTTACATAAAATATTCAGATTAAATCCATCTGAAGAGTTTGAACTGAGAAAATAGCATCTACTAATGCCTGAGTACAATTTTGATTAAGCACATGAACACTTCATCACTATCTTTCACTCTTCTTCACACTCTGATCTACCTTCGAATGATCTGAACCTTTTTTCACACATAACACTTGCACTCTTCTCTTCATATATGTCTCAAATGAGATAAAAAATTACTTATATATATCCACAACAAGAAATTACATTGATTTATGTCGGCTTCAATACAGTACTAGAGTGAATGAAAATTGTCGGCCCAAAACAATAAATATTATCTATACGCATCAACCAAAGTTGGCCACAACATAATAGAGACCCAAAACAATGTCCTCGAACACAAAACACCTTCAAATATTCTTCCTCGAAGATCCACAACACACTTCAAACACCTTGTCAGCCATGAACATGAAAAACATGAACACACAAGAGATAATATTGGATCATGGGCACAATGATCAATGCGGATATGAAACACAGATTGAATATGATCTAGAGACATCCACAAACACTCCAATAATATATAAAACAACTCAGATTACTAGAATCACATTATCTTCTTCCATGAACACCATTTGTAGTAACATAATATATGTCAAAACACATAAACTTATAACTTGCTCAAATCTTCATGCTCACCTTTGAAAATTTCAGAGTAGAAACTAGATAGGCTTGATAACAAACCCTTTGATTTGCAACATCTAGTTATCAAAATACTGAACTTTCCTCCATATTGATCTTCACTGCTTCATAGACATCCTGTAACATATTTATTACAATTTTCTCAATATACTTGACATATACAGTCTTAAAGACATTAATGCTAATAGTGTTGACATCAATGACAACCACATATCAGAAATACAAACACAACATCTAACAATAAAATCTCCCAAATTATGATCAATTTCTATCTCAGGCATTCTTTCCTTAGGTCTCAAGAAATCATGTAGAGCAATGGGAACTCTAGGTAACTTCACAATAAAAAATTTATTTAGTTTAGAAGAAAAAAAATTCTAGAATGTGACATAATCATATGTCCTATCATCTTTGTCCAAGACTATGGTACAACATTGCACGGGTAGATCCAAGTCACCCCTTTTCCTTTCCAAGTAAATATTTTGTCCAAAGTAAATTGTACCCTTGTATAAAAGAATATGCATTAGCAATGAGTACCAGTTGAATCTTACCCTAGATTCATATTTCTTTAATCTTACTAGTCCCTCATGTATTCTTTCAAAAATAAATCTTGCATAATCATACATTGCACAATATTGGGGATGTTGGATATGGGCAGCCATATACATCCATGCCATTGGAATTCCAAAGATAGGATCCTATCCAATTATTTGGAAAATGCAATAGAAATTCCTTTTGAAATAAGGAACAAAATTGTTAATAGGGTGAGGCTCCTTATCATGTGATCCTATTCCAATATTCCATCTTGTAACCTCTGCTAAAACTATTGTTAAGATGTGAACTCTGAATGAAATATTGGTTTTTCTTACTCCTACCTAAAACCATCTTCATTTTATCATATGTATTTCATCACTCCATTCAGTAAGCTTGAAAAGAAAACCCAATTCCTCCCTAATTATCTTAACCATCTCTTTTCCATCATAGGTTCTGATAGTTCTCGTCACTAGGTCATAATTAGCAGCTATTACTTTAAGAAAGTCAACATCCATATAGACATTTGGCACAATTAAATTTCCAAGGTCATAGTTCCAAGGGTTTCCTACTCGGATACCCATATTTCTATTCTTGAACCAACCATAAAATTTTTCCCATCCCATATAAGGTAATTTAACATCCTTGATAGAACCTCTTCTATCGAACAAACCCTCTACTATTTGAGGACCTATGGGAATCAATTGGCCTTTAGGTTTTTCACTAGTGGAGGGTGGTATTTGATCCATAAGGTCCTTATTTAGGGGTCTTTTTGGATTGGAAGCCTCCCCTTTAGATGAAGATAATTTTACCTTAGGAGCTATAATGCATGAAGCACAACAAGGCAGGGTTTTTCAGTTTAATTGAACAAGGCATACGACTTTTGTGAGGGTTTGGAATGAATTATGAAAAATGAAGAATTAACAAAGTTTATTTTTATGAATGTTTAAAACTTAAAAATCCAAACCAAGAAAACCCTAACAGACTTAATCTTGAGAGAACACAACTTATCAACAATGCTAGAAGAAAATAAATATTTGACTTACTTTTTCCTCGTAGGTTGACAACCCTAGTTCCGACATGAGAAAATGTTGAGAAACCACAACATGAACTCGTTGAGTGTATTGATTATACTTTTAATGATGAATTATTCCTTTACATTAAAAATTAACAATCATGCAATTGCTTACTTCGGTAGTTGAATGTCCTTTCAATTATTAAGGTTCACTCACACGAACTAGAATGGCTTGATTGCCTTCAACTAAGTTTTTAATACCAATCATTGATCCTTTTGGAGAGTTAATTGATTCAAAATACAGATTTGATCAAATTATTATGAAAGATAATACTATGCATAGCCGTAACACTTTCCAAATGATGTGAGGCCACATGAAAGCACTTGTTTATAGTACATGGGCTCCACCACCTCTTTGTATTTATAGCCATGATCCATGTGTCATTTTTCCCTTGCCCCAGTGAGCCATAACTTTTGTAAAAATTTCATCAGTGGGAAGATGGCAAGAGCTTGAGATCAAATTTCATGGCCTCGTCATACACACTCATTAACTAACAACAACTTTGTCCTTCATACAACATCAACGACTCAAATTCAAAGATCTTTTAAGCACATGTAATATATGCATATTAGTAATGCACATGTTACTTTCCATGTTCCATGTTGATATTTAAATTAAATATTTTCCCACATATCTATGCCTCCACATCCTCAGAATTACTCCACGTGGCAAATGTCCGCTTCCTTGTTAGGAAATTGGCAGGAAGAATGAGGCCCATACGGGATGGCGGGGAGCAGTCAATATTAACCCATTTCACCTACTATCAACCATTGATTTAGTTGAAATTCTGAAATGCTAACCCTCAGGGCCATCATTAGTGAAGATAGGTGGCAATCACCCGCTAGCCAGTGTGATTATTTTAATAATCAAGGAAAGAAAATAGGCACTCGGGGAATGATCCAAATGTAACCACCTCATTTATCCTCCACCGTTGATCCTCTTTAATCAACTAGTTGAACACTTTATTAAAAATTTCTGGCCCACCAATCATCAAGGACACATGGCCTTCGCTCATGAGCCCGAATAGATAAAAAATGACAGACAAAATGGAATGGGCATGCAAGAAATTGTTCAGATTTTCTGCATTGATCGAACAAAATTTAGGGGTTCTTATACCTGTACATGTCAAAAAAATTTAACCCCAAAAGGGACCCACCTAGGTCGACGAAGCCACACCTAGGACATAAGAGACTTAATATTTTTAGTAGGAAATTTTCAGCCCGACTTAGGAAAGCTTCAAAAATAATGATCCAATAGGAGCAACCAGTAAAACAAGACCAAGGGGCCAGTCACTCAATGGGCTTCAATGCCAAGAGTCACAACTTAAAGTATTGATGAACGACATAAGGAGTCAACCAAAAAAATAGAAGTGAGGTGAAGATAAAACCTCCAAGGGTTTTTCAAATGATAATAAGGTAAACCCAAAACCCCTTATACAATAGCAAGAAACAAAACCCATAGTTTCTTAAACTCATCAAGATTTTAGAAATGAAACAAAAAAATTTAGGGGTTCCATCAAACCCAAAAAGAGATATAAACTAATATTAACAAAATACATCAGACAAGAAATATTTTAACAAGATATATTATCAGAAAATAAATTCTTTAAATAGTAATTTATATTATCCGTAAAAGAAAAAATCTACTTTGTCTTATTCTAAGACAAAGCAATTATTAGCATGAGTCTTAATCAAAGACTGTGATTGGATTGAATGAGGGGCAACATTTCAGTTTTAAGGAAAAGATCAAATAATATAAGTAGCAATTATTCCCTTTCAAAAAAGAAACGTCTCTCTAGAAAGTTGGGGATATAAAAGAAATGAGGGAGTAATAGAGAAGGGATACATAAGTAGTAATAAGCAAAATAGAAAAGGATGGTGAGAAAGAATATATATAATTAGAATTTATGGAGACATATGGGGAAGAGATAGAAATAGATTATGAGAAAGGAATCATTTAAAAGGACATCTTCGAAATTTTAATCATCTAGAAATACAGAAGACTGTGGCTTGGAGAAATAGGTGATATATGTAGAATTGAACAACAATAAAGAGAAGTACCTCATGAATTTACATAGCTAGTTTGATAAACATATTTAGAATTTAGATAAGGATACTAAGTTGGATGAATTAGTAAAGTAGATATTGAATGAATAAATAGGGATTTAAATAATAATTCCAATATTGATACTACTAATATGTTATCGAATATCTCTTTATATATATGTATATATTCCAAAGTAATCATTGTAAATGGGAACCAACTAGAAATAGTAATATGTATATGTATAGATAGGATATATAGATATACTATATGTGATCATGCAATAATGATGATTACAACAATTATTGAATCTTATAAGTAATTATGATGCTTTAATATAAGTATGGAGAATAGATTCCAATTTATTTGATTCAGACTAACAATATCTTCCAAGTGTTAAGAAGAGATGGATCAAACATTAGAAAATAAAATACGAACTATAGGTTTTCACACCCCACTAGTACTTAAGGAAATTACAATATATATTATTCTATTGAAACACATGATAAGAAAGGAAGGCATAGCGATTGATAAAGGACAAGGGAGTTCTGCAAATTGGTGGTTGTGAGGATCAGGAAGAGCTTTATAAAATTGAACCCAACTAAGTGTAATTATAAATACCTACATAAATTGATTCTCCCTTTATTGGGTGATCCCACAAAGCTGGTTTACAATTTTTGAAAGGAACTGATTTTTTCTGAAATTACATATTTTTAGAAAATATAATGATTTAAGCCTTAAAAAGTTCTATTTTAAGGATTTCAATTGAAGAGGGTTTGATCAAACCACCTTAGATCAAACCCCCTTGGATATAACTTGGCTATTTTTAAACCATACCTATAAATGAGTCTCCTTTACACCTATCAAACTGTTGATAAAAAAACACTTTATATTTACCTTTTGGGGGATCAAATGAATTCATTTAAATTTTATTCCAAATGATTATGGCATTCCTCATAACAATCTATCCAATGAATATAATTTTGATATGTTTTGGTTTTATTATGCATATGTTTTTTTAGTTTTATTAAACATAGGTTTTTAACCAAAAATCAAGCTCTTTGTTCTGCACATGTGGAAAAATAGCAGATTATCAAAATAAAATTTTGAAAAATATGTTCGGTCTAGGTATTGATGTCCTTGATCCATTAAATTTTTTTTTTTTGAATTTTAATACATACAAAAAAAGTGATGTTGTATACAGTCTTCCTATGTCTGAATTGTAATTGGTTTGACTTCAAAACTTGATTAAGGCAAAAAAATCAATAAAACACTATAAAACCAAATGAAAGTGCTACATATCATAAGTAAAAATCTAAATTCAAAAAAAAAGAATTTTATTCTTCATACAAAAAAATTTATGTTGTATACGGTGAGCGTCACTCCTTAAAAATGTTGTTTTAAAAAAAAACTAGTTTTCAAAGGAGATGGAAAAATAAGTGCAATCTGATTCCAAAAAATATAAAAAAAAATATATTTAGAATCTATAGACAAAATTTCACAAATCACTAGTTTTCATCATCTTCAAATTCCTCATGGTTTAGCCACTATAAGAGCCCGAAAGTGAAGATTTAGTTAAAAAAATTTAGTTTGGTGTCTAGTTTGCCCAAAAATTGTAAACCAGTATTGTGGGATCACCCTATTGCTAAATGTGAAATGGCGTATGTATTATTGATATCTATATGGACTATTTCAATATGTGAGATTAAAATATGGACTGAGTTTTGATAATCCGATTGTAGTAATAAGGGAGTTGAGGGCCTACAAGGGGGGGAAATAGAGTTGGGTTCATCTTCTAAGTACACCACCCCATGGTGAATGGTTGAGGCCTGCCACATGTGGGTGAAGGGGGCTTGTAAGGATGCCCTTGGGCTTAGAAGGGGTGATTTTTAGGACACCCTGTTGTAGTTGCAACATCAACCTCCCAACATGATGATTGATTGAGCAATAATGGTTCTAATGAGGGGAATGGTGATAAGATGCTTCAGTAGACACACCACCCCATATGGATGGCAAGGGGCCACATGGGGCCAAGAGGGGTGTAATACTCTTGGGCCTATGGTAGAGGGTTTCTTGGGCACCCTATCAGACAATTTTGTTCTTGGAAGAGTGAATTAGAAACCTAAAAGATTCCAATATATTTATGATATGATATTTGTTTTTGTTATATATTTACTAACCTATTTACAGGTCTTAAACAAGTAGTTGTATCACTAATCTTAATTTCCTTATTTTCTTTGCATATTCAAATGATAGCATTATATAATATTATCTTGTAAATATTTTCTAATTCTATCTTTCAAGGACCTAATCAAGTTATAAATATTCCCTAAACCAAATTGATTATTTGAAATTGATGAATTAGGGAAGATTTAGGGGTTTTCCAAATTTGGGGACATTACAGGTAAAAATGGAAAATATTAGTTATAAAAGGATTATATTAGTTCCCTACAAGTAGGTATTCCAATATTTCATGAAAAATGGGATGAAGAAGCATAATCAAGTCTTTGTTATTGAATCACTATTTGTGAAGAATTCTTTGTAGAAGGTCATTGTATAGGATAACCTTATTGAATTCCCCCAAGTACCTAGTTTTTACCAAAACTACTTCCATATTCCATTTTAATGTGATGGATTTCACACAACATGTATGTTAGGTGAAAGAATTACCTAAGGTATCTATTAAAGTTTCTCTATTACCTAAAAAAATAGGATGATACATTAGAGACATATGACTTTGAAATTAGTGTAACTATGATTGGTGGAGTATTCCCTTGGGACAGTTTGTCAATGTTTGATGGTGCGAACTAAGTTTTACCTACAATAGGATTACGGCTTCTAAATGACTCTTCTATATAATTTAAAAATGTTCTAGCAAATCATCATAATAGTTTGTGTTGTGTGGTATTGTATAAATCCAAAATAATTATAAGGATCTTCATTTTTTTAGGTAAAGAACACTACTATTTCTCACAAGAATAGAAAAATATTGCTTGTTTAGGTGACTCGCGAGTTTCTTAAAATAAATAATGATGGGGAAAACTTAATTTCTAGCTATTAATTTTTTATTAACCTTCTTCCAAAATTATATACTCTATAGTTAGGGTATCTTATCTTATTGTGTTAATTTTCTATTTAAAGCTTTTGGTTTCCTAATATGTTCTAAGTTTGGTTTGACTAAGGATCATTAAGAATGATATTATATCATCTCTTATTTTGATTTATTATGTTGATATTTTGTTATAGGATTTTAATTATTATTTTAGAGATAAGTTCTACATCTTATTTGTAAATATTTTGATATTATAATATAAATATAGATGATATCCTTACCTTTCCATCTATCCAAAAAGTAATAAAATCAATTGTATTCTAGCTAAAAATATAATAATTAAAATTTAAAATGAAATTATTAACATATATACATATATACATACACATACACACACAAACACACACACACACATAAACATAAATTTTAAATCATTGTTACTATAGATAAATATGGATATTTTTCCTACTTTATATTATATTATAATATATAAATAAAACATAAAAATTCACCTATAATAATTGATTAACAATCAATATTATAATAGAATATATTCATGAAGTCCCAAAAACATATGAAAATGTGGGGAGATCTAACTATAACCATAATAATATTTCAAACTCCCTAAAAACAACATAAAGTAGTGTAGTGTAGGAAAATGTATCTCTACATTTTCACACTTGTTTGGGCCCTTGTGAACTAAATGGACTCAATTATGACTTATTTAGGGTGTTGTAAAGTGTTTTATTACACTTTCACACTAATCTATGGTTTTATTATTTAATTGGGATTATTTATGCCTTATTTGGCCTGATTTTGCATCCACATGCCTTAATTAATGCATCTTTCCACGGATAATCCTGACATGTATCAAGTGACCAATTAGAAATTAATGATTTTTTATTGTATGACACATATTTAGTGAGCTGGGACTCATATGCCCTCTTGGGCATATGGGTTCCACCTAGGTTTCATAGCCTAGATCTAAATTTGACATTAAACTAAGCCTTTCTTGAAAAATGTGTTCCAAGCTTAGCCTAATCGGACTCATACGCCCCATTTGGCATATGAGTCCTACTGAGCCTAGACCTAAATTAAATTCAAATTCTTGGTGGGATTATATTCTCATAGATCTGATGTCATCTTGTAGTGTTGTAATTTCAAAAAAAATGGCATAAATTAGTATAAATACAAGGTTATTTCACTCATTTTTCACCTAGAAAGTTGATGAAGCATTCTTATAGCAAATTTCTGATCAAGAGAAATTACACAAGAGGATTCAAGAACATTCAAAACTGATTATCAAGCATCATGTCAAATTCATCATGCATTATGTTTGTTTTGAGCTAACATTTGTGATGTAGGGTTTTGTGATTCAAGCAAGCATTGAAGTCTAGATCCATATCATTCAAGAAAGAGTCAAGATCTACATCCATTGTATCTATTTCATACATGTTTGCAGCATCTTATTCAAGGGTTTGCTGAGTTGCAACATGGAATAATTGTTCATTCATCATTCCTCCTTTCTATTTCATTTCATTTCAAGGTTTGATTACCAAAATAGGGTTTGACCTAGGAAAACCCCTATCCACTAACAAAACAAAATTTCCCCCTCTTTAATGTGTGATTTTAAAATATAGGTTGAAGAATTGTTTAAGAGAAATATTGGAGAAGATTTTTCAATTTGCAAAGTTGTCAAAGTTATCACCTTACTTGCAAGATCATGCAAAGTCACCTACAAGTTGCATTTTAGTGATTCAGACTCAGAGATTTGGGAGAAAGGAAGCTACAAGAATTCATTAAAGGATATCAAAGTTTTGGAGCAACCCTAATACTGGGACTAAGTTGCCACTTGTGGCGTATGAGTCCTAGTATACCCAAGTCAAACATTTCTAGTAGATCTTGACTCTGTAGTTCTAGATTCCAAATTCTATCAAAAACCCTAATCTGGGACTAAATTGCCTAGCTTGGTGTATGAGTCCTAGTGTGCATTAAAGTCAACATTTTTAAGAGCTTAGGACTTCATTCAAGCTTCTTCAGTTTCAAGGTGCACCTCTATACCTTCTTAGTCTTTTATTTTACATTTCAACTTCATAATTTAGGTCATATAGTTAGGTTTTACATATTCTTTACATTCTTAGTATTTCCAAGGCTTAGCTTGATGGTGAACCCCTCTTTTATCATTAATCACACCCTAGGACAACATTTAGTAGATCTCTTTCCTTTATTCCATCCTTGGATTGAGATCTCTAGGGTTTGCTTGAGTGAAACTAAGTGAAATAGGTCCTATATCCTTTGTTCCATCTCCCAAAAGGTGGAACCCTATTTCTGAGGTTTCAAGTAGAAATTCAATGAAGTTTAATCTTTGATATTATAGAATAAAAAATTTGCATTTATTAGTTTCATAATTCTTGTGAACTTGCTACATGTCACCCACCTCTTTTCTTAACATAAAATAGCTACAATCAACCTAGTCTAAGTTAAGGTAATGAATGTGGGATTAAAACAAAAAATAAAAGAGTAGGCACTGTAGACTGCAAATGATCTTTCAAAATTCCTATGTTTATCATTCTTGATTTCTACCTCAAATTTCTCAATTCAATCCATTTGTTTCTAAAAATCCTGATAATATTTAATGATTGACGAGACAGTGTGGGAAACAACAACAGTTAAAAGGAGTGGGAACCAAATCATTCAAAATGGTGGGGATGACAAATGAAAAATGGAAACGGGAAATATTATGGAATTAGAAAGGATGGGAGTTAATGGGGCCCACATGGCCTGACCACCTAAGCTCTCAACACTTAGCATGTTTTATTTAAGTTGGGATGAAGACAACCAATAAGATGAAGCAACTCTTGAATAATTAGCCACAAGTCATATAAGATAAAAGATACATGGTGATCCTACTATGAATATATAATCTTTGAATAATCTTAAATTTTTTTTAATCACCATCTACATGGTGATCCAATTGTGAATTTATACACTTGATTAATCTCATATTTTTTATCTAAAATAAAATAGGCGTTGGCTTGATCTTGCTTCCATAAATATAATTAAAACAAAATAATAGTAGGGGCGAATAGAGAGTAGAAAAATAAAATAGAGAAAAGTATAAAGATGAAAGAACTCACATAGATTTCATATAAATTTTCAACAACAATTAAAAATATATAGATACACAATAACTCAACTACTTCCTACAAACAAGCTAACCAGTTTGACAACTAATTATAATGGATTGAAAACACACTATAACATGAATGACAACTAACTGGAACTAGTGAAAAACAACTGGACTTAACCAAACATAATGGATACCTAAACATTACTTGATGACACATGCACACGATATGTGTAGTTCATTATTCATTTATGTTGGAGCATTAATTCCAACACCCCCTCTTAATCCTACAACACTAAACTGATTGACTACAAAACAATAGGAAATAGATTATGCAAAAGTTGTTCTCTGAAAAAAATTCTTAGACCAATAAGAATTATTCAAGTTGCTCCCAAGTATAGTCACCTAGCTATCATCCAAGTTCCCAACATCATTGGACACCATTTTCACATGAAGTGTATCATCACCCTCATAAAGTTATGATATTGAACTTCCAATGTTTGGCTCCCCCTCTGAACTATTGGAGACCAATACTCACATGCATGTCTCGTAACCCCAATGAGGTATAGTTCTTGATCCACAAGCACCTCGGACTATTGAGCATCTATATATCCTCTACTACATCCTTCAATTTATTCAAAGTGTTGACCTCTTCAAAATAAAACAACTAGCTCATCTTCAATGAAATCATCATCACTACCAACATTTGGTGGTTCTTCATGAACAACTATATTTACTGATTCTTTAATTTTCCCTTTGAGAAGATCATTAGCAAAAAATTTGCAGTTAATTGTTGTATGACCAATTTCTTACAATAGTAACATTCAATCTCACTTTTACATGGTATTGTCTTTCCCATTCTTTTCTTTGAGTATAATGCAAGATCTGGTTGAGTGTCTCCTCTATAATCTCCTATTGTTCCTATCTTTTATTCAACTAAGAGTGTTGATATCATATAATCTAAAGTCTATGCAGGTATATGACTCACAATAAAGACAACATTGATATATTTTGAAGACAAACTAATTAACAAAATAGCTTTAGAATCCTCTTTATCTACCACAACACCAATTTTTTCTAGTTTTTTAATGAGATATTTGAGATTTTTTATGTGGTTAGACATAGTAATATCATCAGACATATTGAATCTAAATAATTTCAACTTCAAAGAGAAATTTGCATTTGTTGATTTTTCTCCAAACAACTTATTTAATTCATCCCGCATTTCCTTCAATGATTTTCCAAATCAACATGATGTAATTATGAATCTGAAAGAGAAAGACCAATAATGGACTTGGATTTTTCATCTCTACTTTCTCAATCAATCTTCTTTTTAACATTTTTAGGTACTACTTTTGTACCATTCACTATACTCCATAGTTTTTTTTTCATCAATTGCATTCGTATTTTCACCTTCCATGTGTGAAAATTATGACCATTAAATTTTTCTAGAGGCGTTTCAATTTTTAGATACTTCTGTGAAGAAAACAAAATAAAATACCTTTGTGAATGTTTCATAGCAGAAGGATTCTAAACAATAGTAGATTTACACCTTCACACTAGTAGTAGCTTCTTCTTGAAATATATGTTGTTAGTCTTACAACCCTCCATACATAATCTATTGTTGGCTATGTGCTCTATTTTTGAACTTTTATCCTTCTTTGAAAACTGTTGGAGGCTACCTCAACTAACACTCCTTCCATTTGGTTGCATGCACCTCACAATAGCACCATTTTCTACATAAACAACATAGCACTATGGAGTTGACTAACATTTGGGAAAGCATATTTCTACATACCAATTCAAGGATGAAACATTTTATGTGGATCTAGTACCAAATTAAAATAAAATAATAGTAGGAGTGAATAGAGATCAGAGTAGAAAAATAAAGAAAATTATAAAAACCAAAGAACTCACATGGATTTCATATAACTTTTCAACAACAGTTAGAAATATATAGATACACAATAACTCAACTACATATTACAAACAAGTTAACTAGTCTAATAACTGATTATAATGGATTGACAACAAATTATAACATGAATGATAGCTAACTGGAACTAGTGACAACAAACTAGACTTAACTAAACATAATGGACACTAAAACATTACTTGATGACACATGCACAACATATGTGAAGCTCATTATTCATTTACGTTGGAGCATTAATTCCAAAAAATATTTGGAAGCAAGATCGAGCCAATGTCTATTTTATTTGAGATAAAAATGAATTATAAAAAGAAATATGAAATTAATCAAGTTTATAAATTCACAATCAGATCACCATGTAGATGGTGATTAAAAAAAACTTAAGATTAATCAAAGATTATATATTCATAGTTGGATCACCATGTATCTTTTAGCTTATATGACTTGTGGCTGATCAGTCAAGAGTTGCTTCATCTTATTAGTTTTCTTCTTAGCTTGTGGTGTGTGAAATGATCCTTGGCTTTTGTTAAGGAAGATTTTGTACTAGTTGGTAGAAACCTTCAGAAGTCATTTTTATATGGTGTAATCAACATGATAAAGGCCAAAGCTTTGAGTGTAGACATAGATCCACTCAAAATTGTCAAGAATGGACCACACGTAGTATCCCCTCACATCTACTCCTCCTCTGAAAAAACAACACCAACACCCTCAATTTGAGCCAAAAAATAATGGAAAAGTATTTGATTTGAGAAAAAAATGTATAGGCATAAAATTATAATATAGTATGGAAGCTTCCAAATATGTTAAGTAACTTTTCATATACTCTACTCTTCGAACATCATTTAGAGAATCTGCCAGTGGAGCCGAAAAATTCATTTCGTTCAGCATAACCTATGTGCACTTTCATGTATTAGAACAATTTTTTCATAAATTTTATCTTTTAAATAGAACAAGTGGTTCATCTGGAATCACTCTTTCTTTTCCAAAATAACCCATCTGGTGTGGTTTAAGATAAACTATTTTTTTATTTAAACCGAATCTTGAATGACCGATGTGTAATGAACAAATAATTATTTACATAAAAGACCCATCAAGCAGATCCATTCACTCACCATTTTCTATGATTATTATAACTTGGTTATTATATCTTTGTTTCATGTACATGGCAATCCTTTCCATACCATAATATGGCACATCATAGTTCCCATCCATTCCCTTCTGCAATACCATTGAAATAGAAAATCACTTTCTATTAATTGGGTATTAAGCAAGAAAAGGAATTTCTCATAGATTAAAAGTTAAAAGCTAGACATACCAGCTCGCTAATAGGTATTACATTTCTCCCACTTGCAATAGAAGCTGTATTTATCAAAAAGTTTCCTCCAATGAAAGTTTTGGTTTGGAGATAAGTTGTATACCTTACCAGTTATATAGGCCAAATCATTCGATTCACTACTTGTTTTTAAACAAGGTGAGAGGAGGCAGTCCCTGACGTACAATGTGGAGTAATGGTTAATGCCGATAAAATCATAAGACCCTCTCACTTTCTCTTGCATTTTCTTGGAAAATGTAGGTAGACTCCACCCTAACATTTTGCACATTTCAAGAGGATAAGCCCCATAGACAATGGGGTCTAGAAACCTATTGAATCATGTGCACAAATGGTAACTTAATTGTATAATTGCAAAATGCAAATTCTAATGTGGAAATGAATGAAAGATTGTGAAATAATGTTTTTTTTTTTTTTTTTCTGGAGTTACTAAATATTTATTTCTCTGTGATTGGAATTCAATTTTTGGATTTTGATTGTGTAATATTTTTTAACATCAATTTTTAGGATTATCCCTAATCAATTATCAGGATGCAAATTAGTTAGAGAAAAATCCCATTAAAATCAATTCTATATTTTTCTTAAGCTCAATCTCATTCCTGTGATAGATTATAAAATATGATCTGAAATGTTGATGTCAAAAAATATTATATAATAAAATTCAGAAATATATGCACACTGATATCATGAAGTGTGGAAGATTCATGTTGTTATCTGATTCTATGTAGTCAATAAGTATTAAATACCAGGTTATTTCCAATTCCAACACTCTGTGCAGTGCAACTCTATCATCTATTATACTCCTCATAGGCTTGTACTCTAAAATTTTGGTGACAAATGCTTATTCTTAAGCTATAAATTGTATAAAAATATCAGATCTTCTTGCTCCACTCAAACATCAAATGATTTGATAGTGTAATGTCCCCGATTTATCCCTACACTCTACAATTGGATTTAACCTATTTCTAGAAACTCATAGGCTAAGCAGAATGGGAACACTTACTATTTATATTAAGTCATGATACTGCATAGTTGACATACATATGTGGTTTTGGCAAACTTACTATTTATAGCAATATGCTATTTTTGGTAAGTATATTTATAGCAGTATCACTCTAGCAGCAACTCATTCTTTTGCAGTTCAGTGTGGCCGATCAATTTGGCTTTCTGTTGAGTTGAAGTGAATTTACTATTTTTGGCAGTGGCTATTTTTAGTAAGTCTAATTTTGGTAGTATCATCATCTGTAGTTCAGCTCAGGTCATCATACTATTTGTGGTAATCCATCAGTTTTAGTATTGGCTTTGGTTTTGGTTATCTCCTTGGACTAAGTATTATACTTAGTTAATTTCATTTTTTTAAGTTGTACTCCCATGCCTAGGAGTGATAAATTCATGTTGTTTTAAAGAGGGGAGATTAAGGGGTCATGTTGAGCATTTAATGATTTATTAAAATGTTTTATTGTTGCAAATAGAAATGGATGCAAAAAGGGAAGGGAAATAATGTTTATTATTTCACAATAAAGTGAATGGTTGAAGGTGACGTCCCTTGGGAAGTTGAAGTGATTCAAATTCTTGGAATTCAAAGTGTTTCATTTTCCCATTGAAACTTATATATTGTTGCATTGTGGAGAGCTGATTATGTTATGTTTTGGAAAGCAAAGTTATGTTGCTGGTTTGAAATCCAGAATCCGGCTAACGGAAAGCTTAGCAGTTCTATTCCACTCTTCGGGCCTGAAACTATGGTTCCCTAGATGATGGATTGAGAGTGTGATTCATCTAGAAGTACATATTGAGCATTACTGTGGAGTTTTGGTGAGATATTTCTAGTTTTCAAGTTGCTAGTTATTGTTTGGTTGAAGGAGATTTTTATATATAGCTTTTTGTATGAATTTAATTTTCTTCTGGGCATTGAAGCAATCCATTTCTATGCTTGGGGTGACCCTTCCTACCATTTTCCATATTTTAGTTTGGAGCCTTTGATTTTATATGTCAAAATTGCCCCTCAAGGAGGGTCATACGTTTCAGCTTGCATTGGGAATTGTGCCATAAATAATAGTGGGTTTTTTGAGGTTGTTTCTTCATCTTAGCAGGGGCGCCTATCTTCTAGTTGATCAATGCACTTGGAATCATGCAATTCGGAGGTAATCCGGTTGAGTTGTGAGCATTTGATAATTTTTTGTAGTTGCTAATTTGACATTTCCAAAATTACATTTTGTTGAAACAGAATTAAATCATTTACTGTTTCCATCTTTCTTCTTCTTTTCTCATTATTTTATGACATGGAAACATTGTATAATGTGGTGCTTTGAAAAAAATGGTGAAAACAATGTAATTTGCAGCTTTCTCATTTGTACAAACTGTTAACAGTAGTACTGTTTCAATTTTTAGCTTTGCTGCAATTTTTAATTAGCTTCACATTAAGCACCCTTGGATGGTTTACTGCCAGTGTGGATAATCTGATTTGTAATCTTTTTCATGCCCACTTTCAAGTGGTGAATCCCCACTCTTTAGTGGATGCCTGCCGCAACAGAAGAAGTATTAATTTTGTAATCTTTTCCTGCCACTATTTGGTGGTAGCATGAAAAGTTCTTTGGCTGGTTATCTACCTTGTTTCATTTCAATTCAGCAGTAGTACTCCACCATATGTTAGCACCTCACCTGCCAAAGGATCTTGAGTGCACATTCTTGGTGTCGAGTTTGATATCTCTCTTTCAGTGTAATCTCGTACTCTTTGATTCAGTAGATCCTAGGGATCCTCTGACCATATGTCCGCCCCTCCTCCTTAAGTGTTTTTAGGGCACATTCTTGGTTAGAGTTCTTTCATGCGTGTTTTGGGTTATGCTAACCTTAACGGGTGATTGATTCTATTGTAAGTGTTTACTGAAAAAATAGAAAAAATTGAGAGAGTATATTTCAGATACTTAAACAAGATATTAATTTAAGAATAGTAGATTTGCCTCTTATAGATTGACCGTCTTTAAAGAAAATTTAACCTGTAACCTAAATTTAACTTGTAACTTGTAACTTGATATTTTGTTATGTAGATATCTACAACTACTACATGTGATAATATAATATTGTGAGCATCTAGATAGGGTTTGTTAGCAGGCAGGGGTGCAGCAATGCACAGTCACAATTGTGATAGGATGATGACTAGAAAAGACAACAAAAAAGACAACAAAAAATGCACAAAGACAACAAAATATCCAATTGCAGAAAATGTAGATTTATATTATATTTTCCTTTGCTTTCAAAAATTACAAAAAGATATAGAGTACTAGCTATTTTTTACAATGCAAAATGCATTACATTCACCTTGGAATACTATCAAATACCTAGAACTATTCAAACACCTAAACTAATGCTTACTGTAGTGTTGTAGTTGCTTCTTTTTTTTTGTCTAATAAAAATTCCATTTTACACTGTGTTGTTTTCTCCTTGACTTGTATTGAATATTCTTTTGTTGTTGTAGGGTCTTCCAATCCCAAAACTCAACTCTACATTCTAACCATAACATTATTTCCTTTTGTTTGTATATGAAAGCCCAAAAATGAGCACTACAATTCAAATTTTCAAAATTACCTAACTCATTTAATGTTAGCAGGAAAGATAGGAAACAAGTTTATGTTGGGGTTAGGTTTGTAAAGTCTCACTGAAAATTAAAATAATTCCAACACTCCCCACTAATATGAAGTCGGGTATCAATCTACAGTTTCCTTTTGGAGTTGATCTTTGAAGCTGTCCACAATGCCAAGCCTGTCTCTTAGGCATTCAAAACTTTCTCTTGGCAATGATTTGGTGAAGATTCCAATAAGTTGTTGCTCAGATCTATAATATTGTAATTCAATCTCACCATGTTCTACCAAATCCCTTATGAAGTGATAACAAATCTTAATGTGCTTGCTTCATCTATGTAAGATTGGATTCTTTTCTGAAGCTCTTGAGGACAATGTCACAATGTATGACTATGCTTTCTTCTTGATGTTCCTTCAAATCTATAAGTATCCTTCTCAACCAAATAGTTTGACATGCTACTACATTTGCTTCAATATACTCAACTTTTGTTGTGCTGAGAGAGACAATGTGTTTTTTCTTCGATGCCCATGATATTGTACCTGATCCTGTATGGAACACATATCCTAATGTTATCTTCCTATCATCTACATTACCTACCCAATCACTATATGTGAAACCAACCAACTTAAACTCATTTGATGCAGTTTATAAAATTCTATAATTTGATTTTCCATTCACATACCTCAAGATCCTCTTTCCTACTTGCCAATGTGTGTCCTTAGGTTTCTCCATGAACCTAGAAATCAAACTTACCAGATACATTAAATCAGGCCTAGTTGATGTCAAGTGCATCATAACTTCCAACCATGCTCTTGTAGAGAGTTGGGCTCACATCATTGCTATTGTCCTCTTTGCACAGTTTTAGACCTTTTGTTGTTAATTTTGGTGTAGGTTTGTTATTCTACATTTTGAACCTTCTTAAAATATATTTGACGTAGTTAGTTTGCAAAATGAATATGCCATGCTCTATCTATTGCACTTCAATACCAAGAAAATACCTCAAAAAACCTAAATCTATCATCTCAAACTCATTTTCATCACCTCTTCAAAATCAGAAATCAAGTTATCACTATTTCCAGTAACAATTAGATCATCTACATATAATACAATAATTAAAATATTACTTTGTGTTGCTTTAATGTAGAGTGTGGGATCATTGCTACTTTTTCTAAGGCCATTTCTCATCAAATAGTAGTCTATTATGTTGTACCATGCTCGAGGTGCTTGTTTAAGCCCATAAAGAGATTTTAAAAATCTATAGAATTTTTCCTCTTGCCTTGGGACTTCATAACTAGGTGGTTATTCTACATACACCTCCTTTTTTAGCACTCCATTCAAGAAGGTTGACTTCACATCCATTTGAAATGCCTTCTAATAATGTTGGGGTGCAATTTCTATGACTGCACGAACTTTTTCCATCCTTGCAACTGGTACATATGTCTCATCATAATCTATTCTAGGTTGTTGTTTGTATCCTTTGACCATTAGCCTTGCTTTGTGTCTTTTAATTTTACCTTCAGTTGTACACTTGGTTTTATAGAACCACTTCACTCTAATCACTTGTTTACCCTTGGGTAAATTAGTTAGCTTCCATGTTCCATTCCTCTCTATAACATCCAACTCTTCATCCATGGACTTACACCATTTATCTTCTTTCACTACTTCCTCAAAGTGTGTTGGATCACTATAGGTGAATAATGCAAAATCCAAATTATCATGAAAATCAACATGCTTAGTGTTGTCATAAATCTCCCTCACACTCTTTGTATTTCGTGGCATAAATGATGTGAGTGTGGGACCCAAATTACCATTCGAGTTGCTGCTACTCTGAGATTCAAAGCTACTGTACTGCTGACTATCTGAGCTACTACATTGATGCACTCTAGAGTTTTTACTTTTTTGTCTCTATCCAGAGATGTTGTTTTGTTGAACACTAGCAGAGCTGTTGCTTTGTTGAGTACCACTAGAGTTACTTTTTTTCCAAAGCTCTATGGTATTTTCTCCCTAAATTGTTGTTTTTTGTAGCTCCTTCAAGATTGGTTTCTTCTTGAGTTTCTTCATCATCAAGGGGTATTGTGACTAAAATACCTGTGGTGTTGTCCACCGTTCCATCCCATGCTTCATTCTCAATAAACACAATGTCCTTGCTGATCACTACCTTCTTAGTGATGGGATTGTACAACTTGTAGTCTTTTGACTCTTCACTATAGCGTATGAAGATGCATTTTTCACCCTTACCATCAAATTTTTTCCTCTTCTCTTTTGGAACGAATGCATATACAACACACCCAAAAATTCTTAGATTCTCAACACTAAATTTTTTTTTACTCCATGCCTCTTGTAGAATCCTATCATGGACAACCTTTGTAGGACACCTATTCAATATGTAAACAATTTTTTCTATAGTTTCACCCCAAAATATGTGTGACAACCCTTTTTCTTTCAACATACTTGCTCCCATGTCTTGAATGGTTATGGTTTTCCTTTAAGTTACAACCCTTATGAATGTCCTCACTCCTACAAAAATTCAAACATTATTTGGATATGTACTCTCCCCTCTATCGGTTCTAAGGGCTTTAATATAGTGTCCACTCTCCTTTTCAACTAAGGCCTTAAACCATTTGAATTTCTCAAAGGATTCCGATTTATTTTTCAAGAAATAAACCCATATTTTTCTATTGTAAGCATCCATAAATGTCATGAAATAGGTATTTCTAGCTAAGGTGGTGGTTTTCATGGGTCCACACAAATTTGAGTGCACTAATTCTATTGGTGTTTTTTCTCTTCTAGAATACCCTGATTGTAAAGGTTGCTTATGTTGCTTTCCTAAAATGTAAGCCTCACATTTTCCATTGGGTTCTATAATGGATGGTAACCCTCTAACCATTATTTTCCTAAACAATAAACTTAAAATAGGAAATCTTAAATTCCCATACCTTAAATGCCAAAGTTTGGATGGGTCTTTGATGACTGTTCTAAAAGCAGACTGATATTTAACTGTCAATTGTTGTTCTTTTGTTTTCAACGGTGGAGAACATTACTAATGTTGTCCTTCTACTATGAACATGGTAGACACTATGTCCATCCTTAGAGGAAACATTATATTTCCTATCATTTTGATTCTTGCCATCACTTTCTTCCTGCCTCCTTTCTCAAATATCTTTCACTCTCCATTCTCCATCAAGATTTTATAACCATTTTAGACCATTTTTCCAATGCTTAGTAGGTTATACTTTATGCCAGGGGTGTAAAAGACATCTTGGATATTTTGCTTCTCACTATTCTTGGTTTTAATCCTTACAACACCTTTTCCCATGATAGGAACCTTCTCATTGTTTCCCATTTTGATTTCAGCTTTTGTGTTGCTATCTATGGAGGCAAAGAAGTTCTTGTTACCACTCATGTGGTTACTGCATCCACTATCTAAGTGCCAAACTTCATCAATTTTATGCTCAGAAAGGTTGCAAACAATAAAAAAAATTGACTATTTCTCATTTTCAGCCTTGTTCTCATTTGCTACATTTGCATTTTGACTCCCATGGTCACACTATTTCTTCCTACACTCACTAGAATAATGACCATACTTGTGACAATAATAACATTGCACATTGCTCTTGTTATACCTCTGATTTGAACTGTTCTTCTTCTTCTTGTCATGGTATACTAATTGTGAGCTACTTTTCTCCTCTTGGCTATTAGAAACTCCTCTTCCAAAATTGCTTCTTCCTCTACCTCTTTGACCTTTCTCTTTTCCATTTCTTCCTCTCCCCCAACCTCTTCCATTAGTGTGAGATTTGAAAGCTTGCTCTATGGAAGGAGTAGAGCTATTCAACCACTACTCATGGGTTTGTAAAGAATCCATCAACTCCTCTACAATCATTTTAGACAAATCATTTTCCTCTTCAATGGTAATGACTATAGGATTAAACCTAGTAGGAAAACTTCTTAGGATTTTCTCAATAAGAATTTTCTCTTCCACTATTTCCCCATTGATTCTCAACTGATTTATCAAGGTTGACACCTTAGTGTGGAAGTCTAAAGTAGACTCACTATCTCTCATTTACAAAGTCTCAAAATATCTTCTTAGCAGTTGTAGCTTCACCAATCTGAATTTATTAGTCCCCTTATAACTATTTTTCAATATTTCCCAAGATTGTTTTGAGTATTTTGTTGTTGTAATACGTGGGAAAATAGACTCTATCGAGGCTATCTCAATCAAACTAAGGGGTTTTGTATATTTCATCCTATTTTCTTTCAACTGATTCTTTTGAGGATTTGAAAGGGTTGTATAGGTTGTTGGGTTTGTGCTATTAGGAACCCATTAGTGACCAACTCCCATAGGTCATTTGTAACCAATATAGTCTTCATCTTCTTAGCCCAAATGTCATAGTTCTTCCCATCAATTTTTTTTGGTTGTTGCCAACCTTTGCTTTCACCACTTGCTATTCTTCTTAGATTTGAGAAGACTAATCAATGCCTAGATAACCTAGAGCTTTTCTAAATAAACCCACAAAATCCAAAATACCCAGAAAACCAAGGCTTTGATATCATTTGTTGGTAGGCATGGATGCAATAATGCATAGTCACAACTATGCAAATATGATGAGAAAAAAATAAAATATAAAATGCACAAAGACAATAGAATATCCAAATGCTTTCCAAAATTATGAAAAACTACAAAGTACTAGCTCTGTTTTACAATGCAAAATGCATTACATTCACCCTAGACTAGTGTCCAATACCTAGAACTATTCAAACACCTAAACTAATTCTTACTGCAGTATTGTAGCTACTTATTGTTTGTTTGTTGTGTTTGATAAACATCCCATTATGCACTATATTATTGTCTCCTTGTCTTCTACTAAATATTATTCTACTACTTTAGGTTTTTCCAATCCCAAAACTTAACTCTTCATTCTAACTATAATATTATTTCCCTTTTTTATATATGCAAGCCCAAAAAGGAGCGTTACAATTCAAAAATTCAAAATTACCTAACTCATTTAATGTTGGCAGGAAAGACATGCAACAAGTTTACATTGGGGGAATGTGTGTAAAGTCTTACTAAAGATTAAAATAATTCCAACAGGGTTCTATTTCTGAATTTCCCTCACTACAATTCCCAAATGACTAAGAACATTCAGTTGGTGGATAAGATCTAGTTAGATAACCTTTGAAAAAATACATTTAGCTTATTAAATGTCATCCATTATTTCACTCTGTTGCCAAAATTTGTAAAGAAAAACACTTGGAAGTCCTTTCTTCATAGCTCCTAGTTTTTAATATTAGGACTAACAAAATAAGCTCTTATCAAAAATTAAGACATGGATAGGTTTTCAATGTAAATGTTATTGGGTCTTAACCAACCACAAGATTCATCCTCTAAGGGTAGTGGAAAATCATAATGATTCAATGTCATCAATGGTTCTATTCCTACACCAATCACAAATATAATGAAATAGTGGTGAAGGGTATTATTTTAATTGGTAATTTTAGTCACAACTCATGCATAGCTTTGGAGGGCAGTGCATTTATAAGATTACTGTACAACTTTATTCCCACCTCATTGATAGCTCCTCTTCTAGCTTCATCAAGAACAAAATACAAAAATTAATGCTTAAACAAACCATCTGTGACACTTTTTTAAAGGGAGGTTTTAAAGCACAATTAGATCTTTAACTAGACAATCAATATATTGATTGTTTAGTTTTCAAGATAAGATTATGGTATATACCTAGAATAATTTGAGACCATGATATAAACAAGTGATAATAATCCACTCCAATAGAATACACCAAATCAATATCCCCCTAGATTACATCATCATCTTCATTAAGATTAATTAAATCAATTATTTAAGAATCAATAATTTACAAGAAATTTTTTTTCTAAACAAATAAATATTTTTGGTATTCAATCACCACTCCATAATATTACTTCTTTATTCTAATAATAAATCAAAAAAAAAAATCAAAAATATTATGAAAACAAAGATTTTTCCAAAAATCCTTAAAAATTTATATTATTGATTATTCAGAAACATCAACAACCCAATTATGTACAAATACTAGGTAATGATGGTAGTGGTCATCAACTACATGCCCATTGCTTCAGTCAAGAATATTTCTATATCATTAATCATAGTCATGGAGAAGTATAAAAGGAGAAATCATCTGTAGAAATGATTAAGATATCTCTTAACCACATCAACCAAATCCACGTCAGCAATTCACCATCGTAAAATTCATCACCAAAAATTCACCGTAGGAAAATTCACCACCATGACAAATTCACCTTGTGGTGAATTTTCCATGAGGTGAATTTTTCATGGCAGTGAATTGTTGGTGGTGAATTGTCTAATGATAATATGCTAGTAGTGAATTTTCCTAGATCCCTCTGAACAAACCTCGGTGATTGTGTGTAAAAGAATCTGAATTACTAAAACCCTTACCTGTTTAATGGGAAAATATGGTTCACCAAATGAATCAACAAGATGATGAACCACTAAGTTTTTCCACACAAAACACACAATTATAAGAGCCAAAATATGAAAATAACAATAAAAAACTAACCCTAACTATTATAGCAACAATGAGGGTAGTTTTTAGAGCTTAAAATGATGTGTACGTTTCTGTAAGAAGCTTTTTTTTAGGGCACAAAGGACTCATTCGCCTTTAGTGGCAAATGGGTCCCTATTAGGGTTTCTAAAACTAAGATTTGGGTTATTTTCCTTGATTTACGCACTCTCAGATTCTTTGTTGTCATCTCCCAAAAGCCTATAATAGATTTTGTAGCTTCAATTCTTCGTTCTTGCACTATAAAGACCAATCTTGCAACTTGACAACTTTGGCAATTTTTCTCTAAACTTCTGCACTTGATCTTCAACTTGTAAATCTAGACACACTCAAGGGAAGAAAATCTTGTTGATTGTTAGTGAATATGGGTTTTCCTAAGTAAAACTCCTTGCATTCATTAAACCAAATGGTGAAATAATGAAATCAAAGAATTAACATGAAATGATGCAAGGTTGATACCTTAGAAGTTATCTTGGAAGATAAATATACAATCTAACATGTAGTGGCCATGAAGAATGTAGATCTTAATCTCAAGTAAGATGTGAACAATGCTTACATGTATATCTTCAATGTTGCATTCACTATCTTAGCTCAACAACATGCATGAATACACTAAACCCTTGTCATGATGAAACGATCTTGAATCGTTACAATAAAATCTTGATAATCTACCTTGAAATTCCTTTGAAAATTCTCTTGTGAATTCTTGTGCTTGAAAACTTGAATTCTTAAGCCTCTTGTATACTTTCTAGGAGAAGAAATGTGAATTAACACCATATTTATACTAAATTAAGAGATTAACCCTAAAATTTAAACAATTCAAGCCAACGCCAGATCTGGAAACAAACGTTATTAAAATCCCACTAGAAGAAAATTCAAAAATGGGGTCCTGATTAAGGGAGGAAAAATTCGCAACCTAGGGCAAATGGGTCCTAACATAATTTTCCAGGACCTTTCCTTCAGGGAATGAAAGTATGTCAAAAACCCATGTAGAATATGCAAAGAAACTAGGGTCATATAAAGGGAGGACCCATTCCTTGCCTAGGGTGAATAGTTCGTAGCACCAATTTCTAGGACCTCAAATTTCCCAAATTAAATTTTATGTAATCTGAATTATGGGTTTCAGGATAGATCTTCGGGAGGTGTCACAAATAAGGATTAGATTTGAATTAAAGGGGCTCATTAACTCTAATTAACCACAATTGATTAAGGAGACCCTAGCTAAATGTGAAAGTGTGTTACAACACTTAAAGAGGGTACACATTAAGTACATTTTAAAAAGGGGCCCAAGATCAATGTAAATGTGTTACAACACATTACAACATTAAAATTAGGCATAATTAGGTTAATTCAATGATAATTATTCCCAAAACAAGTAAGGAAAAGGGATACATTTTCTATTACTATATTTTACGCCCACTTTAGTAAGAGGATGACCCCATGTAAAACTCACATTAAAGTAGACATTCAAGACACTTCAGTATGAAACAATAATAAAGATACATAATTATACCCTGTCAAAGGCCAAGAAAAATAAAGAAAAGTATCAAGCACAATGGTTTCAACATGATGTGGAATGGGGTTGTTTTCTCATAACATACACTGCTCACTCTGGGGTAGTGGAACCTCAGTCTATCCATCAAGTGAGTTGTCCCAAAATATGTGTATGCTCACTCTAGGGTAGTGGAACCCCAGTCTGTCCACTAGGTGAGTTATTCCAACAAAGTGGAAAATGAGAGAATCATATTACCCTCTCATACCATATCAAATTTATCCTTCAAATGACTTCGATAAGGCACCACAATGTAATGCTCTTTGTAAATCATTTTCTAATGTCATGTATGTAAGCTTTTGTTAAAGGGGATTTTTCTTTGTTCATGTAAGGTCTTCTTCTTAGGGAGCATTGTGCCTAATTTCTCCAAGAGAGGATAAGTCAAGGGTGTCAGATCATCACTCATGGGATGCCTCATTCACATCTTGCCATGAAGGGGGGTTGTACACTCTTGGAGGACATCAAACCCAATGACACTACCAAGAGGAGGACACATCAAAAGAAAAAAGTAAAATCATGCCATGAAATATGTTGAAATATGTCATCGATGTGTGCCCCCACTTTAAAGCGGTTACTACACCATTACTGTGAGAAATTTATTTAATGTAGCCAATTTTTTGCCTAAGACATGAGAGCTTTCATCAAAAAACCCTATGCAAGTCATATATTTCTGAAATAAAGTTGCCACATGAAATAGGATGGAATCATTGCCCCCACAAATACATAAGGGATCTATGGATTCAGGGTCAGTATGTATTTTCTATAATTTTCTCATAGAGCATAAAACTATCATCATTCCCCAAATACTCATAGAACTAGAGGAATGACACAAAGAGAGTGAAATAAAAGAAAATACTTTCGGGTCAACATGGAAGGGACATGAATGTCTCGACACCTTGTATCATTCCTAAAGGAGAAAAAAGAACAAATCAAAGAGATAAAAGAAAATCTTTTGGGTCAACATGCAAGAGACATAAATTTCTCAACTCCTTGTGTCATCCCCAAAAGGAAAATACAAGACAAATAAAAAATGCTTATGACATAGAGAAGAATGAAGGTACATATAGAGGAATGCGCAAAAAGAAATAAATAAATTAAAAAAAACAACACATGGGATCAGATTACACACATGCAATCACATAAAGAAAATATGAAAATGCAACAAACTAGCTAGGCACATGCGAGTCAACCTAACGAAGGTCATCCACATTCCAATCTCGGTCTGTATAAATGAAAGGTAGAAAACTAGCTAAAGGGACAAGAGAAGGTTCTGAATTAGGGGAAGGCTATCAAATTATTTCCCCCAATTAGTGCAAGGCAAGAATGAGCCCAGATAGGTGATCAAAATAAGCTCATCACATCAAAGAAAATGATTTGCAATAAGTGTAAAACATGTAATAGTGAGAATGTATGAGATCCTACAACTATTACATAGAAAGGAGTGAAATGAATGCTTTAAGGGACCATTTATATGATGTCAAGTTGTTTAAATATGTGTTGTAAACAATGAACATCATTGATGATATGTCCAAGAGTTCTATGGTATCGAAAATGTGGAAGATTTTCATCTTTAGGATATAGTTTTGGTTTTTCTCGCATGGTTGGTAATGTTATAAGTCCATGATGTAGAAGTATTTGTAGATTCCTTTCAATTGAATTTGGTGGATAAGGGAATTGAAGTTTCTTTAGTTTGTAAGGCCTTTTACACTTGCTAGATTCACAAATTTCTCTAGGTGGATATAGGGGAGGAGGACCCAAGATGGCCTTGTCTTCTTTATCATTGTAGTTGGGAGGAATTGGTTTCTCTTTAGGAAGGAGGACATTTATGTTAAGAGGGGGATCTAAGATCCTCCTATCATCATTACAAGGTAGTGGTTGCTATTTAGGAAGGAGGATGCTTATGTCAAGATGAGGGTATTAATATCCTAATCCTTTGGTATTTTCACTTGGTAATTGCTCTAGGAGTTGATGAATTTCATGTTCACTTGTTGTATCACATCCTTGTTTGCTTAAGATCATGAATCATTTTCTATATGTCTCTTCGAGGTTAATTGATGTGTTGGTTACTTTGTTAACATAGGATGGTTGGATGTTTTTTTGTTTAGAGGAGCTAGGTTCACCTATGGTAGGGAACTTAGACTTAACTTTTGTTTCATCTTCAGGGTGTAAATAACCAAATGCATCAAGTGATGGGATGGTAGGGGGTGTTGATTGCCTCATGGATGGGTAAAAGGGTGCATTATTCTCAAGATTGTTAAGGAAATCATTTATGAAGCTATTCATGCTATCATCATCTTCTCCAATGATGTCAACATCACAAGGATGACATGCATTAGGTGTTGTGTGAGCATGAGTGAGTTCAATTTCATTAGGATCGTTTCCAAAAATGCAACTTGAAACATCAAGTAAAGAGAAAAAGTATTTCCACACATTACTCAAATAGTTATCCATTTTAATAATTTCAGATCTAAACACGGTCATTTTCAGATTACACAATGTAGTAAACTGAAAATGAAATGTTTGGATGCAAATTTTGAATTTTAAAAATGAACTTAAATGAATAAATTTAAGCTGAATGCAATGAATTTAATGAAACAAAAAATCAAAAAACTGAAACAAGAAAGTAACAACAAATAGAAGCCTAAAACTAATATTTTAATTTCTAGAAAGTTTAGATCAATAGCTAACAGGGACTCATTTTCAAGTAAAGGCAAATGGGTCCTATTAGATTTTTCTAAAATGTTTCTATTGATTTGAGGATGATTTTTAATGCCCTTGCAAATGCCAAAAGGTCCAGGTTTGACTTGATCAGGGTCTCGTTTGCTAGTAAGGGAAAATTGGTCATGTTTAGGTATTTTTAAATTATTTCTGAATGATTTACAAGCTTTCAATAATGTCTTTCAATTCTAGGTTTGAGGTAGTGAGTTTCATTTTCATATTTTCTAGAAATGCAATATGCAAATGCATTGAAAAGATGAATGCAAGGACCTATTGTGCAATTTTCGTACATACTCCTCGTTGAAAGCAGGGACCCTCTTTTTCTTTCTATTCTTTCTCGTGTGTTTTCCATAAGGTTCTGACTTCATCTCCCTAAGGGATGGGTCTTTTGGTCTTGGTCTTGATTCACCCATGAGATCAATGTTCTATCTACATTCAAGAATTTTCCTTGGAATTTTGAATTGCTTCCTTGCTCTTGAAAAATGAATACACATTTGAAAAGGTTGAAAAGGGGGAAAAATCGGCTAATTTTGGAGATATTTTGGTAATTCTAAGGTACCTCAGATTACCTGAACTTTGGTCTAGTTGGATAATCTGAGCTACATCAGATTACCTGAATCCCTCTCATAGTCATTTTCCTAAACTCTTAATTGCATGATTGATATTTACCCCACAATAATGCGAGCCAAAAATGGATTATAAAATCAACATGAAGGGGCTTTTGAAGTCATTTCCCCTCCTTATCATTTGAGCATCATTCTATCCAATGCTCGATTGAAATCTCAGGTCGGATTCTTATGTTTACTCTGTATTTTTTGAGGCATTACTTTCGGCTTCTGCACATTTTCTAGTCTTGACTTCTTCCCCGCACGCGTCATTTCAAGGTAGGTTTTACTCTTTCTTGCTCATTTCTTAGCATGGTGTCTTGTCAATGGATTTTTTGACAATATTTTGGGATCCAACTCGTTTATTTTTGCTTCAAAATTTGGGGTTTCTTTCATGCTTGAATGAAGTTATTTTGAAACATTGATTGGATTGAGGAGTGAGTTCGGTAGATATGTATTTCACGTAGCTTTCATGGCTTTCTTATTACAGTCAAAGTTGACACTGTAACATCGAAGTATGCCCTACCTTTATTTTGGCTATCTTTTCAAAACCCTTGATCAAAAATAAAATTTGATCTCATCTCATAATTTTGAGAAAACTGGTTTTAACTTAGCAAATTTTTGCAACCTCGAGCAAATCTCATAAATTTTGAGGTAGCTCAAACTTTCTAAGCTCTAATATGATCGGAGAATCTGAGCCCCTCTTGGATTTTCTAAATCCTTCCCTCTTGCACTTCATCAAATTTCAAAGGTCACCCTTTGTTTGGTAATTCCGAACCTAATTGACTCGGCCAGTTTGAAGTCCCTTGAAATTCTTGAGTTTTGTGAATTTTTTCCCTCGGTGCCTGAAACAAGCTAGAATTCGAACAATCTTCATTTGGAGAACTTTTAAGGCAATCAGTGCTAATATTTGACTTTTTTTCATTATCAAACCTTTATTCATCAAAATTCCATTTGATTCAATAATAAAGCACACTCATTAGGCTCATTTCAGTAAATCCAAGCTAGCTTGGATTGACTGAACCTTAGTCTGGTCAGAAAATTTGAGCTTGCTCGGATTATCCGAACTTTCTTGGGTTTCACAAATTTCAAGTTTGATTGTTATATAGGGCATTTATGGTCATATATTTGGTTCATTTACATATCATTAGATGAAATAAAGTATTCCTCTTGCAATATCTTAATGATGATACAATTTTTACTTGGTAAAGACATTTAGTTTGCATTGATTGAACAAGGGGCATGTTATGATAATGCTTGCACGTGAGTGATTATGGATTTTCCTTACCACATGTAGGCTGAATTAAGCCTTGAAAAGGCTTCCAAGACAAAATTTTCTCTAGTACAAGAAGAGGTCTGGAGAAGAAAAGAAAGGATGAAGTATGATTTCAAAGGTATCTGGCCGAAGTCCAAGATTGCTTCTTCTTGGGACAAGATTGGAGACACAAATGTTGGCACATGGACTATAATGATTTTCATCAAAGAATGTATGGAAATACAACTACCCAACTAGCACGAGTGATCACTCACACTAGCTTGGCGTAGGAATTTGAATTACTTCCAACACAACTATGCCTGTAGTTGGTTCTAAAATGTGAGAAATACTATGACTCCAGAACAAGGATCATAATTGGGCCACAAGGAAGGGTTATGGAAAATCTCACTAAGGATTCCATTGCAGAGGTTTTTAACATTGCTTCACATCACCACCTGATTGAGGAGATAAACATCGGGGAAGAAATTAAGTTTTATCATGAAGATCCTAATAGGGCTTTGGAGATCATGAACAATTCCTAGATATTGATGCTGAAGACTCATTATTATAAATTTCCCAAGCAACTAGATAGAAATTATTTTAAGATGGAGTACCATGACATTATAACCATCTTGGGAAGGGTAATGGGAGTGGAAGAAGCTCACATATTTCAATCTTGTATGTTCTTCCCCATCAAACAAATTGTTGAAAACAAACATTATAACTAAGCTAGAATTATAAGCAACAACCTGGATGCTCAATTGAGAAGTGTCCAGGAAACTAACAAATTCACCATGACATTGTATTTGGTATACATGTTAGCAAGAAAAACAAAATACAAGGGCTTCAATTGCAAGGGAATGTTGGGAAAGGATAGGATTTGGGATGTATACCTTCAATTACAGTACAAGACATCCAACTACATAAGGGAAAATGACACTTTCTTCATTTTTATTCCAAGGTTGCTACAAAATTCCCTTCATGTTAGAATAACTATTGAGGCCATGGATTTAATTAAGCAATATGGGAAATGGTTCATCCAATTCCCAAAGTTCACATACATTTGGGTGTAGGGATCTCCCATTGTCCCGCTCAGACTACCATGATATCCAACCAAAAAACTTCTAATGCTGGAATTGACAAGGAAAATGATGACGTTTGAGGAAATTCTACAAAAATTATGAAAAAGAAGGGATTGGGAGAAAAATTTCTATTAAGGATTAGGACTCTAGAATCATGCCCCTCCATTCAAAGTGCTCAACACTCTGAGAATGAGATGACACAATTTGAGTTGTATTCTCATACCAGTAGGGGTAGGTTTGACCCCTATGGTAGGGCCATGAGGCAGGCCAAAAAAACATTCAAACATAAGAACCATTTAGAAGACTATTGGGAAAATTGCAAAGATGACTTTGAAGTTCTCAGAAGAAGGTTCTCCTAGACGCCCCTCAAATTGATAATTTTTTACAAGATAATAAAAGTGTTTGATCAAGTACAGGATGATGAGGTGGAATTGGTGCAACGACATGATTATAAACCATGCAAGAAAAAACCTTTAACATAGATAAATTGGTCAGAAGGAGAACTAACAGATCTTGATTAGATAAATGACCTAGTCAAAAGTTATTCTAGGAAATGGGTAAAGAAAAAGATTACAGAACTGGAAGTTGATGGCACTAGGTTCATGTATGATTTGATGGGAGACATGGAATCTCATTCTAAACATGGAATGAAAGATGAAAAGGATGACACCACTCATGGTGGTGAAGAGCAGAAAGGTGATAAACCGATGCCAATCAAAAGAAGAACCAAGAGCCAAGCACAAGAAAACAAAGGGGAGAAACAATCTACCAAATCCAAGAAGACTCCTCAGGTTAGCACTACTACCACAGAAGGTGAGACATGTCAACCAATGAGGAAAAGGAGATTGGTTACAGAAGGAAAAAAGACAACAAAAGCTGAAAAAGGAGATCTCGATACTGATGCGCTGTCCTCGGCTAAGGTTGTGGAAATAGATATTTCTGGGGAAAAACCCCAAGTTTATCTAAGAAAAATTCCTCCTAAGCATAAGGTGTCTTGAAAAAGGAAGTAAAAGAGGTATAAGAGAAGAGGAAAGATATATCTACCATTGACTATCAGGAAGAAGAGGTGAATATAGAGAATAATTGTCCTCCTCAAAATGTGCAAACATCAGAAGACGTTATCCAGGAAGAGGGTATATATCCAATAACCCTAAACAACATGAATAGAAGGATGATGAAGTCTCTACTCCTACTAATGAGGAATGGAGGAAGATGATGCAAGAATTGGAACAACCCAACTTGGATGCATATGGCAGAAATATTAAATTAAAGGGAATTCAAGAAAAGAAAACTAAATCTCCAGAGAAAGAAGTGATTATTGAACAACAAGATCAACCTGAAATAGAGAGTGTGGAAGAGGTAGGTGATTTTCCACAAAAATATAGGGTTGAACAAGATGCTCCTTCTCTGGAGGTGAATGTAGAACCACCAGTTGTTCTAGAATGGCTTGAAAAAAGGGTAAGTAAGAAGCCAATAATTGTACAAGAGGAGACCCCAAGTTGGGAAAAATTATTGGAACAATGGGGGCAACCTAAGGAAAGGAAAATAGCATGAATAGTCTCAAATATTACATGGGATTAATTTGATAATAGAGTTGTACATGTGGTAGTGCCTACAACTAGTAAGTTCAAAGATGAGGTTAGGCCATCTGATTACAAGGTGCAAACTAGGAAAGGGAAGAATTTCAAGAGTCTTCCCAAGAAATCTTGAGAAGATTGGATAGAGAAACAAAGGAAAAGGAGAAGTTGAAGAAGTAGTTAGATGATGTTTATACATATGTTCAACATTTAATAAAGCCATTGTAGGCTGTTGGAAGCGAAAGTATAATTCCTGAGGGATTGTTGCCTAAGGAAACAATTTCTGAAATTGAGAGGCTGAATTCCTCTTTTCATAATAATTAGGGGTGGCTCAAGGATATCAGTAAAAGAGGAGATGAGACAATTGAAAAAATTCTTAGAATTGACACCAATGCTTCTAATTTTCTTGAGCATACTTCACAAATTTTTGTAGATTGCAAGAAGGTTGATGAATCTACTACTAAAGAGTTAAAGAAATTTCTACAAATGACCAAGGACCAATTGGCTGAGTTAAAATTGTTCTCTCTAGATGAAATGGGAAAGGTGTAGGAGTGGATTAAGGTATGGAAGTATAGGACAGAACTCCTCAATAATTTTTCCAAGAAGATAATGAAATTATAGGGAAAGGTGAAAGAGATATACAACAGTTGCATTAGTTTTCTAGAGATAATGACTGGGAGAAAGAATTTTCTTAAGAAAAACATGAACATTGATCAATTACAGGCTTGGTGGCATGAAATTTATGCCCCTTTTGATAGTGCTCCAATAGCGAAAGACCACTTGGAAGATGCACCATCTGAATTTCCAAGTTGGAAAATATCATGAGTTGAAAATTGAATGGGATAAGGTGATACCAGAGTATTTGGAAGAATTTAAGGGACATAAAATAAAAATTAAATTTATTTTGGTCCCAAACCTAGTAGATGTGAATTAAATATTGGAAAAGGTTAGGGAATTAACTAATAAATTGGAAGCTAACAAGGAGGGAGAAGACAACCAACAGGATGCCACCTCAGAATCCACGTCAGACATGTAGAGGCTGGCAAATTTCAGTTATATTCCATAAATAGGATGCAACAGAAGGTCTTAAATTTCCTAGGGCCCTCCACTTACAAAATTTTGAGGTGTAATTTTCACTTATTCAAATGAATCTTTTAACTAGCCTTGCATGGTTGGCTATATTTATCAAATTCGGATGCATGGCCAACCTAGCTCTGTGATCCTTAATTTTAGGTCACCCTAGAGAATTTTTCCTATAAATTGGGGCTCTTGCTTCATTCTAAGGGTTAGACACAGTTATAATAGCTATAGATGAGATAGAAGCTAGCATTTTCTGAGGACAAGTATTGAAAACATTGAGAATACTTACTTGTTGCAAATATTGGGTGATTCAATATAAGAAAAGATATTGTTCTTTGGTGCTCTTTCTGGTGTTGTTTCACTCTGCATGGTTTTGGTAATTCCATATCTTTAAAATTATTTAAAATTTATCAGTTGTAAGATAGATTTTAGAGTTAGATATGATACAATAGTGTTCATAGTTTGATATTTGAAGTGTTAGAGCGATCTTTGGTCCATAATTTTAGCAGCTTGTTGATTGTAAGTTGTTGTGTAAAGTTAGCCTGGGCCTTGATTCTATGTGTTATGTTTGGTCATGGGTATTTATTCATTTCAGTCTTTGGATAAGGTTGATGTGTATGAATTCTTATGATTTGAAAATATTTTCATTCCTTAGAAGATTGCACTACTTCTGTGATACTAGAGGTTAAATCTGGGTTTAGCATAATTTAGTATTGAAGGATTGGTACACTTCAAGTGTTGAATCATTTGCATTGTTGATGTTAGGCTTAGTTTACCTTTTCAGAAAGTCTCTCTCTTGAACTCTTATCTCTTTTATCATTTCTTTAAATCTGGGTTAGTTTTAGGATTGAAAGCATCAATATATTGCAATATTTAATGTGTTTGAAGACTCCAACATTTGTTTTGTAAGGTCCCTTGTGATTACTAGCATTTTCACATTTATCACTGAGTTGTTTTATTGCATTTTCAAGACCTGACATTAGAGACCTTGGGATTATCTCTTGAGGCTTGTTGATAGAGATTTACCTTTCAAGAGAGATAGGATTTCAATATTTTGTCTGAGTTGTTGTTGTGCAGAAAACACCATCAACAGATTGGTGCTAGAAGGACGGCTGAATAAGAAAAGTTGGAGTGTTTCCTATCTACAGTCTATTTGAGAGATTTCAAAGAAGAACCATATCTACACCAGGAGAGGAATATTTTTAGGAGTTACGAGTTCCCACCAGGTCAAGAATGACCAAAAATAGGGAAGAATCCTCATCCTCTCAGCCCTTTCCATCTTCCCCATTATTCTCAGCTACATCCAACCATTCATCATCTGACTCTGAAGCAGTTCCTGCCCAACAACCTCAACCATTCATCAATTAGCCACTACCACCTCCATGACAGTAGTTGATGGATTTATTGGAAAATAACTTCTCACCCCTATCCTTTAACAACTATAATTTCATTCCAAAGAATCTTGAGCTCTTATGCTCCAAGTTCCATACCAATGACCCCAATAGGACAACTGACTAGCACATTAGGATTTTCCAGACTTGCCTTAGGGATAGAAGTATCAATCATGAAGATGTTGCATGAAAACTATTGCCATATTCCCTAGGAGAAGATTGTTTTTACTCATATAATCATTTGCTTGTAGGGTCTATACACAATTGGATTGAGCTAGAACTACCTTCCTACAAAAATTTAAAATCGCCATTAGCTCCAATGAATTATATATGTAGTTTACTAGGGTGAAAAGGGAAATTAATGAACCCATAGGATCATTCAATAAGAGATTCCATCATGCATCGCTAGATTACAAGCTCCTTATGTTGTGTATGATTCTACTGCTTTGGAAGTTTACTATCAAGCCCTTGATAGTCTTACATCCACCTTCCTTAAATGGAGACCAAACCCTCCTAATTCCTTACTTATCGCTTACACAAAATTAGTCAAAGTTAGTACTGATTTGAAGCAACACTAGTCAAAACCCATGCCATCATTAGGGCCCATTACTCACCCAAGAAAAATTAATGTAGTCAATCAAGCTTTGTCCAATCATAAACCTATCATCAATCCAGTACCTCAATTACCATTGTTCCCGCACCCAGGTCCTCCAATAAATTAGGTCCCACTAATGACTGGTTATCCTCAACAAAGTGGACATCATCCCCTTAATCATAAAAATAGTGCAATTTTCCATCCTATCTACAAAAAATTAAAGTATTAATCTAATCCTCAAGCTCAAGGATACTGTCAAGATTTCATTAGAACAATTCAGGACATGCACCATACAGTAATCTTGACAAGGAGAGGCTAGATGAATTGATTAAATGAGTGAAGAGACTGAACATGGAGGTAACTTATCTAAGGAACCAAAATAGCCAACTCCATGCTGCTCAGAGGAATATGTAGTCCAATTATAATAGATAAAATAGAGATTCTTCATAGTATGGGCAGAGCTTTGATAGAGGTTAGCCATTTGCGTAGAGCTTTGATAGGGGACATTAGGGCGGACTGAGATTCGATAGGAGGTTGCCTCCCAGGAAGAACACAACATGGAATAATAGGCCTAATAGTGGAGGTGTTCCCACCCCATTGGATCAACCATCCAATCAAGACAAAACTTCAAGTGGTGTTTATTTAGGAGAGGCAACTCTATTGGGATGGTGTAGTCTTCACAAGACTAGTCAACACTCTGAGCTAGATTGCCCTCAGTTCCAAATTGTTGCATCTATTTTTCACTATGAATTAGAAAAAAATCCATTAATCAAGAGTTAGTACCATCTGGTCCCTATGATTCCCCTACTTTGGTACTGAATCATGCTCCATTCCCACGAAGTGAGAAAATGAACCAGAGCCAAAGGCAATTGAATCAGCTGGTAAGTCAGAAAAATTATGCAATGGAGATGAAATTTCATAGTTATTTCAAGAAGGTACTGAGAACGACAATGTTCTTTTGGATGAGGAAGAGATAGGTGTTGAAGAAGTTCATACATTCCAGGAGCCCACAAGAAAATATGACCTAAGGAACAGGCCGAATATAAGTCAGTAGGTTGGAGGGCCATTTACTACTTCAATTCCTCTAAACAATTTCACTACACCGCCTGATCCTCACATGAGTAATAACACATCTTATCCTCATATACCAACTTAGTATTTTCCAAAAGGAGTACAATTTGACCTGTCAAAAGGAAGGAGTGTTGAGGCAGGAAAATAAAAACATATGGATCATTCCAAGGAAACCCTTGGTGACATGAGCATGCAACAACTAGGAGATTATGTAGTTGAATAAATCAAGAAAATGAAGGTAAGCCTCTTAGCGTTTGAATTATTAAGGGTTCCCTCTATTAGGAATTCTATCCTAGGAGATTTTGAAACCAAACAGGTCCCCTAGGGTAGGGTAGACAGTGAAGCAGTTGTAAGGAATTCAGGTTCACAACAACCAAGAGATCACAGTCAAGGACAATATAAGGATAAAGGGAGGGAAAAATATAGAAGCCAAGTTCCACAAGCTGATACCCCTATGCGTTTATTTCAAGGAAGGATGGACATACCTCCTTTTCTGATTTCTATTCGAATATTTGGGAATCACTTGCACAACTATCTCCTAGATTTAGGAGCCTCCACAAATGTCATGGCTTTTTCGATCTGTCAATATTTAGGAATTACACTTGTTGCTTCTAAATGAAAGGTTGCCTAGTTGGATAAGACATAATTGAATGTGGTAGGGGAATTGAATATGATTCCTATGCAAGTTGTGTCTGACCCTAGGGTTTAGCATGTTATTAACATTTAGGTGGAAGATATTCCTGATACATATGGTCTGATATTGGGTAGGGATTTTACTAAGGCACTAAATGGATATGTGTCAATTGATAACTCTCACATGTGGCTTCCCTAGAAAGAAGTGCCAAATCAGATCAGGATTGAAAGGCAACCCAGGATGAAGTATGTGATCACTGAATATCAGAATACTTTGAATGATATATTAGTGTTAGAAGTCAGTTTAGGGAATTATGTACTGGTATCCCCTCCTCTTGAACCAAACATGGATGAAATATTTATGTTGCATAGTGTGCCTAATTAGATCACTCAAGAGTCCAATAGTACCAAAGCACTAGTAGGGTCAATAGAAGAAGGTGAAGACCAATGGAATGGTCAACTTGGTTTGTTGGAAAACTTCTAGGATTTCATTCAAAAGTGCATAGACGATCAAATTCAGCTCGGAAGGGACATGAATTTTGAGGATTTGCTTCTTCTGAACTGGTGCAGGGTTCACAATGCACCCCATCCTAAACTAGAATGTTGTTTATGCCAAACAATAGTGAAGAAAATAAAGAGTTGCATTAATATTTTTCCTGCTATTAGGATTGAGGTGTAGAGCATTCAGGACGATCCTAAAGGTAAACAACTGATACAAGACCAATTCCCTAGCCATAGTAGAACTAGTGCAGATAAATCAAAGAAGCCAATTGTTGGTGGTTGTTGGATGCTTAGATTTGATGACTCAAAGTAAAATCAAGGAGTTGGAGCCAGGTTCGAGCTAATCAGTCCTAAATTTAAAATGTTCTTCATTGCTCATGGGATTTAGTTCCATTGCACCAATAATGTTGTTGAGTACAAAGCCTTAGTTCATGGGTTGTTGATGGTGTTGAGGAAGAATGTCAAGATTTTGTAAGTTTTTGGAGATTCTGAGTTAGTGGTTATACAAGTTAGGAAGAAGTATTCCTGCCATCACCAAAGAATGACTAATTATAGACATGGGGTTTGGGATCTTATTGAGAGGTTTGATGCCTTTAACATTGAAATGATACCCTAAAGTAAGAATCAAACTGTCAATGCCTTGGCACGGGAAGCTAGCACCTTGCAACCCCTATCACTTTCAATTTTTAAGAAGTTCACCATAGATCTTACCCCATTCCCCTTAGTGCTTGATAATGTAACCAATTTTCAGGTGCTTGAGGATGATAAGCACATGCTTGATTTTATCACGAGCTCTGATGTTTTCACTACTCAGATAATTGATCAATTGGAACCTTAGGAAGCAGAAATGGACCTTGAAGGATTCATTAACCTAAAAACCAATACAATCCCAATAGGGATGGTCCAGATGGAAAAGATATTTGATCTATATAGGATAAGGGATCAGGAACAACAAAGTAAGAGAGATTCAATCAGTAGTCAATGTGATACGTATAACATGGGAACCCCAGACAACGTCAAGAATTTTTTCATTGGAAAGATGTGTACTCTAGTAGAATAGAGGGGAATAATGGATGCACTAAATACATACCAAGATGTAATAGCATGGATTTATAAAGACCTGAAGATGTATGATACTTCAATCATTACACACACTATTCCTCTCAAACCAAATGCTAAGACTTTTAGGTAGAGACAAAGACCGATTAATGCCTTACTGGAACTACTCATTCAAAAGGAGGTGTAGAAGTTATTATTTTCTCACATTATATTTCCAGTTTGGAATTCTACCTAGGTTGCTAACTTGGTTCTAGTAAGGAAGAAAAATGGAGAGATTAGGCTTTTTGTTGATTTTAGAAATCTTAATTATCCCTCTGACAAGGATAACTACCTGGTCCCAACATTTAATGAAGTACTAAAAATTGTTAACGGATCTCAAATGATATCTTTTCTTGATGGATACTCAGGATATAACTAGGTTATGGTATGGTACAAAGATAGACACAAAATTTCTTTCACCACAAAGTGGGGCACTTTTTCTTACAAAAGGATTCCTTTCAGGTTGATCAATGCTGGAGAAAACTTCCAGAGGGCCATGGATATTGCCTTCAAAGACATCATTGGTAAGTGTATCATTATCTAGATGGATTATTTAACTATTTTCTCAAAGAAACATAGTGATCATATTTTAGACTTGTGTAAAGTATTCCAAAGATGTAGAGAATTTGGTATCTGCCTCAACCCTAAGAAGTGCATCTTTGGAGTGACTGAGGGAAAATTGCTCGGTCATGTTATTTTGGAGGAAGGTATATCCATTGATCCAGAGCGAGTAGAAGCTATATTGAAAATTCAACCTCTAGCTAGCAAGAAGGTGATGAAATCCTTCTTCGGAAAGATCAATTTTGTCAGGAAGTTCATTATTGGCTTCGCAAAAATAGTCAAACCTTTGAATGCCATGTTAAAACAAGATGCAAAATTTGAATGGAGTGCTGAAGAAAAGGAGGCTTTTGTAGAAATAAACAGGGAAATAGCTAAAGCCCTAGTATTGGTGAGTCTTGAATATTCCAAACCTTTCTACATATATTCATTCACATCTGATCATTCCTATGTAGACATGTTGACTCAGAAATCTGACCAAGGAAGTGAGCATCCCATAACTTTCATGAGTGCCCCACTCAGAGATGCAGAATTGAAATATACTAGAGGTGCAGAATCCATAAACAAGAACCTTTTGACAGTCATTCGTAAATTGTTAGAAAGGAGTTCTAAAGATTGGCATACCCAACTACAATTTTCTCTTTGAGAAGATCGTACTAGACTCAAAGCATCCATAGGAACTTCTCCTTATCACCTTGTGTATGGTTTTGAACCTTTGTTTCCCATTCAGCTGAAAATCCCCACTTTGCAATTGATTAATGACTACTATGATGAAGGGGATAAGCGTTAGGCTCATTTGATTGAACATTTAAACCTTGAAGGGGAAAGAGATGAGGCATTAGAGAACTTTTCCAAACATCAGGGTGTTCTTAAGAGGTGGTTTGATCGAAGAGCGAAGGTTAAGGCTTTCAAAATCTTTGATCTAGTCTTATACTAGGATAAAGCACATGATAGAAAGGGAGAACATGGAAAATTAGATAAACTTTGGCTTGACCCCTTTCATATTTTAGAGATATTGGGAGATAATGCTTTCCATCTAAAGAGTCTCCCTAGAGAGGATGTCTCGTTTCCTCTCAATGGGAAATATTTGAAGCATTACTTCTTGTTCTGAGCTTCTTGCAACTCCCTCCCTTTGTAAATAGTTGGTTTTGGTCTTCATTTGCCTTGTTTTTCTTTGATTTTTTTTTCTCCTTCTAGTTTTGGTTTGGTTTTTTTTTTCCTTTCATTTTTTGGTTTTCGGTCTCCCTGTTCTCTTCGGGGCACATTTCACTTGCACAACAATCATTATGCTATTTGGGAGTTTCTCGAGTATTTCCTTTACAAACTCTAATCATCGTTCCAAGGCTATATGGTGGTAATCCTTATTTAATTTCACATGTGCTCAATGCTAAAGTGAATAAGTCCTTGGATTGAGTGGTTCCAAAATGTTCTTGAATCTTACATTTATGAGCACATCATAAGAAGAATAAAGTTGTTGTAGATTTTTGGGAAGGCCTGGTTAAGTGAAAATATTATCTCTATTTCAGCGCCACTGTGGTTCTCATCCCTGAGCATGAACTTCATTGTTCACGGGTTGAAATAAAGAAAAGAAAAGAATATCAAAAGAAAAAGAAAGCAACAATATTGAATATAAAAAGAAATTAATTGAACCTATCAGGAGTATCTGAATATATCTACCAAGGATATGGACGCCTGGCTGGTAGTAGAGCTATGTTCAAGAGGGTCACAGTGATAATATCAGCAAGGCTATGGATGCTTGATTGGTAGCGAGGCTCTATCCAAGATGCTTTTGAAGTTATATTATTTACATAACTTGACCTTGCTAACTTTGGTTCCTTGTAGCAGCCGAGGGAGGAAAATGAATACATATACACACACTAGAATTCCAACATAGGCAGGGTCTACTTGTTTGTTGGCTTAGAAGATTTTTTCGTCAAGTGACTTGATGTGAGACCAAAACTAGAGTTTTGGATTCTTGATTCTATCTTTTCATTGAAATTCTTTGGATCATTTCCCTAGCGGAGTCGCCATTTGTTGTACAAGTTTTACACACACGCCCCGCTGAAATTAGGGACCCTCTTTTGCTTGCTTTTATTTCTTATGTGTTTTTCATAGGGTCCTGACTTCATCCCCCTAAGGGATAGGTCTCTTGGTCTTGGTCTTGATTCACCTGTGAGCTCAATGTTTTATTTGCATTCGAGAAGTTTCCCTACAATTCTGGATTGCTTCCTTGCTCTTGAAAAATGAATGCACATTTGAAAAGGTTGAAAAGGGGGAAAAATCAGCTATGTTTGGAGAGAGTTCGATAATTCTAAGGTATCTTGTATTACTCGCACTCTAGTCCGATTGGATAATCCGACTACCTTAGACTACTTGAATCCCTCCCATAGTCATTTTCCTAAACTCTTAATTGCATGATTGATATTTACCCCACAATACATGTGAGCCAAAAAGGGATTATAAAATCAACTTCAAGGGGCTTTTGAAGTCATTTCACCTCCCTATCATTTGAGCATCATTCTATCCAGTGATCAATTGAAATCTTAGGTCGGATTCCTCCATTTACTCTACATTTTTTGAGGCATTGCTTTCGCCTTCTGCGATTTTTCTGGTCTCCACTTCTTCCCCGCGTGCATCATTCCAAGGTAGGTTTTACCTTTTCTTTCTCATTTCTTATCATAGTGTCTTGTCAATGGTTTTTGTGGCAATATTTTGGGATCCAACTATTTTCTTTTTGCTTCAAAATTTGGGGTTTCTTTCATGCTTGAATGAAGTTATTTTGAAACATTGATTGGATTGAGGAGTGAGTTCGGTAGGTGTGTATTTCACGTAGCTTTCATGGCTTTCTTATTACAGTCAAAGTTGACACTGTAGCATCGAATTATTCCCTACCTTTGTTTTGGCTATCTTTTCAAAACCCTTGATCGCAAAAACCTAGGCTTTCAAAGCTAGTTGCAAAAAAAATCCCGCTAGGGCATCATTATAGTGAATCATTTAAACTCAAATCTTCACAAAATGAAAGGAAAAGTCAACCTTCAAAACAAATTTTTTATCTCATCTCATCATTTTGAGAAAACTGGTTTTCACTTAGCAAATTTTTGCAACCTTGAGCAAATCTCAAAATTTTTGAGGTAGCTCATATTTTCTGAGCTCTAATCCACTCGGAGAATTTGAGCCCCATCGGATTTTCTGAATCCTTCCCTCTTGCACTTCGTCAAAATTTGAAGGTCACCCTCCGTTCGGTAATTTTGAGCCTACTCAAATTATCCGATCCTTGATCCACTCAGCCAGTCTAAGGTCCCTTGAAATTCCTGAGTTTTGTGAATTCTTTCCCTCAATGCCTGAAACAAGCTAGACTTCAAATAAATTCATTTTGAGAACTTTTAAGGCAATCAACGCTAAAATTTGACTTGTTCTCATTATCAAAACTCCATTCATCAAAATTCCATTTGATTCAATGGTAAAGCATACTCATTAGGCTCATTTCGGTAAATCCGAGCTATCCCAGATTGACTAAACCTTAGTCTAGTCGGAAATTCCAAGCTTGCTCGGATTATCTGAACTTTCTTGGGTTTCAAAAATTTCAAGTGCAATTGTTATACATGGAATTTATGGTCATATATTTGGTTCATTTACATATCATTAGATGAAATAAATTATTCTTTTTCAATATCTTAATAATGATACAATTTGTACTTGGTAAAGCCATTTAGTTTGCATTGATTGAACAAGGGGAATGTTATGATATTGCTTGCACTTGAGTGATTGTGGATTTTCTTTAGTAGATGCAGGATGAATTGAGCCCTGACAAGGTTACCAAGACACAATCTTCTCTAGTAAAAGAAGAGGTCCAGAGAAGACAAGAAAGGATGAAGTATGATTTTAAAGGTATCTAGTTGGAGTCTAAGATTTCTTCTACTTGGGACAAGATTGGACACACAAATGTGGGGAATGTGGACTATAATGATTTTCATCAAAGAATGTATAGAGATACACCTACCCAACTAGCACAAGTGATCACTAACACTAGCTTGGTGCAGGCAGTTGGATTCCCTCCACAACAACTATTCCTGGAGTTGGTTCTAGAATGTGCAAAACACTATGACTCTAGAACAAGGATCATAATTGGATCACAAGGAAGGGTTATGGAAAACCTCACCGAGGAGTCCATTGCAAAGGTTTTTAACATTGATTCACATCACCACCTGATTGAAGAGATAAAAATCCGAGAAGAAATTGATTTTTATGATGAAGATCCTAATAGGGCTTCGAAGATCATGAACAATTCCTGGATATTGAAGCCAAAGCCTCATTATTTTAAGTTGCCCAAAAAATTGCACAAGAGTGATTTTAAGATAGATTACAATGACATTATAACCCTCTTGAGCAGTGTAATAGGAGTGGAAGAATCTCACATCTTTCAATCTTGGATGTTCTTCCCCATCACACAAATTTTGCAAAAAAACATTATCACTAGGCTAGAATTATAAGCAACAACCTGGATGCCCAATTGAGAAGTGTTCAAAAAACTGAAAAATCCACCATGACATTGTATTTGGTATACATGTTAGCAAGAAAAACCAAATACAAAGGCTTGAGCTGTAAGGGAATGTTGGGAAAGGATAGGATTTGGGATGTATAGCCTCAATTATAGTACAAGGCATCCAACTACAAAAGGGAAAATGATGCTTTCTTCATGTTTATTCAAAGGTTGCTACAAAATTCCCTTCATGTCAGAATAACTGTTGAGGCCATGGATTTAATCAAGTAATATGGGCAATGGTTCATCCAATTGTCGAAGTTCACATACATCCAGGTGAAGGGATCTCCTATTGTCCCACTTAGAATACCATGGTATCCAACCTAAAAACTTTTAATGCTGGAATTGACAAGGCAGATGATGGACTTTGAGGAAATTCTACAATAAATTATTAAAAAGAAGGGATTGGGAGAAAATTTTCCATTAAGGATTGGGACTCTATAATCATGCCCCTCCATTCAAAGTGCTCAATACTCTAAGAAGGAGATGACACAATTTGAGTTGTATTCTCATACCAACAAGGATAGGTTTGACCCCTATGGGAGGGCCATGAAGCAGGCCAACAAAAGATTCAGACATATAAGGACTATATAGAAGACTATTGGGAAAATTGTAGAGATGAATTTTAAGTTCTTAGAAGAACGTTCTCCCGGATGCCCCTCAAAATGATAAGGTTGTACAAGATAATAGAGGTGCCCGATCAAGTATAGGATGATGAGGTGGACTTGGTGCAATGAAAATATTATGAGCCATACAGGAACAAACCTTTACCATAGATAAATTTTTCAGAAGGAGAACTAACAAATCTTAATCAGATAACTGAACCAGTCAAAAGCTATTCTAGGCAATGGGTAAAGAAAAATATGAAGGAACTGGAAGTCGATGGCACTAGGTTCATGTATTATTTGATTGGAGACATGGAATATCATTCCAAACATGAAACAAAAAATGAAAAGGATGATACCACTCATGGTGGTGAAGAGCAGGAAGGTGATAAACCAGTTTCAATCAAAAGAAGAACCAAGAGCCAAGCACAAGCAAAGAAAGGGGAGAAACCATCTCACAAATCCAAGAAGACTCCTCAAGTTAGCACTAATCCCGAAAAAGGTGATACATCTCAACCAGTGAGGAAAAGTTGATTGGTTACAAAAAGACAAAAGGCAACAAAAGTCAGAAAAGGATATGTCGATACTAATGCTTCATCCTCAACTAAGGTTGTGGAAATAGATAGTTATGGGGAAATCCCCAAGTTTATGTAGTAAAAAGTCCTCAAAAGCGTAAGGCGTCTTTGAAAAAGGAAGTAAAAGAGGTAGAAGAGAAGAGGCAAGATATATCCACCACTATCTATCAAGAAGAAGAGGTGAATATAGGGAATAATTCTCCTTCTCAAAATGTACAAACATTAGAAGAGGCTATCCAGGAAGAGGGTAATATATCCAATGACCCTGAACAACATGAATTAGAGGATGATGAATTCTCTACTCCTACTAATGAGGAATGGAGGTAGATGATGCAAGAATTGGAACAGTCTGACTTGGATGCACATGGTAGAAATATTAAATCAAAGGGCATTCAGAAAAAAGAAAACTAAATCTCCAGAGAAAGAAGTGATTATTGAACAAGAATATCAGCCTGAAATAGAGAGGAATGTGGAAGAGGTAGGTGATAGTCCACAACAAGATAGGATTGAACAAGAGGCTCCTTCTCTGGAGGTGAATGCATAACCACCAACTATTCCAGAATGGCTTGAAACAAGGGTAAGTAAGAAGCCAATTGTTGATGGTTAAAATGACACAAACAACATTAAAACAGAATATTTGTACTCTATTTCTCCTGAAAAAGAAAGACAACATGTAGTAGCCTAACTCCCAAGGTCCTGGTAGTTGGTTCTCAACTATCTGATGTCACTCAATTGGTTCATGCAACTGTAATATTCAAGGGGCCTATGCTGGTAACAAAAGATTCAAGCTATGACTCTCTTTATCAAAATAGTTCCTATAAATCAATGGGTTTTAAATAAAAGAAAAAGATAGAACAAAGGGGTAAACCAGTAAGTATGAATCAACTTTATCTATCATCTGGACATATATCTTCAATAATGAATGTTTCTTCCAATCAGATCAAGAAAACCATAATATGATACAGTCTATAGCATAATCTATACCACTGCATACATTTTAGGTGCTTAATTAACTTCGCAATTACTCTTCACAAATATTTCAAGGGTTTCAAAACAACACACATTCATTCATTATCAAAATTATGAATCAACAGACTTTTTAATAACTTCAACTCAATGACAATCTAATAAGATAATCTTTAAATCTGGTTTCTTCTAATGACTTTCATCACATAAGACACTATCATGCTTCAAAACAATCATTGGCATTCAGATGGATTATAACTTATGAACCTTATCAAACAAAACAACTCAGTGCAAACTCCATATTGCGTTTAACCTGTAGATTCTATTAACTGTAAAAGATCAAGTATAATGTATCTCTGCAAAAACTCTACAAAATTCTATCTCCTAGCATTAGGTAAGCCAATCTAGTTCTCAATTAGCCGACCTTTACAGTATGATACCCATATGGTATTTATAGATATACAAAAAGTTCGAACCTTACTTCTATTTTAGGCTTTCCACCTTTTTAGGAATTTAGACTCTCTTGGAAACTCAGATCAATTTGATCTTGAGTTCTTACATTAGACTTTCAGTCTTAACCAAAAATAGAAGATAGAAGAGAAAAGAAAGTCATGCGCTCAAAAAGCTATTAGTGTTGTATGCATGCAACATGCAAAGAAGGAGAACATTATGCATGCAAGACTTCATGCATGCGAAGCTGGATCTGCTAGGAACTCATCGTAGTTGGTGAAGACTTGCTGTAGAGTATCCATCTCTGGCCCATCAATCCAGTCATCTTCAAATTTAATCCGATCCAGCTCAGCTGCAGCAAACTCCTTCATACTTTTCACCTTTATCAATTCTCTCCCTGCAGCTTTTATCTCCTCTTTGACCTCTACAAGTCGATCTAACATCAATTCTCTGCCATCATCTCCCTTTTGCATAAGTCCTTGGAATCTTTCATCCCACTTTTCCTTTATTTGATTAAAAGGCATGCCCTCTTTTGTAAATGCATTTATATCTACAATAATGGCAATAGCTGCTTCTAATTCTTCCAATTGCTCAGTTAAATTATTTACAGTCTCTTGAATCTCATCCTTATGCTTGCTCAAAAAGCCAGTCCTAAACTTAAGTATGCGAGAAGTCTTCTCTACAAAGTCTTTGTTATCATCTTCAAGTATAGACTGTTCCAGAAGAGTTGTTAGAGGCAATGTATTTATCTTTTCTAACTTTTCACCATACTCCTTATACTCTTCTTCTTGTTTTTCTGATGCCTCAATATATTGATACATCTCTTTAATCAACCCTTCAGTATCCTTGTAGGCTTCAAATCCTTTCACTAAAACCTCTCCTACCTCTTGGTTCAATTTATCTATCCATTTGTCTACCATCTCCGCCTTACCTCTAACTTGCACCAAATCATCTACCTCCTTTTTGCTTAACAAAATAGGAGTCTCAATAGCTGCAACTTGTTGTGACCTTGGAGAGGAGACACTCTTCAAGAATGAATGTAACTGATCCAATTGAGCCTTAAGCTCATCTTTCTTTTGTTTGTCCTTCATCATTCTTGATTTAGTTGTTGAAGCCACCACATCAATCAGATTCATTTGTTGATTCCTAGTGGGTCTTCCCAAATTAACCGTACTCAATTGATAGTCCGTTACCTGCATATCCCCTACCTCCTTTTCTATCATAGGCATGGCACATTCAACAACTATCTCCCCTTTATCTATCAGTCTAGTAGAATGTAAGATTTTAGCCTTCTTCTTAGGCCTTTCCTGTTCAATTCCCTTCATCATGTCCTCCCAATTAAGAGGTTGAGGAGGTGTTCTAGCTCTTTTCTGCAGGTCTAACTTCAACCATATAGGAGCACTGGGAGTAGTCATCATCATGGAAGAGGAAGTAGCAATTGTAGAGGGTGGCTGAACATTTACCTCAGGTTGAGAATCAACCTTTGCTTTCTCTTGTTGCTCCTGCAGCACATGCATCTGCACCAACTTCGCAACCTCTTCTCTATCTCTTTGTTCTTGCATTTTATTGTCTTGTTCTTCTTTTCTCAATTTCTCTTCTTCCAACTGATCCTTCTCCAGTTTTTCCTTCTCTAACCATTCTTCCTCCAAAGCTTTAAGCTTTTTATCCTTTGCTTCTTCTCCCTATTGCTTCCTAATTAGCTCTTCGGCCTCTTTTTCCTTCCTTATCTTTTTTGATTCTTCCTCTTCTATTCTTTCTATTTCTAAGGCTTTGATATTCTCTGTCTTTTCCCTTTCTTCTTCAACTTGTTGTTTCTTTATTAGCTCTTCAACATCTCTTTCCTTTCTTAGAGCTTTAGCTTCTTCTTCTTTCTGTCGAGCTTCCTCTGCAAGTTTCAGTTTAGCAACCAGGATTTCCTTTTCCCTCCAGTTTCTCACTTTCTCCTCCTCAAGATCATGGATCTTCTGTATCAATTCTAACTTGTCATTTTCTACTTTGACCTTGAGCTCATGTTCTCGTTGCCTCATTTGCTCCTCTACTTCATTAGTTGCTACCCTTGTTTCAATTTGTTTTGCCTTCAATTGCTGCTGTTGAAGTAGAGCATCAGCTTGCACCTTAGCACCTATTTCCTTTTGCTTCTCCGTTGTAGCCCTTGCATCAGAATCTCTTGTAGCATCTTCAAATAGTTTACATTGCTCTTCTTGTGTCAGAATCTGCTCAATAGTATGCCCTAGAGGCATGTTTTCTTTCAAATCCTGTTCTGACAGAGTCTCATCTGAATCTGTCTCAACTTCTACAAATTCTTCCTCCACTTCTTTTCCTTTAGTAGCTTCAGCCATGGCATGAATTTCTCCTTCTTGAACCTCTTTACTTTTCTTTCTTGTGAGTGGGGCTTGTGTGGATGACTCACCCAATGTGGGCATAGAAATAGTAGATCCTATTGGAACATCTCCCTCTGGTGCCTCTTCTTCTTCATCGACCACCTCAAGTTCTATTTCTTCAACATCTGGAGGAAAGAATTCTAATGGCTCCTTGGAAGGTGTCTTTCTTTTAATTCTCTTGTATCCTTTACCCTTCTTAAGGACTGGTCCTTGAGGAGCTTGAGATTTCATCATCAACCATTGCACACTTCTATCCAAAACTGCTCTTCCAATTTTCTTAATATCCATTGTTTCTTCCTCATTCCAGTCTATTGGATCTAAGCTTTTGGTGCCAATGTTCAAGGCTTCATATGAGGGATCCAATACAATTCCATCATCCACTAACGTGTCAGGAATAGTTTCTTTAACACCCAACTCTACCATAAGTGCAACCGATAATCTTTCATAGTTCTTCTTCCTTAAGTCATATTCATCCTGCCGATCACACCAAAAGTCCTCTAACAAATTAAAGTGTCTAGTGAACACTGAAGGTAATAAGGCATACATTTTCTTCCTTGGATCAAAATACTTATGAGCTATATACAATCCCAATTTTAATTGTATCAACTCATTACAAACTACCTTTGCTCCCTTCAAGTGTTGACATCCATATTCACCCAATTTCATGGGAAATTTATGACATCCAGTCTTGTGCCTGATCCCAAACCTAGCATTAACTCCAATGGCCTGATACACAAACTCCATAAGCATCATTTTGTTACTGCAGCATCTTGGAAGTAAATGTGGACGGCCTTCAAAACCAAATAACCTGAAGTATGTAAATTTAGGGTATTGGATATACCAACTTCCCCATTCAGCAATAAAAGCCATAGCTTCTTGACTTAACCTGTATCCTACATCTCCACTCAACCGATTGATGACCACATACAAAAATGCATCATTGACTCTTCTAAATTGAGTCTCAGCAACTTGAAGGGATAACTGATCATAATGTTCCCATACCTTCTTCTGCCCACCCAAGGCTCCTATTATACCTACTCTGTTTAATCCTAGGAAAATCCCTAATCTTGCTGTAGCATAAACCACATAAGAAGTCATGAAGAAAGATTTAGTCTGTCTGACCCTTGTGAGTTGATCATGTATGGCATCAAAAACAATCATTGACCAATCAAACTAGTAATCACCCTGAAAGATTACTTGAATGAAATAAAACATCCATTCCTTGAAGTGGAAGGTATCCCTCTTTCCAAACACTATGGACAGCATTAATATCAAGTCAGATACCTCCTTCTTGAAATCTGCCCTCTTTGGCTGGTCTGCAAGCTTGCTTAAAGATTTCTGCTCTGTGCTTAACCATTTTTTGTTTAAGTGAGACTTATTGGAGTCTTTATGCTTGCTATATTTCTCCAATGCCTCTACTTCAGTTAGCTGCACCAAGTTCTTGGGATCAGGAACATTAAATATACTTTACAACATTTGTGGAGTAAGATCTATAATCACATTATTTTGTGAATCCATGCATAGTCTTGTAGCAGGATTGTAAGTACTAGCTACTGTCAATATCAACTCCAGACACTGGACTGATAAAGGAAACACAGTGATATGTGCAAGACCAGAGTCAACAATCCTTTGTGTTCTCCCTGTCAAGTTTTCTCATTCTACAAAGGTCTCTTCATGTAATTCTTCAAAGTTATACTGGCCCAGATTAGTATCTGTGATATCTGACCAGTCTAATTCCACCTTGCTCACTTTCACCACTGGATTCCTATGATCATACCTCAATGTATAAGGTAGTTGTTCTGGTTTCACCTTCTTTATTTTTGGTGTTGTCTTTGATGTTCCAGCCAGTTGATTCCTTCGAGCAACCTCTCCTGACGTTCTTGACATCTTTCAATTTTCCTGCAAGCAAACCTCTAATTAGATCTTTAGATATCATCATAAACATGCTTTTAAAACATACCTGTTACACATACATCAGAGTCGGAACCAAATAGAAGCTCAAAACAATCTCTTTTACAACACTACCGGACTCGGAGCAAAAACTGATATAGAAACTTCACCTAATAACAAACGGGCTCGGAGTCGAAGTTGTGGAGGTTATCGGAACTGAGATCAGAATGAAAAAGGGATTTGGTTTTCTTCGAATTTTCATTTTTTTCATATTCTATTTCCACTCTGCCTCCGCCTCCGATTTGGTCATCGTTACTTTGAAGAAAGACCTTCCCATTATACGCGGAGCCGGAAACAGGATGAAACATGGAATCGATAACTTTCCCAAAACAAAATTCTTAAGTTCAAGATCGGTTCCAATCCCATCTCCGCCTATGTTATCATATACTTCAAGGAAACCTTTTAGAACTCGAAATCATAAATGGGATAGAAATGGAATTGATGACTTTTGTAAAACAAAGCTCTTAGGTCCATAATCTATTCTGATCCTGCCTCCGCCTATGTTAATCATGACATCATCAAATACTTTTTTCATTTTCAACACAACTTCATGATTTAAAATGTAGGTCGCTATAAAATGGAAAAGGAGCTTTAAAACTCTACACTCATATGACCATGGGGAATAATTGCATTTTAGGGCCATTATTTAAATCTTATTTAACGTGCTTACAGAGACCAACGAAACCCTAATCTAACAAACCCAATAAAAAAACTAGGGCACGGGTTTTAAACCCTACCATTCTACCAGACGATCAAACCCTAATTAAACAATAAATCTAATCTACCCTAACTCACTGTAAAAACTCTAATCTACCTCACTGTAGATTTCTAATTTTAACAAATGCCATTAAAAATCCTTAATCTAATCTAATCTACTGCAAACCAAAAACAAACACGACGCCATCACGATTAAGATGTGAAAGAAACGACAATAAAAACAAACAGAAACAAAGAAACCACCTGACCAACAATATAAAAGACCCATTCAAACCAGCATGCCAAGAATCACAAAACGTTTAAAACAAAATGATAACAACAACATGATTCAAAGCACGGACAAACATATATACAAAACACACAACAGTAAACGAAACGAAGAACAACAAAGATAAGAAACCTACCTCAAACCCAAACAAACTTGAGCTAACTTTCTGAATTGATTTGCACACAATATCCCTTCTCTATCTCGACAATTTGCTCAAACAAACTCTGCTACTACTCTATCATGCTCTTAGATCTTTAACAATAACAATAATGATCGATTTAACCCTTAATAAAGGTAAATATGTGAATTTCTACCTACACCGACAACCATCATTAATGCATTAAAGTGCAGTAAATGCGGAGTCGAAACTGAAAGTGAACCAACACTTCACAACAGTGGGACTTCAGTCAAAAAGTCAACAACAAAAAGTGGCAGGGGAGGAACTAAAATGGAAATGGAATCTCAAGTTTATAAAATTTTCAAACCCCATTCCCATTCCGGCTCCGTGTCCAACAACTAAAAAAAAAACAAAAGTAAATACCAAAAATTAAAGCAAAAGACGGACCTAATAAAACAAAACACAAAGACCGAGACTAAGCAAAAGTAAAAATAGCGGAGGCAGGATCGGAACAAATTGTGATTTTGCAAATTTTGATAACAACCATCCTAATTCCCACTTCGGCTCTGCTTCCGCTAAAGACCAAAAGAAAGGCAAAGAAAAGATTGTCGAGATAGAACCAAAACAAGCCTCAAAAGAACTTTCAGAACCTGATTTTGTTCCAGTTCCGATTCCAACAGAGAAACCAAAGAAAAAAAAAGTATTGGCAAAACTAGACTCCAAACTTTGTTTCAAAAACAACTAAGTACAAAAATAACAAAGGGGGACCCATTTTCACTAAAGAAAAAGATGGGGTGGTTATGCAAGGCATAACACCAATAATTGTACAAGAGGAAACCCCAAGTTGGGAAAAATTATTGGAACAAGGGGGCAACCTAAATAAAGGAAAAGAGCATAAATAGTCTCAAATATTACATGAGATGAATTCAATAATAGAGTTGTACATGTGGTAGTGCCTCCATCTGGTAAGTTCAAAGATGAGGTTAGGCCATCTGATTACAAGGTGCAAACTATAAATTTAGGGCTGACCACTAGAGAAGAGGAAAGGGAAGAATTTCAAGAGTCTTCCCAAGCAATCTTGAGAAGATTGGACAAAGAAATAGAGGAAAAGGAGAAGCTGAAGAAGCAGTTAAATGATGTTTATACATATTTTCAACATTTAATGAAGCCATTGTAGGCTGTTGGAAGTGAAAGTATAATTCTTGAGGGATTGTTGCCTAAGGAAGCAATTTCTGAAATTGAGAGGCTGAAGTCCTTTATTCATAATACTCAGGGGTGGCTTAAAGATGTTAGTAAAAGAGGAGATGAGAAAATTGAACAAATTCTGAGAATTCACACCAATTCTTTTGATTTTCTTGAGCATACTTCACAATTTTCTGAAGATTACAAGAAGGTTGATGAATCTACTATTGAAGAGTTAAAGAAATTTCTACAAATGCCCAAGACCAATTGGTTGAGTTAAAAGTCTTCTTTCTAGATGAAATGGGAAAGGTGCAGGAGTGGATTGAGGTCTGGAATTATAGGAAAGGACTCCTCACTAAAGTTTTGAAGAAGATAATGAAATTACAGGGAAAGGAGAAAGAGATAAACAACAGTTGTTTTAGTTTTCTGGAGATAATAACTGGGAGAAATAATTTTCTTAAGAAAAAAATGAACATTTATCAATTACAAGCTTGGTGGCATAAAATTTATGCCCCTTTTGATAGTGATCCAATAGCGAAAGACCACCTAGAAGATTCATCCATCTACATTTCCAAGCTAGAAAAATATTGTGAGTTGCAAATTGAATGGGATAAGGTGATGCCAAAGTATTTGGAAGAATTTAAGGGTCATAAAATAAAAATTAAATTTATTCTTGTCCTAGACCAAGCAGATGTGAAGGAAACATTAGAAAAGGTTAAGGAATTAACCAATAAATTGGAAGTTGACAAGAAGGGAGAAGAAAACTAGTAGGATGTCACCTAAGAATCCATGTCAGACATGTAGAGGCTAGCGAATTTCAGTTATATTCCAGAAATAGGATGCATCAAAATATTTTAAATTGCTTGGGGCCCCCCACTTACAAATTTTTGAAGGGTAATTTTGACTTATTCGAAGGAATATTTTAACCAGCCTTGCATGGTTTGCTAAATTTAGAAAATTCAGATGTATGGATGAATTTTCTCTGTGAACCTTAATTGTAGGTCACCCTGGAGGCTTTCTCCTATAAATTGGGGCTGTTTCTTCATTCTAAGCATTATACACTTTTATAATAGTTGTAGGTGAGATAGAAATTAGCATTTTTTGAGGGCAAGTGTTGAAAACATTGAGAATACTGAATTGTTGCAAATATTGGGTGATTCAATATAAGAAAAGACAAAGTTCTTCAGTGCTCTTTTTGGTGTTGTTTCACCGTGCATGGTTCTGATCCTTCCATATCTTTAAAATTTCTTTAAAATTTATCAGTTGTATGTTATATTTTAGAGTTAGATATGATACAATGGTGTTCATGGTTTAATATTTGAAGTGTTAGAGTGATCTTTGGTCCATACTTTTAGGAGCTTGTTGATTGTAAGTTGTTTGTAAAGTTTTCCTGGGCCTTGATTTTGTGTGTTAAGTTTGGTCGTGGGTCTTTATTCATTTTAGTATTTAGATAAGGTTGATGTGTATGAATTCTTATGATTTAAAAATATTTTCATTCCTTAGAAGATTGCACTACTTCTATGATACTGCAAGTTTAATCTAGATTTAGTAGAAATTAGTATTGAAGGATTAGTCCACTTCAAGTGCTGAATCATTTGCATTGTTGATCTTAGGCTTAGTTTACCTTTTCAGAAAGTCCCTCTCTTGAACCCTTATCTATTTTATCATTTCTTTAAATTTGGGTTAGTTTTAGAATTGAAAGCATCAATATATTGCAAGATATAATGTGTCTGAAGACTCCAACATTTTTTTTGTAAGGTCTCTTGTGATTACCAACATTTTCACATTTGTCACTGAGTTGTTTTATTGCATTGTCAAAACTTGACATTAGAGACCTTGGGGTTATCTCTTGAGGCTTTCTAATAGAGATTTACCTTTAAAGAGAGATAGGATTTCAATATTTTTTCTGAGTTGTTTCCGTGTAGAAAAACCATCAACAGGACCTAGGTTGAAATCTAATTTTGGTCTTTTCTTCAAATGCAGATAAATGAGATCTAAATGATATGTACAATGAATTATTTGTTATTGTATTTTTTGGATTTAGAGAGATGCAAAACACTGCAAATCTAAATTTTGAATGAGATGCAAATGAGTGTGAGATCTAATCTAGGATACAATGTAATACTTCAAAATTAGAAAATTGTAATATTCAATATGTCAAGTTCACTATTAATGTTTAGGTAGAAAATAGGGTTCACCAAAATGAATCAACAAGATGATGAACCACTAAGTTTTTCCACACAACATGCAATTATGAGAGACAAAATATGAAAATAATAATAAAAAACTATCCCTAAATATTATAGCAAATATGAGGGGAGATTTTAGAGCTTAAAATAATGTGTACCTTACTACAAGAAGCCTATTTTTAGGGCACAAAGAACTCATTCACCTTTAGTGGCGAATGGGTCCTTGTTAGGCTTTTTGAAACTAAGACATGGGTTATTTTCCTTGATTTATACACTCTCAAATTCTTGGTTGTCAGCTCTTGAAAACCTGTAATAAATTTTGTAGCTTCAATTCTTCATTCTTGCACTATAAAGACCAATCGTGCAACTTGACAACTTTGGAAATTTTTCTCTAATCTTCTTCTCCACTTTATCTTCAACTTGTAAATCTGCAAACAAACACTCAAGGGAAGAAAAACATGTTGATTTTTAGTGAATAGGGGTTTTCTGAAGTCAAACCCCTTGTAGGTAATTAAACCAAATGCTGAAATAATGAAATTGAAGCATGGACATGAAATGATGAAATGTTGATACCTTGGAAGATAAATCCACAATCTAACATGTAGTGGCCATGAATAATTCAGATCTTAATCTCAAGTAATATGTGAACAATTCTTGCAAGTAGATATTCAATGCTACATTTTCTATCTTAGCTGAACAACATGCATGAATGCACTAATCCCTTGTCATGATGAAGTGATCTTGAATTGCTACAATAGACTCTTGATAATATACTTTGAAATTCCTTTTAAAATTCTCTTGTGAACTCTTGTTCTTGAAAAATTGAATGCTTAGGACTCTTGTAAATTTTCTAGGAGAAACAATGTCAATTAATCCCATATTTATACTGAATCAAGAGATTAACCTCGAAATTCAAACAATTCAAGATGACACCAGATCTGGAAACAAACATTATTAAAATCCCACCAAAATGAAATTCAAAAAGGGGGTCCTCATTAAGGGAGGACCCATTCAGCACCTAAGGCAAATCGGTCTTGGCACAATTTTCCAAGACCTTTCCTTTAGGGAATGAAAGTACATCAAAAACCCATGTAGAATTAGCAAAGAAAGGGGCATCCTATAAAGGGAGGACCCATTTTCCACCTAGGTTGAATGGGTCCTAGCACCAATTTCTAGGACCTAAAATTTTCCCAATTAAATGTTATGTAATTTTAATTATGGGTTTCAAGATAGATCTTCGGGAGGTGTCAAAAATAAGGCTTAAATTTGAATTAAAAGGCTAATTAACCATAATTAATTAAGCAAACACTTGATTAATGTGAAATTGTGTTACAACACTTTAGAACACTTAAAGAGGGCACACATTAAGTATATTTTAAAAAGGGGCCCATGATCAATGTGAATGTGTTACAACACATTACAAGATTAAAACTAGGAAAAATTAGGTTAATTCAATGACAATTATTCCCAAATAAAGCAAGGAAAAGGGATACTTTTTTCGTTACTAAATTTTCCACCACTTTAGTGAGAGGATGACCCCATGTCAAACTCACACTAAAGTAGACATTCAAGACACTTAAGTATGCAACAATAACAAATATACCTAATCATACCCTGTCAAAGGCTAAGAAAAATAATGAAAAGGATCAAGCACTACTCACTTTGGGGTAGTGGAACCTTAGTCTATCCACTAGGTGAGTTGTCTCAAAGTATATGTATGCTCACTCTAGGGTAGTGGAACCTCAGTCTATCCACTAGGTGAGTTATTTGAATGAAGTGGAAAATGAGAGAATCATATTAGCCTCTCATACCATACCAAAGTTATCCTCCTGACAACTTCGATAAAGGAACCACAATGTAATTATTTTTGTAAGTGCTTTTGTAATGTCATGTATGTAAGATTTTGTTAAAGGGGATTTTGATTTGTTCATGTAAGGTCTTCTTCTTAGGGAGAATTGTTCCTAATGTTTCCAAGAGAGGACAAGTCAAGGGTGTCAGATTATCACTCATGGGATGCTTTGTTCACATCATGCCATGAAGGGGGGATCCTACACTCTTGGAGGACATCAAACCCAATGACATCACAACAAAGAGGACACATCACAAGAAAAAATAAAAAACATGCCATGAAATATTCCAAAATATGTCATCAATGTATGCCCCCACTTTAAAGTGGTTGCTACACAATTACTATGAGAAATTTCTTTACTGTAGCCAATGTTTTGCATAAGACGAGAACTTTCCTCAGAAAACCCTATTCCAAGTCATATGTTTCCTAAATAAAGTTGTGACATAAAATAGGAAGGAAGGGTTTCCCCCACAAATACATAAGGGATCTATGAATTCGGGGTCAGTATGTCTTTGCCAAAATGTTGTCATAGAGCATGGAACTATCATCATTTGCAAAATACTCATAGAACTAGAAGAATGACACAAAGATAGAGAAAAAAAAGAAAAAAATCCTTTCAGGTCAACATGGAAGAGACCTGAATGTCTCAATTCCTTATGTCATCCCCAAAAGGAAAACACAAGAAAAATGAAAAAAGATAAAAAATCTTTTGGGTTAACATGGAAGAGACCTAAATGTCTCGATGCCTTACATCATCCCCAAAAGGAAAACACAAGACAAATGAAAAAAATTTATGACATAGAGAAGAGTGAAGGTACATATATAGGAATGCATAAAAATAAATAAATACATCAAACAAAACAATACGGGGGATCACATTATGCACATGCAATCATATAAAGAAAATATGAAAATGAAATAGACTAGTTAGGCACATGTGAGTCAACCTAAAGTAGTTCATCTGCATCCCAATCTAGTTCAATATAAACAAAATGAATACAACTAACTAAAGGGACAAGAGAAAGTTCCAAACTAGGTGAAAGCTATCGAATTATTGCCCCCACTTAGTGCAAGGAAAGAATGAGCCCAGATAGGTGATGAGAATAAACTCCTCGCATCGAATAAAATGATTTACAATGTGTAAAACATGTAATAGTGAGAATGTTTGAGATGCTAAAACTAGTACATGGAAAGGAGTGAAATTCATACTTTAAGGGACTATTTCTATGATGTCAATTTATTTAAATATGCATTGTAAAGCACAAAAATCATCAGTGCTATGTCCAAGAGTTCTATGGTATCAACATTGTTGAATATTTTCATCTTTAGGATATGTTGATGGTGTTTTCATGCACTTCACAACACAGGTAATACATAGGTGCATTACCTCTCTTGAAATACAATCTTCCACAATCAAATTGCAGAACACTATCCCAAGGTCTCTCAGGTGTCAGGTCATGACGAGGCTTGGAATATTTTAGTTGATTTATGTGATTTGTTGGAATCACAGGGCGGCCTTACGTAGTCGAAGTTGTAGGATAATTGAGTCAATGAATGGAGTTCTACAGATCTAGAATTACTATACTTTGCTACAGGGTCAGGCAGCAGTCTTAGACTCCATTATTTTGTCGAATTTGGCTTTACAATGTGCAACGAACCTTAGCACAGGTTGTTTCTAAAAAAAAAGGGAAAAAGGAAAAGGGTGAGGAAGAAAGATGTTTCCTAGACCTGCAACTACCAATGAACAGTGATCATGGAGGTTCTTGCTGTGGATAGTTTCCTTAAACATAATTTCACTTAACCAAAATTCTCACAATATCATGAAATTTGTGCTATCTTCTAAGGACTGTAGATATTCATCATTCATTCGCTATGGGAAGGTGAATAAAGATGAGATTCAATGAGTAGAAATGAAATCAAAGTCCAGACTAACTTTGCATAGTCATCTGCCTTCAAAAAATGACCAAAAGTATGGACAAGAAAAGCATACACACAGCAGCAATCTTCAAAACTAGAGATAACATACTAAATCTACCAAGTCTAATCTAAAAGCACTGAAACAGCAAAGTATCTTAAAGTAAAGCTATAGCTAAAAGGGAGAGGAATCATGAAACATATTGAGAAACCCAGAAATACACTAGAAAATGACTGTATTTGCTATTATAATTTCTACAGCATGCCTTTACAATAACTCAACTCTCTTAAAATGAGAGGAGGAGAGCCCTATTTATAGTTTTCAAAAAACAAAATGAGTGGCCAAGATTCAATTCTATTGTGTGGCCAAGATTCACTTTACATTAGGGTTTCACCTACCCCCAAATATATTACATTTATAAATAATTTCTTGTTTCTTCCCTATTTCGTCATCTAGTGACAGAACTGTAGCAAATTTGTCTTTTAGCCATTTGCCCTTTACTGTAGCTGTTCTTCAAGGAACTCATCGTCGATGACGAGATTTCCCTCTTGCTTCTTCAACACGGCATACTACATGAAATTCAGGATAAGGGACTAAAACTTATTCACCTCTATGATGTCAGCTTTCAAAATTTGGTAAGACCACTCTTGGGAATTGCTGCCCAACTTCTTCCAGTCATCCTCATACTCAGCAGCATTGTCCTTAAAAATCTCTGACTGCACAAAGGCTCGGGCAGCGAAGCACATGAATTCAGTGGTGACCTCGACGGACATCCCATCTTCCATGATCTTCAAAAAGTAGGGCTTTATATTCTCGGGATTAATCTCGACCGCCGGCAGCTCGTACCCTGTCATCAGCTTGAGGTACCGAGTGCACTCTTCTCTGGAATCTCTTGCCCATTCAATATCTAGCACAATTTGTTCCAAAACCTGCTCAAGCCTCCTCTTCTGGTGATTAAAATCTTATTTCCACGTGTCCACCAGCCAGTGATCATCATCCTTGAAGGCAAGATCCTTTTCCCAGACATCGCTTGGCAACGCGAGTATGGCCTCAATCTTTGGGTAGGCTGACTCATACTTCCTTGGGAACCTTTCATAGATCTGCCTTGTGTCTTTGAGAGTCTTCTGAACTTCTAGGAACCTATTTGCTACCCGGACAACCAAATTGATGCCCGTGTTTCCCATGTCCAAGACCTGCCGGAACCAGCTTTCCGTAGTCTTGTCCAAGTTTCGTCACTTTTTGAGCTTGTTAATTTGTTCGTAGGACAGCAACTGCGGTGGGGCCGATGATGTTGTAGGCTACTCATCCGAAGATGACCACTGCTGAATATAGGCTATTAGATCAGCCACCTACTCCTTTAGTTCTTCTTTGGAGACCTTATCCTGCTGGATAAGGTGCACTACTGTGGTGACCGACTCTTGGAGATGGTAAAATTTTTGTTCCCTTGTGGCCACTCCCAAGTCGATGGTGGAGACGTTGTAAGTTATACCTTGTTCCCCAACCATCGACATTGCTATTTGCACTGCCCTTGATCCCGAGGCATCCATGGTTACCTTTGATCTGACCTTTGGCCTCTTCTCTTTTCTGGTGCTTACTCATGCTCTGGCCATGATGGCTTCCAACCCTGCCTTGGGATCCTTCAAGGTGAGGGTCCTTTGCTTGAGTTGTCTTTGCAACCAATCAGGCGTTTGGGGTTCTTCCCTTGGTGGTACACTTTGAGTCCTGTTGTCTCCCTTCTTGAGTTCGACGGTTTCAATAACAAGAGCTCTCTCCTTGGTTTCTGTACTTTCCTTTTCTTTGTCAGAGTCTTGTTTGATCATTTCATGTTCAGTGGCGGACTCAGTGTGCAACTGCTCCTTAGGTGAATCTTTCTTTTCAGCATCCTCCTCCTCTTCGTTTAGAGTATCTTGACATTCCTTGAGGTTCTCCCCTTGTTCATCCTCGTGGAGGAACGTTTCCTTGTCATGTTTTGGGGTCTGGCCATGTCCCTCGGTTGGAGACCTATTACCTTCCGTCTCTGGAGCAGCAATCTCCTCTTCCTGTGCAAGTCAGTCCTTGGCCTCCTTGTTCTCAATTTCCTTGAGCTGCTTGCCCAACACGACATTGAGCTTAGGATCATTTGACTCTCAGATCAGCTCTGCATCAAGGTCCTTAGTGACCTCACTAGAAGACTCAGAGGCCACTTCATCAATCTCCCGATGCTCGAACAAGGGGTGTTCGTGATATTCAAACTCTTCGTACTTTGGCACCTTCTCAGCCTTTAGCTACTGGCATTCACACTTGTCTGATATTTGCATGGTTGCTTTCATCTTTGGTGATTTAGTAGAGGGGGATGCTACTGGAATGGAGGCCATAGCCTGAGCTATCGTGGCCTAGACTATCGGATTGGTGAGCATCCCTGAAAGCTTAGACGACACATTCTGCATATACTTTACAAACGACTCTGGAAGGCTAAGGGCAAGCATTGTAATAGCAAAAACGACGGGAAGGGAAGGAGACATGGAGGAAGAGGTCATTGGTGAGGTAGTGGCGGATGATGAATCTATGGGAATAACTTGCAACACTGGAGGAGTAGGAGTAAGGTGGACGGAGATATCCACCGCAGGTGGCGAGGAAGCAGAGACTGCAAGAGAAGCATGAGGGGTAGGGGAAGCAGCGGTAGTAGTAATAATGGTAGGAAGCGACCTTGGCAAGCTAGATCGTGATCCTCCGATCCCAAGGGATGGACCCTTGGTTAATATAGCCATCTCCGCACTACCAGTTGTTTCCTCCTCTTCTTGGAAGGGTCAGGCTCAAAAGCCTTATAGGCATAGACCTTCGGCTTGGGCAGCTATTCGCTAGCCTCCTTTCTTTTCTTGGTCTTCCCCAATGGTGGGGTCTTAGATGTCTCCCCAGTTGCAGCGGCGATTACTCCACCTTCGGAGCCACTTGGTTCACTCACATGCTCACTCGTCAGTTCGGTGAATGTTAGGACGACCCCTTGTTGTTTCAATTGAGCCACCTTCTCGTCGATCCATGCCCTCATTCGGATTTCAATGGGCCTAGTGAGCACACCAATGTCATTAAGCTCTAGTGCATTCTAGTCAATTACAGGCAACGGCAAGTTGGAAACTGCATCGTATCCTGGGTCCACAATTGTGTCTTCATCTTCCTCTAGCTGATCAGGGACCGGACACAAGTTCACCCTTCGCACATAGATGACGGTCATGCACATGTAATGTCACAATCGCACCTCAAGATCATCCCTGCAATTGGCCCAAAAGTCCTCGATGTTGTGGAGGTGGGCGTACTCACGTCCCAATGCCTTTTTGACATGACCATAAGGATCCATTTGGAGCTGCACTATATATTGCTCGAAGTTATATTCAGCCAGCTCCTTTTCCAAATATCCTATGCACTGGGAGGTGTGGATCTTATACATCCCCTATCTGAGGTTCATGGGATAGGCGGGGCCTGCCAGATGTTTTTTGCTCAAGACACTATAAATGTGTTGCAACTACCGATTCAGCTCCAAAAGAATAATCCAATCATTTGGGTACCGAGGTAGCTTGTTCGATCTCTCGGTGAATCCCTGAGCATGCATGTATGTGAACCTCAGGAACTGAATGTACTAGAAGGCGTACTACCTGAGGAGGACCCTGGCATTGTGGGATGTTCTCCTATGAAAATCCCCTCCTACGCATCAGATGACATGAGCAATGAATGCATCATTCACTCTGCAATAGTATTTTTTGTAATTCTGGAATTGTAACTGGGGGTACTTGTCATAAGGCTTGAGCTCTGGCCCCGATGGATCACTGGGCATCATTGTCAACCCCTGATAATGTCTCTAATTAGCGAGAGAATATACCAAGTATGAGTTCATGAAGAATTTGTTGGTTTTCTTCACAATGGTAAACTGCTCGTGGAAGCAGTCGCTGATTATCTCGCCCCAATAGAAGGCGGTACCCTTACCTCAGAGAATCTCTTCTATGAAATAGAACATCCATTCTTTGAATAAAATAGCACTGGGAAGGCCCATGACTCGACTGAGTAGAGTCACAAGGTCATGGTAGTCCTCAAAGAAATTGTTGCGGAAGAGCTCCTGAGGAAGCTTCCCAGAACTACCTCGCTTGTCCTTCAACCAATACTGGTTGATGAGTCTTTTACACCCCAATGGGTCCTGTTCCCACACCACTTTACAGTCTTCCATGGTGGGGACCTCCATGCTCTTAAAGGTAGGAATGTGGAAGGTTGGTGTTATACCCGACGGAGATATATCTGCAAGGATATTTCCATCATGGTCCACTATGGTTCTAGTATCAGATTGGTATGCCTCCACGCACGCCATTACTAGCTCCAGGGCCACTAAGGCCTGTGGGAAACCTCCAGCTTTAGCAAGTCCAGTGCTCTTTATTAATCTTGCATTTGTTGTTTTTGGGTTCATTCTGACCCTCTGCGTGAATTCATCAACATCGACCTGTCCGATGTTGGTATCTGAGACATCCCTCCAAAGGGTAGTGATCCTGAATTGAATAGGGACCCCCTAGAATTTGTATTTCATCAAGACCCTATCTTCCTTGCCCCTTGGTGGCTTGGTTGTTCCTTTTCCTTTCTTGGAAGCACCGAAAGTCTCTGCACCGGATTCCATAAATCTTGCACAAAAGATGAGAATTAGCAATGATGAACTTGACAAAATGGCCACCGACAATCATAATTCATACCTAATAACCATGGAAACTAGATACTTCATTGTTAGAGAGCAGTGCAAACAATCCGAAGTTCCTCGGACGGAATTCCCTTGGTAGAATGTTGTTTGAAAGGGCAAAAGGAGAATGGAATTCCCATAGGCATTTCCCAAGGTTGGATTTGAAGATTTGAGGTTGGAGGTGGAGGAAAACCTAATTTTAGCAAGTGGGTCGAAATCCATTTTGGATTTAGAGGTCATTTGATACTTCATTTGGAAGTTCGGGCATCATCTGCAGGGAAGCCGTCTGAAACAGCGCAAAGGAAGCGGAATTCCAGGAGTCGGAATCCAGGTCTCGGATTGCCGTCGCCGGGAAGTAGCTAAGGGTCAGCCATTAAGAATGGTGGAAAGAAAGCGGAAATCTGAGGGAGGAAATCCGGGAGGCAATTTCCGGAAGCGGTCAGAGGGTTCGGGACAAACGGGTGGCGGACGGAGGACCGGGACCTGGAGGTCGGGAAGGTGTCTCGAACTCGCCATTAGAATGGCGTAGGCAGAACAGAATCCTGAGAGGGGAATTCCTGCGATCAGAATCCAGAAGAATTTTCGGAGGGAGCACCAGATTTCGGGTTTCGGCGAACAGCGGACTGGGGTCCGAAAGCCGGGAGGACACTCAGATGAGGCTGTTTGAAACGGCGCTGACACAACGGAATCCTGGGAAGGGAATTTCGGAGGTCGAAGTCCGAAGAGGGAAATTTTCCAAAGGTTTCGACCAGGAGAGGAAAGACTTTGCGGCTGGGAAGCGATGTCCAGAAAGCCGCTCGGGGAAGGCCGTAGAAACAGTGAAGACAGGATAGAATTCTAGGAAGGGAATCTCGAGAACTGAATCCTAAGGGAAGATTTGAAGATGTGAAGATTGCAATACTTTTGAGTTTAGACAGACTTCGAGGGTTCGGATCCAGAGGTCGGGAAGATGCTCGGGAGGGGCCGTTTGAAACGGTGAAGACGCAACGGAATTCCGGGAAGGGAATTTTGGAGGTCGAAGTCCAAGGTGGAAAAAGCCACCGACAGAATTTGAAGAAAAGAGGTGTGGATGGCCACGGGAAGACGCAGGCCCGAAAGGCACTAGCGCTGTTCTAAAGAACAGCCACGGCGCAGTGAAGTTCCAGATCGAAATTCGGGTGATTTAAAGATTGATTTTCACATTTTTAAAACATGGGTTTTGACCGAAAGGCACGAATTTACTTGATTTTAAACCCATTTTACAATTTCCATACACAAAAAGGTGAAATTTCATAGAACAAAGAGGGAGGGTGCGTGGACGATGAACCTACCTCGAAATCTCGAAGAATGATCAGTCGACCGTAAGGAAAACGGAGCTCAGAATGCGTGCGGAAAACACCTGGTTGCCGGAAGTTCTCCAAACTCTCCTATCACTAGCGCAACTGATAATGATGGCCGAATTTTTTTTTTTTATAGCAAAACTGTCATTAATGCAACATTAAATTCCTTCGTACGGGGCAGGCGGAGTTGGTAGAATTTGAAAACGCAGACAGCAGCGGGAGGTCCGGGGTCTGGGGTTTGGGAAGTCGTTCAATCACATCCATTGAAACAGCGAAGACCAATGGGAAACCTAGCCAAGGAAACCTGACAGAGGCAATCCGAAAGGGGAAACCCGAAAGGGGAAACCCGGAAGGGGAAACCTGAAAAATTGCCACAGATGCCAGAACGACGTTTTGACAAGGGAAACTCGGGTTAACCCGAGACTTAGCAATTTTTTTTTAAAAAAAAGGGGGGCGGACTTCGGGCGAGTTCAAAATATGGCATTAGGAAATGGACCGACCCCTCGAGGCACAAAAATGGGTACGCAAAATGAGGCAGAACAAGAAGAGACTGAAAAAGCAAAGAGGGAAAAGAGGGTCCCCGTTCCGAATGGGGCGTGTGTGCAAAAGGCACAACAGGATATAGTTTTGGAGTTTCTCACATGGGTGGTAACATTATAAGTCCACGGTGTAGAAGTATTTGTAGATTCCTTTGGATTGCAATTGGTGGATAAGGGAATTGAAGTTTCTTTAGTTTGTAAGGCCATCTTCACTTGATTGATTCACAAATTTCTCTAGGTAGATATAGGGTAGGAGGACCCAAGATGACCTTGTCTTCTTTATCATTTTCATTATGAGGAATTGGTTTCTTTTTACAAAAGAGGACCTTTATGTCAAGAGGTGGATGTAACAACCTCCTATCATAGTTATAAAGAAATTCTTGTTCTTTAGGAAGGATGATGCTTATGTCAAGAGGAGGGTCTTGACATCCTAAACCATTTGGTATTTTCAGCTGGTAATTGCTCTAGCAGTTGATGAATTTCATGTTCACTTGTATCACATCCTTGTTTTCTTAAGAGCATGAATCCTTTTCAATATGTATCTTTGAGGTTAATTGATGTATTGGTTACTTTGTTAACATAAGATATTTGGATATTTTCTTGCTCAGAGGAGCTAGGTTCACCTATGGTAGGGAACTTAGGCTTAACTTTTGTTTCAAATTTAGGGTGTAAATAACCAAACACCTCAAGTGATGGGATGGTAGGGGGTTTCGTTTACCTCATGGATGGGTAAAAGGATGCATTATTCTCAAGATTGTTAAGGAAATAATTTATGAAGTTATTCATGTTGTCAACATCATGAGGAAGACATGCATTAGGAGTTGTGTGAGCATGAGTGAGTTCAATTTCATTAGGATCATTTCCAAAAACATAACTTAAAACATCAACCAAAGAGAACGAGTATTTCCACACATTGCTTAAATAGTTATACATTTTTAGAATTTTAGATCTAAACATGATAGTTTTTTTATTACACAATACAGTAAATTGAAAGTGAAAAGTTTGGATGCAAATTTTGAATTTTAACAACGCAATAAAATGAACCAATTTAAGCTAAATGTAATGAATTTGTTGAAACAACAAATCAAGAAACTAAAAAAGGAAAGTAACAACAACAAACAAAGGCCTAAAACTAAGATTTTAATTTATAGAAAATGAAAATTAGTAGCTAACAAGGACTCATTTTCTAGAAAGGGCGAATGGGTCCTAGTTAGGTTTTTCTGAGACGTTTCTATTGATTTTAGGGTGATTTTTAAAGCCTTTTTAGATGCGAGAAGGTGCAAGTTTGACCTAATCAGGGACTCATTCACCAGTAAGGGTGAATGGGTCATAGTTAGGTATTTTTCAACTATTTTTGAATGATTTACAAGCTTTCAATAATGTCTTTCAGTTCTAGGTCTAAGGCAATGAGTTTTACTTTCAGATTTTCTAGAAATGCAATATGAAAATGTAATGAAAAGATGATTGAAAGGACCTAGGTTGAAATGCAATTTTGGTTTTTTTCAAATGTAAATAAATGATATCTAAATGATATGCATAATGAATTCTTCTTTTTTGTACTTTTTAGATTTAGAGAGATACAAAAAAATGCAAATCTAAACCCTAAATGAGATGCAATTTTGAATGCAATGCAAGAAACCATAGATGACATCATTTTTAATGGAAATCAGATACAAATGAGTGTAAGATATAATATATGAAAGACTTAAAAATTAGAAAATTGAAATATTCAATATGTCAGGTTCACCATTAATGTTTAGGTGGAAAATAGGGTTCACCAAAATGAATCAACAAGATGATGAACCACTAATTTTTTCCACACAAAACATGCAATTATGAGAGCCAAAATATGCAAATAATAATAAGAAAGTAACCCTAACTATTATAGAGACTATGAGGGGAGTTTTAAGAGCTTATGATGATGTGTAAATTTCTATAAGAAGCCTTTTTTAGTGCACAAAGGACTCATTTTCCTTTAGTGGTGAACGGGTCCCTATTAGGGTTTCTAAAAGTGAGATCTGGGTTATTTTCCTTGATTTTTGCACTCTTATATTCCTCTTTGTTAGCTCTCGAAAACCTATAATAAATTTTATAGCTTCAATTATTTGTTGTTGCAGTATAAAGACCAATCTTGTAACTTGAAAAGTTTGGAAAATTTTCTCTAAACTTCTTCTCGACTTGATCTTCAACCTATAAATCTACAAACACACACTTAGGGGAAGAAAAAATTATTGATTTTTAGTGAATAGGGGTTTGCCTAAGTCAAACCCCTTGTATGTAATTAAACCAAATGGAGAAATAATGAAATTGAAGCATGAACATGAAATGAAGCAATGTTGATACCTTGGAAGTTATCTTGGAAGATAAATCCACAATCTAACATGTAGTGGCCATGAAGAATGTAGATCTTAATCTCAAGTAAGATGTGAACAATGCTTTCAAGTAGATCTTCAATGCTACATTTGCTATCTTAGCTCAACAACATGCATGAATGCACTAAAATTTTGTCATGATGAAATGATCTTGAATTGTTGTAATAGACTCTTGATAATCTACCTTGAGATTCCTTTGAAAATTCTATTGTGAACTCTTGTGCTTGAAAACTTCAATTCTTAGGCCTCTTATAAAATTTCTAGGAGAAACAATGTGAATTAACCCCATATTTATACTAAATCAAGAGATTAACCCCAAAATTCAAACAATTCAAGCTGACACAAGATCTGGAAACAAACAATATTAAAATCCCATCAGAATGAAATTCAAAAAGAGGTTCCTCATTAAGGGAGGACCCATTCGCCACTTAGTAAAAATGGGTCCTAGCACAATTTTCCAAGACCTTGCCTTTGAGGAATGAAAGTACATCAAAAAAACATGTAGAATCTACAAAGAAAGGGGGGTCATATAGAGGTAGGACCCATTCGCTACCTAGGGCGAATGGGTCCTAGCACCAATTTCCAGGACCTCAAATTTTCCCAAATAAATGTTATGTAATTTGAAATATTGGCTTCATAATAGATCTTCGGGAGGTGTCACAAGTAAGGCTTAAATTTTAATTAAAGGGGATAATTAACTCTAATTAACCATAATTAATTAAGGATGCCCTAGATGAATGTGAAAGTGTGTTACAATACTTTACAACTCTCAAAGAGGGTACACATTAAGTACATTGTAAAAGGGGCCCAAGATCAATGTGAATATGTTACAACATTAAACCTAGGTAGAATTAGGTTAATTCAATGATAGTTATTCCCAAATCAAGTAAGGAAAAGGGAAAAAAAATTGTTACTACAACACCTTCCACCGACAAACACCTAGTTCACTTAATAATTACAAAATTCCATAAAAAATGTACTGAAATGGAGACATTTGCAATAAGGAAATGAGTTTGATAGTGAGAGGTAGCAATTCCAAACATTAATCCTTTTGGAAAAATACTTCCATCAATCTCTCCATCACCTAAAATTGTACCCTCCCCTACATTTTAAACACTAGAAAAACCAATTGCAAAGTAAAAAGTGTAGGTAAACTATGAGATTTTCAAATTGCTGGATGTCCTTTTATAAGAAAGAAAGCATATAAAATGTGCATCTGGTCATTTAACAATCAATTAGATAATGAAAAATCCAGACACATGAATTATAGTTAGATGTGGTTATCAAGATGATAAATGCTTGAAAATATTGGCGACAAAAATTAGAATCATGCCAAGAAGCTAAATAAAATGAGAGCACATTGACAAATCATTTGTGTGAAATTGATGAGTGTAGAGGAAGCAGATTCAATGAAGGAAAAACTTTGACAAGAACATTTAATCGACCTATCCCCACACTTATTTACCTTATCACAAACACATTCCATGTTTAATATATCTCAAATTTATAATCTTGGAGACCCTAACACATTTTCTTTCAGTGGTATTAATGTGGGTAGATAGCACAACATACAAAAATTGCTTTGAAAAGACTATTTGGTCAATGTTAGAAATTTGGGAGAGGGGCCACTAGTTCTACAGGTTAACTTTAGGAGCATGGGTTGTATGGAATATCCTAAGATCTTTGTTTTTTCAAAGTGAATTGGTCTCTCATTTATCTTTAAATAAGGTTTGGAGGTGTGATTCATTATACAACTTCCCACATCAACATGTCTTCTGAAAATTGTCTAAAATTTGATTTTTTTAAGATTTGGCAAAAAATTAATCATGGTATCCTTAGTAGTTGAACAAAAAATATTATTCGTTGTTAGAAAAATATCATATTCTTATTTAAAATATAACTTATATGCACAACCTAAATGATCACAATACCTTTTGGTAACCAGTAATCTTGTTATCTCTAACCTTTATATCCAACACAAATGGACCAATAGTTGAGCACAAAAAACTACTTGTTATAAATGACACATAGGGGAGAGGAGCTGGAACATGTGCACCCAATTTTTGATGGTTGGCATGGAGTGCCATGTGGACCAATGAAAAAAATAGCCACCTCGGAGGATTAAAAACATGCTAATAAAAAATAAGAAAACCTTTTTAAATTTTTGATTTAATTTGATGTGTGGGATGATGCAATTAGTGGATTCGAAAAAATGTCGAAAATGACCATGCGATTGAAATGTGCTCAGTTGGAATGTCATTTCATGCATGGCATGGTGTCCAAACTAGAATTCCTTGCCACGTTACCAACTGCCACTTTGCCACCCTTATGCTCCACTCTGTCACATTAATCTCTTACTGCTTCGTCCTATTCTTGTGTATAGTTGTGTTTAATGCACATCGCCTCTTATCTTGTTCATAATTTCCACTTCATCAATTCAGTCATCATCTATTCTACTATTTTTGGGTGCCATTTAGAATTTGGGGGTGTTAGGTTTTTCATAGGTCCTACTTCATCAATTCAGTAATGCAACTATTGTAGCTTTTTTTGGTGTCATTGATTAATTTTGGGTTTTCATCTTTTTCATAGTTTCTACTTCATGTTATTTAGGCATGCAACTATTGTAGCTTTCTTAGGTGTAATAATTGCATCAATTCAGTAATGGAACATACATATCTTTTTTAGGTGCCTTTGATAAATTTGGGATTGTTCCCATTGATTAATTTGGGGGTGTTCTTTGTATAGGTTCTACTTTATCAATTTAGTCCTCAAACTATTTTAGCTTTCTTAGGTGTCATTGATTAATTTTCCACAGTGGTACATTGATCCTCCACAAGATAGAAAAAAACTCTTGCATAAAAAATCATGATGAGATCAAACAAAAATCAGATATTAAATGCACATTTAATCGTATATATTTTCCAACAAAAGAAGTACAAGATGGTAGCCAAACAAGTGTAAGTGTTTTGAAAGTGTATATTTTTTTGGTTCCATTGATTAATTTTTGGGTGTTCTCTTTTGCATAGGTTTTTCAACATCAATTAACTCATATAACTATTGTAGATTTCTTACATTTCATGGATTAATTTGGGGGTGTTCTCTTTTGCATAGGTTCTTCTTCATCAATTCAATACTACAACCATTATAGCTTTCTTAGGTGCCATTGATTAATTTTCTTCACAGTCATGCCAAAATGTGTTGTCTTACGGTCTCTCCAACTTCAATTCCTCCTCCACTACATGTTACACTCAGAGTCTAGTGTCCCTTCCAACATCTTTATATATATGATATGCATATGTATAGACATATACATATACATATATAGACATATACATATGTATATACATATACATATACTACTTTCACAACATCTAGCATAAACTTCAAGCCAACTTGAATTCAATGCTTCTAGTGCCCAACACGCCTTGCCAACTTTAGATCCTTTCCATCTACCATCTTCTCAATTTTTTTCACATTGATGGCAAAAGTTGTTTGGGTGTGTTCTCTTTTTTATAGTTTGTACTACATCAATTCACTCATGCAACTATTATAGATTTCTTAGGTTTCATTGATTAATTTTCATTGATTAATTTGGGGGTGTTATCTTTTTTGTAGCTTCTCCTACATCAATTCACTCATGCATCTATTGCAGCTTTCTTAGGTGTGATTGATTAATTTGTTGAATATCCAATATATTGAGAGGGGGGGATGAATCATTATATTTTTAAACTTATTGAACAAATACCATCCAATTAATCCAAATCATATGATGATTAAGATAAGAAAAATAATCAATAGAACATGAAGCACAAGACACAAGAGACACCAATTTTTTTATGTGGAAAACCTAGAATGGGAAAAAACATGGTGAGAATTAAATCACAATATAGTATAACCGGTTATAAGCTATTACAAAAGGGGTGGCTCACTTCCAGGACTCACTATCCAAAATGGGAGGCTCATTGCTTACAAAAATGAAGTAAAAAAATGGTTAACCACCAAAATTGAACTAATGAAAGTACACCACAAGTGAAGATTCAGTTCCTTTGTAGCTCAAGAAAATTTGCATGCTAGCAAATCATTATTTGCACTTTTCACTTCCACATATAATCTACTAATATTCACTTACACCAACTCTCATGCAATATCTTCAAAAACATCTTTTATATATATTTGATTATTCATAGATAACAAATAGGTCGGATTTATAAATATTCTCAACAATAATTCAAATGTGTGGCACATAACAACTTGTCAGCATGGATTACACAAACAAAATTTAATCCATTACATCTTCACCCACTTGATAGGTCGGCCAACAATAGTCCTAATAGAAAAATTATAAACAACAAAGTGATACCAGTGATAACCACGAGAATTTGTATGCACGAGTTCCTATCCATGCATGTATTTATCTATCATAGGCCATTTCCCAAAAAACTAAAGTAGTAGCTATTTACTAGAGAGGATTCTGGAGAAAAATATCGAAGGATGATCTTGCATTACCAGTTCATAATACTAGATTAATGTGACTTTGAGTCTTGTAGTTGCAACTCATATATCATGGTGACATCAATGACAATAAAACTATTAACAAGAGATATGATCTTCTTCATTCTTCCAAAAATCTCCCCCTTTTCCATTGATGGAAACATGTTCCAAAAAGACTTTACATACATCCTATGCACAAAATATACTCTATTTCTCTTTCCACTTCTCCCCCTATGACATCAAGGACAAAGGTAGATCAAAAACATGAAAGATATGTACACAGGGTCTGGAAAGTATAGAATAAAACTTATGAACTCCCCCTAAGGAGTTATCACAAGCAATGTAAAAACAAAAAAAAATCACCCGGAGGAGGGAGCACTTTGCAATTCCTGAAGAATGCCTTGCCAGGCCACTTTGCCATCCTCCCAACTCTGCTTAGTAGATACCATAATTTTGTTCAAAGATTCTAAAGCAATAAAATTTTCTTCAACTTCATCAGGAATGTCTAGAGTCAGATTCATCTTATCCAAATTCTCATAATTAGCCAAATCAGTGGCTACCAGAGCATACTTCATCCTCACATTATCAACAAGGAAGCAATTTTTTTTTATCATTCCTTCCTTCTACTTCTATAGCATGAAATGTTTTTATTTGTGCACAGAAATAACATTCCAAGTTGATCTATATCTATCCAAGAATACATTGTAGGTATTGGAGACAATGGCCAATTGGGACTCAATGGAGTCCATGAGATCTTTTATGCTTTGAGTGGCATCAGGCCACCTTATACAATAGGAAAACACAAAATTAGCTTTAGATACACAAGCTTTTATAGATTCAAGGCTCTTCTCTACATTTGTATGTTCCAAGGCATATTTGTCATGAAGGATCAATAGCCTTTTCTCATTCAGTTTCTCTTTTGCATCCCGTTTTGATTTGTCAACAAGTCTCATGGCATGCTCCTTGAAGGAGTCCAATAGAAGCTTCAGGTTCTCAATCAGAGAGAGATCTATCTATAAATGTGTCAGTTGTGACATCCTATAGGGCCTTAATTGCATATTCAATGAGCTCAATTCCCTTTTGATGAATTTCTAATATTTCTCTTCTACTGGATGCATGAAATACATCACCTAATACCATTTTATGTACCGAATAAATCTTGTTCATATATTCATAACCTTGATTCATTGGAAGTTGTAGGAGTTCTAGAGGAATTACCAGTTGGAATTTGATCTTCTTAGACAACAATTCCTTTAAGACATCATCACTGGAGGAAGATTCTCCAATGGACTTTTGTGATTCTACAAGTTGTTGGGATACTTTTTCATTCTTTCCAACAATATCATCTAATTCCTCATTTTTGTTTTCTTCTTCTTCCTCTACTTTTTCTTCCTCTGCATTCTCTTCATCTGAATTACCTTCCTCTTCATTCTTTTCTTCCATCCTTTTCTTCTAGTTTTCCTTATTCTACCTTTTCTTCTTCAATTCTCTCTTCTTATACCTTATCTCTATCTTCTTCTTGGGGGTGTACCAAAGGGATAACATCATGAACTTCTGCTTCAACATTTTCTTCAACATTTTTTTCATTTTTCAAATTCTCATGAACAACATTGATTTCTAGTAGAACATCTGTACTACCTATTTCTAGAATGGTATTGGTATCATTTGTTTCCAAAGGTACATTATCATTAGCAACACTAGAAGGAGGTCCTTTCACAACTTCCGTAGAAGATTATTTTCTAGATTCAGGTGTCGAACCAGATGCACCAATCATTCCATACTTTACTGTTGTATTCTTGATAGTACTTGTTGTTTCCTTCTATATCCTTTTGATTTCATTTTTGTCTTTGGTCATCAGAGTATTAAATCTTCTCTTTACCCTGAACATCTTAGCACATATTTTTTTGAAATTTTCTAGATTACTCGAAGACAGAGAAGATGCAATTTCTTTATATGCTTTATTTATTATTTTCTCTTCTAGCTTAACTACCTCTGCTCTTCTCTTCATTAGAATTTCCCATATTTTTTCAGTGAAATCTCTCTTAATGTTGTCCCATTTAGCTTCCAAAATGATGACATATTTGATGATGGCCAATATTGTTGCAAAGACGGTTATCGTTGCATCAAAAGATCGACTTGTTAATGCTCGATACAAGCGCTAGATTTATAAAAGATCCAATATCCACAGGAGGTAATTAAACCATGTCATGAAGCCCGAGCACCATGTTGGCCCATGCTGAGGAGACCAAGGGTGACACCTTGCAACAATCCTCCCTAGCGCAAGCGAGGGGTTAGAACCTATGACCTCAGCTCTAATACCAATTATTGCAAAGACGGTTACCATTGCACCAAAAGATTGCCCTGTTAATACCTGATACAACCGATATATTTATACAAGATCCAAGATCCCTAGGAGGTGGTTAAACCATGTCACGAATCCCAAGCACCACATTGGCCCACACTGAGGAGACCAAGGGAAACACCTTGCAAAAAATATTATTGTTTCCTTATCATCTTATCCCACTAAATCATACACTTCTACTATGGATTTCACCATGTTTTCTTGATTTACCAAATTATTCACCAAAACATCTAGTTTGAGAAGGGAACTAGGTCTTACCGGAGAGGTTTTCTATTCTTCCTGGTCCAATGAAAATTCTTCTACAACCTTGGATTTATTTGCATTACTAACATTTTGTTCATCAACATCCTCTAAGGATGACACATATTGAACTTTCTTCGAACCACTGGTTTCTTGTGATACACCTTCATTGAAGGAAACACTCACCCTTCTCTTTCTTGTTATTTTTACAGCTAGATCTTCTTCCTCTTCCTCCTAATCATCAGTGGTGCTCATATTCTTCTCCCTAGTAGCCTTTTCTTTTCTTCATTTAATAGGGGCTACTAGAGGAACACCTTTTCTCTTTCCTAATCTGGTAGTAGGTTTGGAAGGGGTCGAGGCTTTGCCTTTGTCCGTAGTGTTGGGCTTAGTCTTCATTAATTCTAGTCTAGAAGCTAGTTTAGAAGAAGGGATTCTACCAGATCTCCTTACACTAGGTGATTCTTCATACTTTTTTCCTCCAACGACTCTTCCTAGAGCTATCTCTTCATCTGTGAAACTAGATTTCTTGAGAATTTCTATTACATTTTTCTTTCTTGAGGTTTCTCTCCTTTTTATAGGTTTCACCACATCAATTCAATCGTGAAACTATTGTAGCTTTCTTAGGTGTCATTGATTAATTTTGGGTTGTTCTCTTTTTGCATAGCTTATGCTTCACCAGTTCAATCTTGGAACAATTGTATCTTCTTTAAGTGCCATTGATTAATTTGAGGTTGTTCTCTTTTTTATAGGCTCTACTTTATCAATTCAATAATGAAACTATTATATATTTCTTAGGAACCAATGATTAATTTGGGGTTGTCATTTTTTTGCATAGGTTATGCTACATCAATTCATTGCTACAAAAATTGTAAATTTTTAAAGTGTCATTGATTAATTGGGGGTGTTCTATTTTTTATAGGTTCTGCTACATCAATTCAATCATGTCACTATTGTAGCTTTCTTAGGTTCCATTGATTACTTTGGGGGTGTTCTCTTTTTGCATAGTTTATGCTTCATCAATTCAATCCTACAACAATTGCATCTTTTTTATTTGTCATTGACTAATTTTGGGGTATTCTCATTTTTAAAGGTTCTGCTACATCAATTCAATCATGCAACTATTGTAGATTTCTTAGGTTCCATTTATTAATTTGAGGGTGTTCTATTTTTGCATAGTTTATGCTTCGTCAATTCAGTCTTGCAACAATTGTATCTTTTTTAGGTGCCATTGTTTAATTTGGGACATTCTCTTTTTTATAGGTTCTGCTACATCAATTTAATCATGCAACTATTGTAGATTTCTTAGGTGTCATTGATTAATTTTGGGGTGTTCTATTTTTGCATAGTTATGCTTCATCAATTCAGTCCTACAATAATTGTATTTTTTTTAGATTCCATTGATTAATTTGGGGGTGTTCTCCTTTTTATAGGTTTTGCTACATCAATTAAATCATGGAACTACTGTAGCTTTCTTAGGTGTCATTTATTAATTTGGGGGTTTTCCCTTTTTTCATAGTTTATGCTTCATCAATTCAGTCCTGGAACAATTGTATCTTCTTTACGTGACATTGATTAATTTGGGGGTGTTCTCTTTTTTATAGGTTATGCTACATCAACTCGGTCCTAAAACTATTGTGTGTTTGTGAACCAATGATAGACATATGAAAGATGTCTATCTATTCAATATATATGCGATCTACTATGGATGTTTTGATTCATTGAAATCATGTATATCTTAAATATATAAGACTTCTATTGGTGTGTTTGTCATTGCACAAGTTTTCACAATACAAATTGTTTTAATATTTATATGGATGGAAGTTAAAATTGTTTTGATGGTTCCATTATTAAGGTCTACAATTCAACCACCCCCAAAATTATCTATGGAACCATTGAAGAGTATAAGTTGGTCACCCTTTCACTCCATTTCCTTTCATTAATCTCTCACTACCCCTTAAAATCTTATGTATAGTCATGTTTAATGATCATTGCATATATCAACATTATTACCATAGAATAGTAATCAATAGTTGGACTTTATTACAAAATGTATTACCATTATTGAATGTAACAATTACCAAATTCCATTCATCCATGTCATGTTGTGAAGTATTACCATAGATTAATAATGATCAATTCTACATGTATTACCATAAAACAATAATCATCATTTCTACTTTGTTACAACATGTATTTAAGGGAATTTTTTTTGTGAAGGCCTTTAATGGTTTTCTATGCAACACTTCACAAATCAAATGGAATTTTGGACAAGTGCACCATAGGTTTCCATTAGAAGAGAATTAGTATAATCAAGTTCTCCTAATTCATTGTTGAATTCAAAAATTACCAAAATCATTTCATCCACGTCACATGTGTCTATCATCCCAAACATTAGCATTACAATTGCACCATATAGGCATGTAATTGCAGTGCCAAAAAAAGTTCAATATTTTTTGACATGACTCTATACCTTCCTTTGAGGTGGTAGCAATAGCTCAACATGGTTTTCAAAATTCTATTTGTGTTCAACTATGTTACAATCTACCATTCAAAGAGAATTGGATGACTGTTGCAACATAGTTTAACAATATTGAGGTTTTCAAAAAACTCTCTAGTTATTGCATAGGGGAGAGGTGCCAAAACATGTGCATCTAATTTTTGATGGTCCACATGGAGTGACACATGAACAAAGGAACAATATTTATATGACTAAATAGAACAACAAAATATAATTTTATAACATATATAATACATATTTACCTCGTCGTATATGTATATGTATATGTATATGCATATGTGTATGTATATGTATATGTATATGTGTATGTGTTTATGTATACGCATATGTATAAATTTACATATATGTATATGTATGTGTACATGTAGACATATGTATATGTATGTATATATATACATATACATCTATCTATATACAATTGCTTACATGCATTATTTTGCTTACACTAAACAGACCAAGAATATTTATCTCTCTATTTCTTACCTGATTGAATTGATGAAGAAAAACCTATGAAAAATAAAACACCCCAAAATTTATCTATGGCACCGAAACAACCAACAATATTATTTTTTGCTAAAATGGAAAATTGTAGCAAAATATATATGTATATGTACATATTTATGTATATATATATATATATATATCTATATATACATATGTATATACATATATGTGTATATGTATATATGTATACACTTATGTATATGTATATATACAATTGCTTGCATGCATAATTTTGCTTACATTGAACAAAACAACAATATTTGTATGTCTAAATTGAAGAACAATAGAAAAATAGATATATGTACATATATGTATATGTATATTTATATGAATACATATATGTATATGTGTATGTGTATGTATATGTATGTACATATACATATACATATACATATACATATTTCTATGTATATGTATATGTAACAATATAAATAAGTTGGAAGGGACACTACACTTTGAGTGTAACATGTAGTGGTGGTAGGATTGAAGTTGTAGAGACCTTAAGCAAGCCCATTCTAGCATCGATTTGAAGAAAAATTGAGAAGATGGTAGATTTAAAGGTCTAAAGTTGGCAAGTTGTGTGAGGCAGTGGGAGCATTTAATGCAGGTTGACTTGAAGTTTATGTGGAATATCATGGAATTAGTAGGAGGTGAGGTGCATTAAACATGATTGTACAAAATAATTGCAAGGGGCAGCGAGAGATTAATGTGAGGTAGTGGAGTAAAAGGGTGGCAAAATGATTTTTGGTAACATGGTAGGGCACTCTACTTTGCACGTTGTGTCACACACCAATTGGAATTCCGACCGAGCATGTTTTGGTTGCATGTTCTTTCTCAGGATGAACTAATCACATTGTCCCACATGTTAAATTGAATAAAAAATAAAAACTAAAAATGAGAAACTGTCAATCAAGAAGCATACATTGCAAATCTAATTAGAATACATTGCAAATCAAATCGATAATGTTGCATCTGTAGTAATCATAAATTTAAAAATTTCAACATTAAATGTGCATTTCAAGAAGCATACAATGCAAATATGATAAGAATACATTAGAAAATGAATCAATAACATTGCATCTATAGTTATCATAGATTTAAAATTGGGAACAATGAGGATGCATTTTCAGATATCAAAACTTCTCTTCTTTTTTTATAGGCAAATGTTACCAGAGGGGGGAACTCCCAATTTTGTAGTTGCCAAGACGATAGGACCATTGATGCAATGGTGCTTTAGGCAGTTTCCAAGATGATAGTTTTGACAAAGTTCTTCTTTTCCAGGAGATTGATTAGATCCCATATATTGCTATTCTCGAGGATTCCTTTTGGCTTCCCTTCACATTTAAAATGCCTTCAACAAGTTTCCTAGAGCTTCAAGGTTTTCTTACAAATTTTAGTATCGCTTCTTCTCATGAGAGAAAGGTGGGTGAACGCATGATGGGTAAGCGAGCCAAGAGCTAGAGAAAGAAGGGGGAAAGAGCCATTCATAGGGCGTAAATAGAAGAAAAGATAAGATTCAACTGCCTACAGATTTGAAGGATATAATGAATGCTAGGAGGGTGAGCGCTAGAGAGCTTTTTGAAGAAAGGGAAATGAAACAAACAAAATCAGAAAGGGGTAATGAAGGTTTCAGTGGGTTGTGATGGCCGCTAAGGCTCAAGAAAAAAAATAGAGCTTTGGTTGGAGCTTCCTAGGGCAGTCCTAGGTCTTTAGGAAAGCCATCGCATTCTGACTTCTCAGCTTCTAGTGTCTGGATTTTCTAGATATTGGCTTAGGAAGGTTTAGGTTCCCCCTCTAAGGCCTCATGTTCTGATATTCTTTTGAGCTCTGGTCACATGTCAATCTCGTCCTTTATTAACACCACCTCATTTTGTTGAATTGCTACTTTGGACAAGTAGTTTTCTGCAAAGTTAGCTTCTCTGTATACATGAGATAGGGAGAAATATTCCATTTTCTCTAGGTACATGTGGATCTTATCTATCCATACTGATAATTTACAACTTGGTGCTTGATGCTTTGCCACTGCATTAATAACAATTAGAGAATCACCTTCTATGTCAACTCTTTTAATGTTATTTTCTAGGCATACCTTAACACCAACATGTAGGGCAGAAAATTATGCTTCATTATTTGTACCTATAGGAATTTTGATTGCTCCTGCATACACCACCAACCCATCTCTACTTCGGATAATGAAGCCTGCTCCCGATTTACCTGGGTTACCACATGCTGCTCCATAAAAGTTAAGTTTATATTTTCCCATGGATGGTGGCTTCCATTTAGCATTTTCTCTTTTTGACTTTGGTTTGATAGTCTCTCCTTTTGGGATTATTAGATGGAGCCAATTCTTTGTCATCTTTTTGTCCCATGAGGAAAAAACCTTACATTGTCTTTGAGCCACCTTTGTGTTCAAATGTTTAGATATTCCAATTTCTATTTTGTTCAATAAGGATCTCAAGGATGATTCTTTGTCATTGAATACTCTCTCATTTCTTTCTTTCCAGAGTTGCCATACTATTTGGGAGGGTGTTTCTTTCCATAGTCCTTCCCACATGGCACCTTTACTCAATCTTGGCCAAGAATCAAAGACACTCTTCAAATCATTTGTTAATGGTCCATACCATTCTAGATTTTGATAGAAGAGTGAACAACATTCCTGAGCCCATTTTCACTACAACAAGAGATGGTTTGTTGTTTCTTCCACTTCCTTGCATAGTACACATCTTTGGGGACCTATTATCCCATTTTTTTGTAATTTGTCACCTATAAGTATTCTTTCATATAATGTTGTCCAAGAGAAACCCTATGCCTTTGGGAGCACATTCCTTCCCCAACAAAGATCTTTTGGTCATGTACCTAAAGTTTGATCTAATTTTCTATTACATAGCCAAGCCTAGCTAATTAAAAACCTGATTTGGCTAGACTCTAGATTATTTCATCATTTCCTTTGGTTAGTAACACCTTTCGATTTTCCAATTCCTTTATTAGAGTTTCCCTACATGTTGGCTCTATGAAGTCAAATTATTTTCATATGAATTGAGGTACACCATCCATTATTCTGATAGTAAAGTAATCTCTTACTTTGTCTCCATAAGTATCCGAGGTAATTTGAATAGCATCAGCCAGCTTAGGAATGGAATCAAGTGAAGGATATTCATTCCATGAGTCATGCCAGAACAAAACGGTCTCTCCATTTCTGATCTTCCATGTTATGTGATTTGTTATGATGTCACGACATTTGATCATGAAATTCCATATCACCAAGCCTCTTGGTAGATTGGCTATAGTTAGAATTCTATTTGGGTCTCCTATGTCCATATACTTTGTCTGCAAGAGTTTTCTCCATAGGGCAATTGGTTGTTGGTACATTTTCCAAATTAGCTTTGTGCCCAATGCCATGTTTGGAACCTACAAATCATGCACATTGGCTCCACCATTTGATCTATTACTTGTTACTTTGTCCCAACTTATTAGTGGTATTTGATTTTTATCATTAGCTCCTTCCCACATAAATTTTCTTTGTTGTGTTTTAAGATTTTGGCCTACTCTTCTTGGAAATTCCATGCAGGAGAGGGTATAAGTTGGTATGGCTGATATGACTGACTACAACATTGTGATCCTACCTGATAAGGTTAACTAACGTCCTTTCCAACTTTCTATTCTTCTTTGGTATTTCCCAACCGTTTCCCTCCAATGTTCACCTTTGACCATCCCAGTAAAGAAATGGATTCCCAAGTATTTTGATGGGAGTTTTTCAGTTTTGAAGCCTAGAATATTTGATATTTTCCTTTGCATTCCTTTTGGTGTATTAAAGAAGAATAGGCTTGAAATTGCATGATAAATTTTTTGGCCTAACTCTTCTGAATAGTCTATAAGATTTTCCTTGATGGCATGTGTTTCCTTGAGTGTTGCATTTCCATAAATTAATGTGTCCTCTGCAAATAGTTGATTAGTGAAGGCTGGCAAGTTGTTTACTATTTTAACTCCTTCCCACAATGACAATGCAACCTTTCTTTGAATTTCCTTGCTTAATGCTTTGGATAGTATCAGAAATAGGAAAGGAGACAAGGGGTCCCCTTGTCGTAGTCCTTTTCCACTTGGGAAGAAGCCACTAGGAGTGCCATTCACTATCACTAAGAAATGAATGGTGGATATGCAGCTGAAAATCCAATCTATTCATTTCTTTTCAAATCCGAATTTCTCCATTATTTTTAGCAGAAATATCCATTGGACCATATCATATGCCTTGCATGCATCTAATTTTAGAATCATACTCTTTAAATTTAATTTCTTGATGGAGTGCATTACCTCGTGTGCTATTATTATACCGTTTGTTATATTTCTTCTGGGGATGAAACCACTTTGCTCTTGGGATATCAACTTTGGTAGGAGTGTTTTTAGCCTATTGGCCATAACTTTGGAGATTATTTAATAAGTTGTGTTGCATAGACATATGGGTCGATAATCAGAAAAATTAGAACACTCCTCTTTTTGGGGGATAAGAACAATGTTTGTGTTGTTGATGTCCTTTAGGATGGTTGATTTCTTTCTTGACTCTTCTACTAATTTCCAAATCTCATTCCCCATGAAATCCCAACATGTTTCATAAAGTATTGTTGGGAAGTCATTGGGGCCTGGAGCTTTATTTGGATGCATCTCAAAGACTATTTTTTTAACCTCCTCTAAATTGGTTGGCCTTATTTAGATATCAAAACTTATTAAACTGTCCAAAACATCAATTAAAAATGAAAAAAAAAGGTTGCATTTAGCTATTATGATAGGGAAATGGTGGCTGGTTGCTTGGGGTGCCACTATCCATGTTCTTAAACCCTTCTAGTTGATGAGGAGTGTTTCTTACATGATTGGGAGTTGGACTAGAAAATTGGGTGCAAGTGACATGTGTTGGGGGTGGTGGTGAACACATCTGTACATCTTGAGTGGTATTTTGATTTGGATATTGAGTGCACTTGACCTCAAATTGGGAGAGAATTGAATAAATCATTGTTGTGGAGAAGTGAGGGATATTGATGTTGAGAATATCAAGGAATACTCCATTACTTTGAGACAAGGGATTAGAAGGGGTCCTTAACTTCCTTTCTCTTTGTAAAGCCCTTTGTGCCTCCTCAATCTCTTTTCCCTTTTGGTCTTGTTCCCTCTGAAACCTCTCTTATTCCTTTTTTCCATCTCTATCCTTATTTTGTTGTATTTTTTGCTGCTCTTTTTCTCTACTTGTATCTCCCCCTCTCTATTTTCTACCACTCGTTCAACTCTATTATCACAAATTTTGTTTCCTTTTTCTCCTCGTTCTCTTGTCTCTTTTGGGATTTTATCTCCTCAACCTCTTTCTTCCTTTTCTCTTGCTACATTAATAGAGTCATGCAGTCATCTCTCATCAATAGTTGAGACTGTCTTCTCAATCGAATTGCACCACCTTTGGATTTTTTAATAGTTGATACTATCTTCTTGATCTAATTGCACCACCTTTGGATTTTTTCTATGGACAGTGTGCATAGGTAGATTGACGAATTTTCTAATGTGATGAACTATTTCTATTTTTTCTGTATCATCCAAATATGAGGCAATGTTCTCCTCCTCTATCTATGACTCCTTGGTGAAATCTTGATTGCCTTCTAAATCTGAAGTGCAAGATGGAGCATAGTAATGCACAACTTAAGGTAATTCAATAGTAGGTGGTGGTGATGGGAAACTATAAGCACCCTGATATTTTGGAACATGCAAATCAATGCCTAAGTTCATTCTCCCTCAACCATCCAGGATGGTTGGCTACGTTGCAATGGAAGACTTAAACTTTCATTGAATTGGTCAATGGAGTTGCCCACTATGGGAGGAGTTTGTTCATAATCTACCACTTGTGTAACTGAATCAGTCTGAAATCTATCAATTGCAATTCTCTTACAGACTACAATTGTCCATCTAGAAGAGTGGACTACAATTCTACTAAATCGTCTCTTGACACAACAACTCTTGAAAGGCTAATAATTTTTTCCACTACAAATGCATCCTCGTTGACCTTAAATGTGTCACTAGGATTCATGTCATTCATGAGTGAATTCGGATTGAGTGGCCATATACTAGTCCTTTTAAATCCTTCTTTGATGTTCTCAACTATCAAAGCTCTTATGAGTGCTTTGCTGCATAATATTGCAAGTTTTTTCCTCCTCACTTCAACTATTGGAAACCTTGCAAAATATGTTGCATGTTTTGATTTGAAGTAAGATTTAAAAGGTGAAAATATATTCACATCCAATGGATGTATCTTATGTGAGGTGTGTGATGACAATGTTAGAAAATCTACACCCAACAATCTTGCTTCTTAGATGGTTTTGAGTGCTACATGGCTTCTATGCTCGTAAAAAATCAACAATTTCCTATTGGTGGGCAATAAACTTCCTCGAACTAAGTTTTCAAAGTAGGTCAACCAATCTATAAACAAGTCTTTAGTCATCCATGCATGGGGATGGGTTTCCATGCGAGAAATTGGTTCATAGTCTACTATGTAATTATCTATGTTCTTATTCCCTTTGAACAAGTAGAAGCCTAGAACGCTCTACCCAATAACATTGACACAACATAGAATCGTGATCCATTCACAACTCTTTGGAATAATGTATAAGACATTCCTGCTACCTTTTTTGGCTAGCACCTTCATGGACCTATTTCTACCTATCTAGATGCCAATTTCATCACAATTCCAAATGTGATGAGGACCATATGGTAGTGCTTCATAATATGCATACAATGTATTGTAGAAAGCTACTACAATAGCAGGTCTAAGATTGAGTTCCCTATCTTTGTCTAGGCCCTGAGTAGTCTGCAACCCAAGTTTAGGATGTTTGTTCTTGAAACCTGTCCATCAAGACTTCCTCAAGAACCCATTGGTGAAAGGGTTTGGCCTATTTTGACAAATTTGGGCAACCTAGCTCCCTTAATATTGACTATATCAAGACCATGGCCAACCTCATCCATTTTATTGCACCATTCCACTATCAGATTTTCTTCCTCTTCAGTGAGGACTATTGGTAGACCTATCTTGGAAGTTGTTGTTAGTCCACCTAGCCATTTAGATAGTGTGGTTGTTGGGATTTTCAACTTTCTGGAAGCTCCCCTTATTGACATGTCATTTTCCTCAACATCATAGAGTGCCCCTTTCATGTCCTCCAAAGACCACAACCATTGTTTCATTGTTACCTTCTACAGTATTAAAGGTGTAGGAACCTCATTTTGTAGTATTCAAGGAGTAGAATTATCCTCTACTGGTGCAATATGATCTGCTTGAGGGGAAATTTAGCCCCTCCTTTGGGGGAGGGAAACTGTGTCATGGCTCTTTTCTTCTTTTTTGGTTCTAGTATGGGTCACCATTACATTACCCATAGCCATCTGCACAAAATAAGTACAATCGAAACAGTGATGCTAGAAGAGTTATCTTTATATGTATGAAGACAATGATGCTTGAATAAAATAATAATTAGTTTCTAATGCAAAACCTATGAGAATAAGATAGCCAGAGTGAATGATAATGCAAAACATATGAAACACAAATATTAAACTATTAAACACAAATTCTCAAGAATAGTTATCTATCTATGTATGAAGACAGTGATGCTTGAAAAAAAATATTAATTAGTTTTTTGTATGTGTTTTCTTTTTAGTTTGTTGCATTTAAATTCAGAAATACTCTTATCAGTTAACAGAGTTACATTTATTCTAGAGTGAGCGATGTAAGGAAAAGCAGAGTGACAAGCACATAATTACATTGTATGTAAGGGAGATAGAGTTTAAGAATATCTCACATATCTTAGGCATGTAAAGCATAAACATACTCATGCACAGAAAACTAGGAACAACACTCACATTTTAACTATGACTATAATGATTGCAATATAACTCGTATGGAAATAGAACTATTTAACAATGACTATAGTGATTGTAATATAAACTATAGGGGTAAACAACTATTAATCTATGACTCTAATGGTTGTAATGAAGGAAAATTAAAAGCTTTAAAATGTAAAATAGTAAGTCTAAGCTTAACATATCTCATATCTTAAATGTAGGGAAACATAACTGCCAACCCATAACTGTAGTGATTGTAATATAAACCATAGGGGAACACAACTGTTAAACTATGATGTTGCAATATAAACCATAGGGAAACACAATATAAAGCTTACGAATGAAAAATAGTAAGAGTTTAACAAATCTCGCATCTTTTGTGCATTATGAACTCATTCACGAGAATAAATCTTTATGAAGTTAAATGATGTAATATTTTTAATGACTAAATTGATGAAGAAAAACCTATGAAAATTTTGAAACAAAACCTAATAAAAAGAGAAACTCTAAAATTAATGAGTGGCATCAAAGAAAACCTAAGTTAATCATAATATAGAACCTATGAGAATAAGATAACAAGAGTGAATGATAATGCAGAACCTATGAGAATAAGATTTAAGAGTGAATGATAATGTAGAACCTATGAAACAAAAAAGCTAAACTATGACTATAATATTTACAACATAAACCCTAGGGAAGCACAAATGCTAAACTATGACTGTAATATTTGCAATATAAACCCTAGGGAAACACAAATTCTTCCTATGACTGTAATATTTGTAATACAAAACATAGGGAAACAAAAATGCCAACCTATGACTATAATGGTTGTAATGAGGATCAATATAAATCTTACAAATGGAAAACAATAAGTTTCCTATTAAAAAATATCATATATTAAAGGCATGCACAACATAATCATACTCTCACACAACAATCTAGGAACAAAACTTACATTTTATGACAAGGAAACACAACTAGTAACCTATGACTTTAATGGATATAATAAAGAAAAGTATAAAGCTAATGAATGGAAAATAGTAAGACAAATACCTGGAACAATTTGGAAGCTACTAGACTAGAATATGTGTTGTTGTCTCTTCTTGTTGTTAAGTTGATCAATTTTGTGCTTGTCACTCCTTTTCTTATATCGCTCACTATATAATAAGTGAATAATTGAAGGTTTTCATGGATATTTGAATTGGGAATTATTTGAATTAGATTGATTCTTGTTTGGTGTGGTGAATTAAATCCCTATCTTGCTTCAAATTTGAATTTTGGGTGATATGAATTGCAGATTTGATTGGTTTGGTGAATTTTTTGTATTTTTTTCCATATTTTTTTATGAATAATGATGGCCTTATAGCTTGTAAAAATGGATGCAGATGGGATTTTTTGAGGAAGGAGCTAGTATGTGCAAACCCTACTTGGCGAGATGGGACAAAATCCTACTAATACATGTTGTAGGTCTCATGTCTGATGAGACAGGAAGATGCATTTGTGTGTTGGTTAGGACTTGCTATGGTGGGAAACATGGTTGTAATGGGTTAGAAGTTTGGTCAAAGATGGGACACATGGGTTTGAATTGTGTTGATGTGGCACCTCTATTTTGTTGTGTGGTTGTGATTAATCTGTAAGTGATGCCTAGATTGGTGCAAAAGTTGGGTTTGAATGTTAATGAGGAAGGGTGCAAAATTTTATGATACGACTTTTTATCTCCATGTTGGATCTTTTTGGTTATATGTCATATACAAGTTGTAAAAACTTTTACCTATTTGACTGCCAACATATACTTGTTTCATTGACAAATATATATGATTATGTGTGCATTTAATATCTGATTTTTCTTTATCTCATCCTTATTTTTTATGCAAGTGTATTTTCCTAACTTTCGGAGGACTGATGTATCACTGTGGGCCCCAACATGTGCTATTCCTATTGCACATTAAGGCCCCTACACACGTTTTGGCTCCTCTCCCCTAGTTGAAAAAACATATCATTTATTCAAAAAAATGGACTGATGATTAAGCACTATTTGTTTTTGACAATCCTTCACATTGCATGAGGAAATATAAGGCTTTTATTGTGCTCAACTTCTATATTTGTGATAGGAAAAACTATTAATATGAAATACTCCAATGCATATACATTTCTATCCCAATAATTGTACACATAAGAATATGATTGTTTTACTATGAAAATAATACTTTCTTAAATAGGAACATTATTTATAAATGAAACTCTAATAGTAGATAATTAAGATATTTTAATTCATAGATAATTCATAGGTTCTTGTGTTCAAGTATGGGTGCATCCTTTTTTAGATAAAAGGAAAAGTGTGAATATTATTAATATAAAGGTGCAAAATTACATATATATAGCAACATCAATTTTACAAAAGGTTTACTAAAGTTTACAAAATATGTATCCAAGAAGGGGCCAAAACAAGATACATTACCCCAGATGTCAAAAGCGAAGGCAAAAGGAGGCCAAAACAAAACATAAGTCTCTAGCAAGAGATAGTGAGGAAGTTAGAGAGATGACATTTTTAGTAGGGGGAAAGATGCAACTGCTCATAACATAGGAAGGGTGGCATCGAAATCCATAATCCATTGGATATCTGACATGGGCTCTAGATTATTTATCTTTTTTAGAAAGCATCTAACCATACTTTCCAATACTTGATGATGAGGTAAAGACACTATGCAAAAATCTCCAAGAACTAGAGGTAATTTTACAAAAGCACCCTCCACTCGCACACACTGGATGTCTTGCGACCTTGGAATGTCGAAACCCAAGCATGCTACTTCCAGAGTGGCCTCGAGTCCACCTAGATTGTTCTTTTTGCACAATTTTATTGTCAGAGACCACACTAATTCCTTTGGTTGTCTTAGGATTAGGAGGGAAACCACAAAATCTGACGTGATATCCAAGTTCACCCAATAGTTCTCTACTTCTTTTAGGAAATCTATGTCGAGAATCATTTTCAATTATTTTCAATTCATTCTTTTGGGGTGTTTCATGATCCCCTTTAGGCATTGGTCTATGATAGCACCAAAAAAATCTATCACCTCGAACATGTGAGAAAAATCAGTGTTTATTCTTAATTCTCAACTTATTACAAAACAACTATTATATAAGAAGAGTGGCAAGAGTATCCCTACCACTTTAAATAGAGCCAAGTCCAAATGGAGTTGGCTAACTCCTAGACAAAAGTGACCTATGTGCATACAAAAATGCATGAAAAAATACATAATGACATGCATGGTAACATACATAACATGAAGAGACGGAGTAGTGTGGGGCCCGCCAAATGGATGATAGCAGTGATGGAACTGATAATGGAAGGAAATGACACGGGAAGCGAGGAGGTGTCCCATCGCTGAATTACGCTGGTGGTTTTTTTCCTTGTGGGAGAAGCTAATCATTAAGAGTGGGAAGGGTGGTGCGATGTGATTAAGACACACAGTTTAAATTGTAATGGGTATTGTTCTTGGAAGACACTTGGGAAACACGTTGTTCTTTGGGTTTTCTCATTCTATAGGTTGAAATCGAAATGTTGGAGACTAAGGGCACACCACAGGCAGGGGAGAGGACCAACCGACTTGATGTGTGGTGTTTCTAACCGACTGTATGCAATGTTGAAAGTTTTTAACATTTTTTTCATGCTTTTTTGTATTGTTTCATGTGTTGTTGTTAAAACCATAGGAATGTAATCAAATGCAGATTTATAGTTGTGTTTTTAAAACCGTAGGAATATTAGAAAACATATGAATGTCTTCAAAATATTTGTTATTAAAATCATAGGAATGTAATGAAATGTGGATTTAGAAACACCCTTTTTTTCCAACAGCATTTCACACTGTGTATTCTGCTCTTTCATTTTGCAGGTTGAAATTGAAAGGTTGGAGAGTGGAGTTGCAAGTTAAAGGTTGCAAAGCAAAGGGAGACTGCAAAAAGTGAGTTGAGGGGTTTCTAATCATTTGGGTTGTTCGTTGGAAAGGGTTTTAAAATTTTATGAGGGTTTTTAATTGTAAATTGTTTTCAAACTTTAAGTGGGTTTAGGGTTTTGTAAAACTCAGTGTTTTGCATCTTAGAATTTTAGAAAATAAAATGAATGTATTTACAAGATTTTGTTATTTAGGCCCTAGGAATGTAATGAAAGGAACTATTTTATAAACACCCATTGTTTCCCAAGAAGAATTAACATTGTGTTTCACCACTTTGAACAATTTTACTCATGATCGGTGATAATGTCAAGAAATTAGTGTTCTTGCTATTTGTAATGCACACGTACATATACAAGCTTGAAAACCATGATGGTTTGGGTATGGTATGATGTGGCTTGCAGTATTATAAACACCCTATGTTTTCCATTGGATTCCATTACACATCTTTCAAATCGAAAGCATTACTTCACATTGCATAACTAATAAGTAGATTCTCATAGATAGATGACAAAATTTAAATTACAATATAGGTTTTTTACATAGTCAACCTAAAAGCAGTTATGTATTTAGTTCACATTGCATAAGTAAAAGATATATCCACAACTATAGGGAAATCCACCTGCACAACCAAGTACTATTCTGAAATATATTAATTTATTCATTCTAGAGTGATAATTGCAGCTACCAATTATATTTTTTTGTTATGGCATCCCATGAGAGCACATTTGTTTGAGGTATTTTTTGAAATAGTTCACTGCCTTGTGTATGAAAGCATAATAGTAAGAAACAACATAGATAAGGTAGTAAAATGTTTGGAAAAATGGTTGAAATAAATGTGGTATGATGTTCAATGGAATGCCATGCCAAGCCATATAAAAGGAAATGAACTATTTCTATGTGGGATTGGTTATCTATGGCTTGCCACTATGTTTCGGAAGACATTCTCATCCTATACTATTTTTACAAAATAATTGTAGATAGTTTTTTTTATTAAGTATAGAGAGATCATTGCATAGTGCATCTGAGTAATTGCATCAATATCAAGCCTCTATGTCACGTTTGGATTTTCATTGATTGATTTAATGCAGACAAAATTATTATGTCAAGATTTAGATAGAAATTAAATGATTATTTAATGATAGTTAAATTGAAACTGAAATCGAAATGAAATTGAGATCGAGATGAAATTGAAATTCGAAATGAAATGAAGTTGAAATTCAAATGCAAATTATTGTATTTATGTTTATTTCAGGGTTTGTCATTACTGATGATAAATCGAGTGCAAGTGAACACAGGAAAACAGTTGAACGAGGTTGAAGGCGAGAACAACAATCAAGTAGAGTTGTTTAGCCGATTGACGTTTACGAATAGATGGGATCTCACACACTCACGTAGATTAATATTTTAATGTATTGTGCGTATATCATGCTTGCGAATTGAAAAATTTAGTTTTAGTGTGATTTCTCTAAAATTGCAAAAATGCATGTGATTGAATGATTATTTTGTTAAATGGATGAAATTTAACGTAAATTAAATAAATGGAATGCTTGTTTTAATATTTTATTATTATTTGGAAATATGAAGTTGAAATTTCGAAATTAAAATGAAATAGAATTTTCCTTTCCGAAATTTGATTCAAATTAATTAAATAAAGTGATTTTAAATTTTAAAATGCTTTTTAAATTAAAATTGTGAAAGTAATGGATTTTAATATCAAAAATTGATTTAAAAATCTAAAGATAGCTAAATGGAGAAATAGAAAACAAACTCATGTACACATTAAACTTGGAATTGAAATCAAACTTCAGTAAACAAGTTGAAAAAAAATTTATCTTCAATTAAAGAAGAAGCAATCAATAATCTGGAACTGAGAGATTAGAGAATTGATCTTAAGATCAATCTCAAATTGTGGATCTAGTTTCCTTGTTAACTCCATCAATGCATGAAAGAAAAAAAAACAACAGAGAGATGAGAATTTCGAAATTGGAGAGGTGGGGGTGAAAATTGGTTTTGAGATTTTTGAAAAGAAATAGGGAAGAAGTTTCAGTTTTAGGGGGGGCACAGAGGATTCTAAGAATATAAATTATAGTGATAGATCGAAAATATGAAAAAGGAGGCTAACTATTCAGTGAAGAGGCACACATTCCCCCATCCTCCACTCTTCCACGCATCTGGAAGAAGGGAGGGTGTTCTTCGCTGGCTCATCTTCCACGTAGGTGAGAGGGAGGAGTGACCAGTAGCAAGGAGGTGGCCTATATGCAAACTGAGAGCACGCAACTAGTATTCAACCACCCCACATTCTATGCAGCCATTAGAGTAGGAGGCATGGCTAGAAGAGGATAGCAAGAGAGTTGTTAGGAATTGGTTTGAAATTGATCTTGAGTTTCCTAAAACTCCCATGAACAAGCAGAGGAGAAGGAGGCGTGACTAGAGGTAAAGGAGAGCAGAGATATCCATCTCCATCCCACGCAAATGAGAAAGTAGGACTTGGAAGGAGCGTAGCAGAAAGGAGAGATAAATGGAGAAGGAGAAGGTGCGGCCTGTTTGGAAGGCACAACCAGCTTCCACATACTTCTATCTCCCACGCACAGGGAAGACTAAGAGGATGCACGGCCTGCTTGGGAGAAGATAGGTGCAGGGTGTGGACACCTCACTTCTCACATCCTACGCAGGCAACATAAAGGCGTGGCTTGTATGGAGATTAAAGCAGGGACTGCTTAAGCATGCACAGAAAATAGGCAAGAGTCTCTTACAATATTCATGTGCAGGCGGAAAGAACAGAGGATAGAGGATATCGAACAAGCAGGCACGGGTAAGAGAAGTCTCCCTTGCAGAAAGGAAAGAAGGAAGTTGAGAAGCATCAGAAAATCACATAATTACCAGGTAAGATTTACCTTGAATTTTGTTCTTTAAAAGAAAAGAGAAACACTGCAGTAAACACGAAATCTTAAAGTCAAATAGATTAGAGAATATTCATATTTGATTTCTATTAAAACTATAATAAAAATTATTGTTATTTTCTACAAATCCTGGGTAAATGCCTGAATAGTAAACTGTGAAATACTGAGAAAATAACCCCATTAAACATAACAGAAAATTTAATGAAAATATTGATTGATTAAATTAGGAAAGAGAAATTTATAGATTGTTGCAAGCTATTCATTTAAACTTTATCTATTTTGTAAACAAATTAGACTGTATTCAATTTCCAGAGTGTTAGACAAGATTGGAAATAGAGAAATTCAGGAAAATTGTGGTTTGAAATTATGAATTAAACATTAGAATGAATCTAGGAGAAATCTTTAAATCTGAAAACGATTCTTAGTATTTTAGAAAATTGAAGGATTTTGAACAGGAAATAGATTAATTTTGCTGACAGAAAAATAATGCTTGTTGGCTGAAAATAAAAGACAGAATTTTAACTGCGAATTTAAACACTATTTGTGAACAGAGATTATTGGAAACTTGAAAATTTCACCTTTTAGCGGAACTTTCAAAACTGAAACTATTAAATTAGTTATTTTTAATTTGATGAACGATTATTATTTATTTTTTGAAAATAGGATAAACTGAAAATAAAATGTTTAAACTTGAGAATTGATTGATTTTGTAAACATCCAGAACGATATTGAAACAACATTAATTAATGAGAGTATGAATGAATGAATGTGTACTCTTTTAATTTCTATTTTTATATGTATTTAATTACATACTTGAGATACACCTTCTTTTAAACTTACATTAATTCAATTAAATATTGAACATGAACATAACATAGTTATGATTTAAAACTGTGAGTTAAATTGCATTGAAGACCATGTTGCTTGAAAATGAAAGTGCATTTCATGTGTTTGTGAAAGATTGATTATTTTATTTGAATGGAAACATGCATGCTTGATAAATAATTCACATGTTATGTTTTTGGGAAAGTTACCTTTCGGGGCGGGTGCCAAATATGGGTAAATAGAGAGTGTAGTTTTGCTTTTCCAAAACTACTTTTATTTGTCGTGCATGACATTTTACTTGGCCAAGTAATTTTTGTACCATTGAAATAGATGGATTATTTGAACTCTCTACCATATCCTAGTACCGAACTTGCTTCTTTCTTAATTGAATTAGAAAAATGAAAATGCTTGTGGTTTACTAGTAGTACTAGGCATGCACCAGATTCCATCTTGCTCATAGACTACTTTTTGCTAAGCAATTCGTGCAGGGTCGGGTATTTCTTGATTGACTAAGAAATTTCGAGGAAGCGTAAGCTTCGAGGTTGGGCAGAAAAAGCGCCTGATTCTTGTTCTCGTCTTCTTTTGAAGATTTGCTTTTGGATGGAAGATCGACAAACTGTATCTTCTTTTAATGCTTTATTATTCATGATGTATGTAATGACGAGCTTATGGCAACTGAATGCCTAAGTCTCGAATTGTAAACTGGATATGTTTTTGAAAAGGAAAAAATAGGTTTTACAGGGACCTGAAACCACAAAGTTAAAACACCAAAAGATAGAGCAAAACAAGTCCAAACAAATGGACAGCTGTCCCAAAAAGGAAATGACAACACAAAGAGACAACAGGGTCCAAAGAAAGGACCACCAAAAAGCCAGAAACAAACACCACCGCACTACTCCAAGGTGTTCATCAACTCCTCGGCCTCCTTTTTAGTATCCTTCATATCCTGTAACCCCTACTTGAAGATTTGAACCATATGTGAAGAAATCAGGGTCTTCCTCTTCGTATTAGCCCGGGTGCGAGTCGAAATCCCTTCAACAAAAGAGCTGCTGCAACCCCTATCCACATCCAAATCCATGACCAGCGAGCCCTTTTGATTTTTTTTTAGCTTTTCCGCCATAGCATTGATGATAATGGTGTTATGCCTGGCAATTTTGTGATTATTCTCCATAGTGACCCTAATATTTTGGCTAATCTTGGACAAATTACACTCGAGCCTGGTCAATCTTTCCTCCTGCAAATGTTGTCTTTTCCTTGATAAGGGGGTTTCCTGTCCCTCATTCTCCTTACGACTCCAGCTTATCTTCTACTCCAAATCCATGACTCTGTTGCTAAGATCTCTATTACTGCCTTTCAAATCGTAGACTTCCTTCTGGGTCCACTTGAGAATAGTGAAAAGGCCATCCATACTTTTTTCCGCCACACTCACAATGTCCTCAGTCTTAAGCTTATTCAAGGTAGAATTAATTTCATCCAGATTAGGGGAATCATTAGGGGTATTCCCAAAACCACCAGATGCAGGGGCACTAGGGGCCGACTCTTTACTGACCATAGGTTTATCAGAAAGAATTTCCATAGAATTCCTAGAGTACGAGACTAATTTCGTAACAGAGGTACCTTTAAAACCCAAGACCAAACCC